>JAJTTP010000035.1:0-169306 GCA_023313575.1 Eutypella sp. D-1
TCCATTTTATATAATTATAATATTTAATATATTATTTATTTATTTTTATTATATTAACGATATAAATCTTAATGCTATCCCGTAAAATATGTTAATAAATTTTTAATTTTAATCCTTATTATTTTAATATTTTTTAAATTTTTAAATATATAATATCTTTTTTTTATCGTTATTTAAATTATTTATTATCGATTTTAATTATTAAAGTAATAAATTCGTTAAAAGCATTTAATTTATTTTATATAATAATCTTATTTTTAATTAAATTTTTAAATCCTTAATAAAACGTATCGATAAAGAATTTATCGTCGATTTAATTTATTTTAACGGTAAATTACTTAAATTACGCGGTATATATATAAATTGTTTGTTTTTTTATTTAAAACTTAAAAGTTATTACGTAATAATTCAGGCTTTATCCGGGTTTCCGTAATTAGCTTTTACCTTTTTTACGAAATCTTTATATTTTTCGAAAAAACGTTTAATTTTTATAATTCTTTTTTTTTTTACTTTTACGAAAATATTTAAAATAAGTTTAAATTATTAATTTATTCCTTCGGTAAAACATAACGTAATATTAAAAATTTTATTAATTTCCGTAATTAATATATAATATTATTAATATAAATAAGTTACGGTTATAATAAAAAAAGGTTATACGGAAATAATACCATTATAAAGTTTAAATTTTTTAAGCTTAAATTTAACAGGTATAATTCGCTAAATTACGGCTATAATCGTTATTTATTCGATTCGTTCGATCCGTTTAAATAAAAAGTTAATAATTTATTAAAGGTTTTAACTTAAAAAAAACATAATATCGGATATTATTTAAAATTAATAATATTATTAAATAAAAGTTTATAATATATAACGGCCGGTTTATTCTTAATTATTAATTTAATTAAAGGGTTTATATTAATAAAAATATTAAAGGTTTTAAATAATAAGTAATCACGTTTAATAATAATAAAAAATGTTTTAAATAATTAAGTTATATTATAAGCTAATAAGTTTAAAAATTATTTAAAAAAATAATAATAAACGTAATTATATATTATTTATATTTTTTATTTTTAATACCGGAATATAATATTAAATATTAAATCGTTAGGATAACTGGTTATTTTAATTATCCTGGATTATTAAGATAGCTAGTTATTTTAGCTATCCTTTTTATTACGTAACCTAAGTATGGCTTATTTTATCGTAACTGTTCTTTCCAATGCTATGGACAGGGATTGTTTGTGCTAATCCTATTTGGGCCTAATGACCTAGCTAGGTCATAACAGCTTTGCGGTATTTTTTTCCTTATGTTTTAAAACAGGTTTATTTTTTTCGTATTTAATAAAAAAAACGGTATAACTGTTACGGCAGGATATTTTTTAACTTTTTATTAAATTTTTATTTTTTTACGTTCTTATTTTAAATATTTTTTATATACTTAATATTTACGTTTTTATTATCGGTTAAGTTTTTTTTACTTTTAATAATATTTCTTGCTTTTATTATTTCGGTAATATTTACGGTTAATATAAAAAGCGTTATTATTATTATTATTATTATTATTATGTTTATTAATTATATATTAATTAACTTTTTTTATAACTTTATAAATATTAATTAAAGCTTATAATTTATTTATTAAGTTTTTAAAATAAATAATAGGTTTAAAAAAGGTTTATTAAAGCTAAAAGATTATACGGTAAATTTAATATATAACAGTTATTAATTATTATTCTTTTTAAAATTCAGGCTTTAATATTTTTTAATATAAAAAAAGTTTATTAAGTATAATTTAAAACATTTTTAAGTTATTTTTACCGGCGTTTTTAATTTTAATAATATTAAATTTTATTTTATTCGGTATTAAAGTAATATTTTATAATAAGATATATATCGGTAAATATTAAATAATAAGGGATATTATAAAATAAATATAATATTATACGTTTTAATAAAATAGTTAAAAATATAACGTAAAATTGCGTTTATCGGATATTACTGGTATAACATATATTAAAAAAAAATCGGAATTTACTTTTTAAAATATTATAAACTTTTCCCGAATAATTATTTTTTTTAAACTTTTTTAAATTATTTTACGATAATTAATAAATATAATTTATTCGAGAATTTAATTAATAAAATAATATAATAAATTTATTTTTATTAATTATTAATAAATATTAAAATCCGATTTAATAATAAGTTAAATCCCGGGGTAAATTTAAATATTATTTAATAAAAAAAATTATAACGTTTTAAAGTTTTTATAAACCCCGGTTTTTTATTTAAAGCAATCGGTAAAAGAAAAAAAAATAATATTAAAAGCTGATATTTTTTAAACTGTTTAAGTTTTATAATATATAAATTAGTTTAAATTTTTAAAAAAAGGACGGTCCGGTTATTTTTTTTATCGTTAAATATAATTATTTAAAAAGTTATTAATATTATCCTGTTAATAAAAAAAGGTAACTTAATATACCCGGATAAAACGGGTAAATCGGATAACCGTAAAAATATTTAAATTAAAAATATTTTAAATAAAAGTATTAATATGGGTATTTTAAATTAATATTTCCGGGAAAAGGTTATTACGTAAACGGAAAAGGTTAAAATTAAGCTTATTTAAAAAGTAAAAGATTATTAAGTACCGAAAAGATATTAATTACCGAAAAAACGTTAATTACCGAAAGAATATTAAATATTATTAAAATATTCGATATTTTATAAAATTTTAAACGTTCCGGGTTAAAATTTAAATTAATAATATACGGCTGGTCCGGGGTAAAAATATATTAAAAAAATTAATTAAAAGCGTATTTTAAAAATTACCGTAAAAGGTTAAATAATGGAATAAACGGGGTTATTATTTTATATGGTTTAATTTATACCGTTAAAGTTTTTAATTAATTATTTTAAAACGGTTAATATTAAAATTTACCGGATGGTTTTATAAATATCCCGAGCCGAATAATAAAATATATAAATAATTTATAAAATTATAAATAAATTAATCCGTATTTTATATTATAAACCGATACTTTTTATATTAACGTATAAAATTATTTATTTATAACTGTTTTAAACTTAATAAATTTTTATTTTAAAAGTTATTATTAAGTAATAAAATTAATTAATTTGGTTATAAAGTTTATATTATTTCTTTTAATATATATATTTTATTATATTAATACCGTTTTTAAAATAAACCGGAACTGTTTAAATATAATTTCGAAATTTATTTTCGTAAATCCCCGAAAATAGTTTTAATATTTATTAAATACTTTTTCTGTTATTCGGTTAATATCGGGGTAATTATTGGTTATTTTAAAATTATTAAAAGTAAATAATATTTATATAACTTTTTATTTAAAAATAACTTATTAAAAATCGATTTCCGTTTATTTTATAACCGTAAAGTTAAATACTTAAATTAATAATATTATACGTTTTAAAATAAAGTTAAAAAACCGAATAAAAATATTTATATTTCTTTATTAAACGGCCCTTTTTATTTATAACTTTATTTAAAAGTTTTCTTTTCCGTAAGGTTATTTTTAATAGCTTTAAATAATGGTTCGGTTTATTATTAATTACCCGATATAATAAATAGTTTTGAAAACGGTAATAATAATAATATTTATAATAATAATAAAAAAAGGTTATTATTTATTATAAAAACAGATAAAGGAAAATAATAATATTAATATAAAAAGATTTTTAAATTATTATAATAATAACTTTTTTAACCTTATTAATTTATATTATTAATTATTTAATAATATTAATTAATATTAATAAATACGTACGTAAAGGAAAAAAATAATAATATAAAAAGTAATAAAATTAGTATTATATTTTAGTTTAAGGTTTATTTATTTATTTAAAAGGGATACGGGCAAAGCTTGTATCCTTATATAAACGGGAGATAAATATATAGGTATATCTTATTAATATATGGGTCCATACCAGTGACCACTAATAACCAACACGCGTAGTGGGTTTGGGATGAGCTAGAGGTGGGAAAGAGGGACAAAGTCATTACTATAGAGCCCACTGGGCAAGCTGTGTACTCAATACCCAAGAAGTTACACTACGAGGCAGATGTAGCCCGACGACGGCTAGTAGAGATGCAATGTATGTACTTCGTTGGTGGTCCCCACGTGCGCGAGATTCTCGGAAGCAGCAGCAGCAGCGTCGTGAAAATCGCAGATGGGATGGGGTGGTGACCCAGAGCTGATGGTGGTTCCCGGAGCAGCAGCGCCTGCCCTGCTGCTGCTGGTCTCTCACGCTGTGGACCGACCGCGGGGACAACCTGAATAAGCGCTTGGTGCAGTGCCGGTTGTGTGACACTCTCTGCTCGCCGTCCTCGAAGAACCAGAAAAAAAAAGGGGGGGGGGATATATCACCGCCAAGAAGCGTGACGGAAGCTGTCAGTGGATCGCCGCCCCCTTCTTCCGGAGCCAGGTGATTCAGCCTCGGCCAGACTTTATTCATCCCTACGCCGAGGAAGGGTCACAATATTACCTGTTCCCCCTTACATACATATAAACTATATCAGCTTCACCTTATTACCCACCACCCCATTTTCACCAATCGCAAGTCATATATGAGACATGCGCTTCACTCGATACATAATTCATCCCGGTTCCCTTTTCGCTCAACTAACTCACTTGCTCAGACCCCATTCCAAACGCCCCCCCAAACATGGCGCAGGCATGCTCGTTTATCATCCAGCTATTACTCCATTCTTACGTGCCCATGGTCATATGTTGCTCCGTGGTGACTCATGTCTTGTTCTTGTCGACTAGGGGCAGGTCCGTGAAGTCGAAGCTGCTGCCGAAACCATGCATCGCCCCCCACCATGTGCGGCATCGGAGTTCAGGTCCTGTACGGCCCATCTCGGCACACGATAACCCGACGACTGCAGACATGAGCAGCAGCACATCCATATCCATTCACAGCGCAGAGGACCCGCCGGCGGCCCCTGTGCTCCCGCGGGGGGTGGGCAGGAGGGCCAAGAAGGCGCTACAGGCGCTGATCGCGGCGAGCGAGTCACAGGTCCCCGCGGCGTTCCTGCAGCATGCGGTCGGAGACGTGCGGTTCCTGCCCGGCTGCACGGGGGACGCCGTGTGCTTCCCCTGCCCGCTGCAGGAGCAGGAGGCGGCGTCGGCGCTGAAGGCATTGGAGGGCGCCGCGGTGGCCGCCATCGCGGACCTGATCGAGCGGAGGTCTGGGCGGAGAGAAATCGAGGTCCGCCTCGACCGCGTGACGTGCTTCCTGATGTCGACTTACCTGGTCACCATCAACGGCAAGGGAAAACACCATCCTGACATCAAGGATCTCGTCCCAGGTAGGGCGACCCTCCTTAAAGAAAATTCCGTTCCCCCTATCACCTACCATCGCAAAGAGAGAAAGTAAAACCCCTGACCACTAAACGAACCCCAAGCTAACGCAACAGACAAAGACACGGACCTAAACGAGGCGCAATCGGTACTCTACCGGCGGCTATCAGCGAACCTATACGAGACGGCGGAGCAGGGACGGTACTACCACGTGCACGGGTCGCTGGAAGCAAGCACGACGCTGGGTATGCTAGGGTTGCCACCTACACCTCCCCCAACGACAACGACAACCGCGGACGGCGGCGACGACGACTACCGCGCATGCCTAGCCACGATCGGCGCGGCGGTGCGGCGCCTCACACCCGCCGAGCTCGAGGCCCGCAACGCGCGACTCCGCCAGGCCGGGGCGCCGGCGCTCACGCGCGACGAGTTCCTCGCGACGCCGCACGGGCGCGCGGTCGCGTCTCTACCTCCATTCACAGTGAAACGAATCGATGCCCCCGGCACCAGCACCACTCCAACCCCACCAATCGCGTTCCCGGCCGCGGCCGGCACGGGGAAGAGACCGCAGCAGCAGATCCTCGAAGGGATAAAAGTCCTAGAACTCTGCCGCGTGATCGCCGGCCCCACAATCGGACGCTCGCTCGCAGCACTGGGCGCGAGCGTATTACGCATCGGGTCCCCGCAGCTACCGGACGTAAGTTTTTTCGCGGCGGACGTGAACGTGGGGAAACACAGCGCCTGGGTAGACCTCAGCACTTCAACCGAACGCGCGAAGCTCGACGCCCTGCTCGACGACGCCGATGTCGTCATCGACGGGTATCGACCGGGCGCGCTCGCGAAATGGGGCTGTGCGCCGCAAGAGCTCGCTCGACGCGCGGAGCAGCGCCGGAGGGGGTTTGTGTATGTGGCGGAGGATTGCTTCGGTGGCTCTGGGACCCGTGTTGAGCGTCAGGCCCCCTGGGCCCATCGGCCCGGCTGGCAGCAGATCGCGGATTGCGTGACGGGCGTGGCGTGGGAGCAGGGGCGGTTCATGGCGGAGTCGCCGCACACCACTTCCACTTCCACCTGCAACCCGCACTCCGACCCTGCCTGCTCGCCGGAGTCCGGCGCAAGGGACCCGGAGCCCGTAGTCCCGCCCTTCCCAATGTCCGACTACGGAACAGGCTGTCTGGGCTCCATAGCAGCGCTCACAGGGCTGTACCGGCGCGCAACGGAAGGCGGATCCTGGGCCTGTCGCACCAGCCTCGTGCAATACGACTTATTCCTGCAATCCCTAGGCGCCTACCCGGCGACCACGCAGCGCATGCTCCGACGGGCGCACGACCCGGCATTCTTCGCGCTCCGACACGACGACTCCGTCGACGTCGTCAGCGCCGCCGCGCTAAGGAGCGTGCGGCGGTTGGTCCCCGCGCTATTCGATGGCCGGGATATGATGCGCTCCGCGCCAAGTCAGGGGTTCTGCGTGCCGTCTCTGATGAGCCCGGCTACGAAAAGGGATGATGGCGGGGGGCAGGAGCAGCGGGAAAGGGAAAGGGAAAAGATGGCTATGGCGAAGCGACAGACTGTCCTCGTAACCTGGCCCCGCGAAGCCGTGCGCGTCGAGGGCTGGCGGATCGGACACGTGCGGCCTGCGCGCGCTAACGGGTACGATGCCCCCGCGTTCGACGGCGACGATGGTGAGGACTGGGAGAGAGACGAGAGTCTGCTTGATGATTAAGTGATTTTTGCTTTCTTCCGCGATGCTGGCGCGTTCGGCTGGGGGACTTTTTTTGGAGGAGGGTTTTTTCTTCTTCTTTTTTTGGGGAAGGGGCAGAAAGGGGCAGGGAGTGACAGTGTTGTTTGGGTCGGTTATGATCGAAGGACTGCGTAGGGAGGGAGGGATGCGCCGTTGCGTTCTTTTCTTCACCTTCTTGATTTCCTCGCCTCTCTTCCCCCCCCCCCCTCTCACCTTCTCCTTTTTCTTTCTCAAACTTGGCCGTGCTATTTTCTTAGGGAGTGTGGGGTTGGCGGTGGGCGATTAGGGCCACATTACAGGAGACTATACGAGGAGCTTTTGCTCGCGCTTGGTGTTGGTGGATTGGAGGCGGCGGCGTTATTCGGCTGGCTGGCTGGTTGGATGTGTTATAATCCCTATTATCACGATCCTTACAGTTAATAATCAAATATACTCGAAATCTAGGGCTATGAACCCATTCTTTTTTTTTCTCAAGAAGAGTAGCTCCCTACTACGTGTTTCGTGTAATCTGGTATTAGATCAGACGTCGCAGCTCCATCGGATAAGATATATGGATTATTCTCTATATTTTCCATCCGCGCATGCACATCCACAACCACATCTTGCCGATTTCTAACAACAATAAAGTACAACAGGGGCCCGTCATCAATGCGTCTGGTCATGCAATGTAAAACGCACATGATCTCCTTTCCCTCCTTTTTTCTTTCTCCCCCCCCCCCCTAATTCACCCCTACCCTTACAATACCAACTGTCCCGGTTCATCCTCCAGCACGACCTTGACGCGTTGCAGGAACGCCTTGGCGCGCCTCGCCTCGGCGCGGGGGACCTGGAGGGTGAAGGAATTGGGGCCGGCGGCGTCGACACCGTACTGCTGCCTCCCCGGCACCGGCACACTATTCCTCCTCGCCGGACCTCCCGCAAGGAAATCAATCACGTCCAGCGGCTTCGTCTGCCGGGGCCTCGGCGCGACGCCGTTGGTGGTGAAGGAAGGGTTCAGGGCAGCGATCTGCGGGAGGTAGTGGCCGCGGGAAGAACCACTGGAGCCGACGACGGTGTCGAGGCCGAGGACCTGGTTGAAGAGCTCGTCGGCGGTAGGCTTGTAGTTGGTCGAGCGAGGCAGATCCTCGTTGGCGACGTCGACGGCGCGCGCGATGAAGGTCGATAGCGGGATGAACGTGCCCAGGGTATTCTCGATTTTCTTCTGCACTTTGACGACGGCGGCTAGCGATACGGGTAGGGATATCGAGAGTTCCTCGCGCGCGGGGGTTTTCTTATCAGCGGCTGCGGATGCGGCTGCGTCAGGCTTCTTCTTCTCCTTTGGCGGCGCCACTTTGATGTTGCTTAGATCCAGGTGCGCATTCTGATCGAAGCGGGCCTTGATCTGGCCCGGGCGGTTGGCGTCGATAGAGCCTAGATAGGCCAGCACGTCGCCCTTGAGTAGACGGCCCAGGGGACCGGTGGGGGTGATCTGGCGAATGGCTGCCTCGTCCAGCTTGTGCTCCTTGACCAGGTGTTCTACTGAAGGGTAGAGGGGGTATTTCTGGGGCGGGTTCGTCTTGCCGGACGTCTTGGGAGGTTGTGCGGCGGCGGCGGCGGCAGCGGTCTTTGCGTTATTGTCGGATGTAGGCTGTCGTGACTCGTTCTCCTGCTTCGAGACAGACTCCTTTGCGGAGGAGGGCTTGGGGGACTCGTCGGCGGGGATCTCGAGAGAGGCGATATCGTCACCGGGCTCGGCAAGAACGCCGATGCGCGAGCCGACCTGGATATTCTGGGAGCCGTCGTTCTGGAAGATCTTGACGAGGACACCGTCGTCCTGGGCCTCGACGTCCATGGAGGCCTTGTCGGTCTCGATCTCGAGCAGGACGTCGCCGGCGGAAAAGGAATCCCCTTCCTTGACCTTCCACTTCGCGATGTTGCCCTGGGTCATGGTGGGGGAGAGCGCGGGCATGGTGAAGTTCTGGGCGGCCAATGCGGCGGCGGAGGATCGGAAGCCGGCGGCATGTTGTTGCTGCTGGTGGCTTTCTAATAGTAGACGGCGGGCGGATAGCCGGGTTGCCGTCCTTGCTATTGAAGCCATTTTTGTCTCTGTTTTATTTTTCCTTCTTTTTTTTTTCTCCCTTTTTCCCTTTGTCCCTTGTTGGGAAGCCGAAGCTCGATTGAGCGTTACGGACAAGTTTGGGAAGGTCAAAGGGCAGAAGATGCCCAGGACCGTTGTTAAGTTATCTAGGGGTCGATATCTGGTAAGGTAGTAAGTGAGTGTTGTTAATAGGGAAATGTTTAATGTCTCAAAATGTCATCCCCGGGTCCGGTTTTGGTGGCATTAGTTATGCCATATAATTATTTTTTAGAGCTGAGCTGAGCTTGTTGGGGAGGTACTACCCACTACAGTTTGGTAGGTAGGGGGGTAGACCGGAGCAGAAAGCCAAAAAGAACTCCGGTCTCAACCGATCGTTTGATAAGATCTTATTAGGACGATGGCTTAAGAGGCTGAAGAGGTGGGTTGGTGGATCGGTGGAACTCCTCCGGTCTGTTCCGATGTACCTGGCGTAAGTACCCTTGGGAACCAGCCCCACCATTGCCTTATAGAGCTTGGATCTCTATCCGTACCTAGATGTACTTAGTATATATATATTTTTTCTTAATCGTTATCTCGAAAGCCCCACTACAGCTTTTCTGTATACCACATGCCCGCTCCAGTCCACTGATGTGATTTATGATTGTTGTAATTTACGATGTTATAACTTGCAATTACCTTTTTTGCTACATACAGAAAGCCGGGTTGAATCCAGGACAAACTCAATGCCCCTCCATTCATAACCCAGCACCAATGTCCCTCCCCATATCAAGATGTCGGGGCTTCACCAACCCCGTCATCCTCCTCATCCGTGCCTCTCTCGAGAGTCCCACCACCACCACCACCCCTGTCCAACATCTACGGATAGGTGGTCGATGGAATACTTCTACGAGATGCCTCACAACCGGCCGCATATTACGTGGTGCCCAGCCTAACTTAAATGCAAAGGCTACGAAAGCCGTCCCCGCCGCAACCCGCACGATACCTAAGTCTCGGCCACCCCGTTCCTCGCCGGCATCACCAGCAGCATTCCCTCCGCCGCGCCCCTCACCGGCCCGGTCCACCCCTCCCCCTCCCCCTTCCCCTTCCCGGACCCCACCACCAACCTCAGATCTAGCCAAGACCCTCGACTCCCTCCCCCAGATCGGGTACGCGCAAAGCCTAGCCCGAAAGGGTGGTGTACCAACCATCCTATACGAATCGGCGCCGCAGCGGCTATTCCTGACGTCGAGCTACCTAGCGGGGTTATTCGGCGTGCTGGCCGGCGGCGTCAACGTCTACTTCAACGTGTACAACCCGCCTGCCGGAACGAGCCCCTATGTCATCTACTGCTTCGCTGCCGTCGGCTTCTGCATGGCTGCCCTCGGCACCCGCTTCGCTTTGATGCCCGCTGGTGTCGTGCGCTCTATCTCCGTCCTGCCCCCCACCAGCACCAACGCTGCTGCTGCTACGCCCTCGCTTGCTTCAAAGGTGAAAGCCGCCCTAACTGGTACCGGCGCCGCGAAGCCCACCACCACCACCACCTCACCGCCCTCCACATCCCCCCGTGTCCAGCTAGAAATCAAAGTACGGCGCTTCACACCGCTGCCCTTCCTGCCCCTCAAGCGTCTACGCGTCTCACCCAGCGACGTAGTCATGAAAGCGCGTCTCTACAACGCACCACCCACCACCGCCGCCGCACAAAAGACAGCAGCGGAGCGAAGGGAAGAAGAAGCGCGTCGGAAGGCCGCGCGCCAGTACGAGCTCGACCACATCATGACGGCGCCGTTCCGGGACGGCGCGCGCGCCGCGGGCACCGTGATGGCGGGGATTCGCCGCGGGATTACGGGCGAAGGGTTTGCGCCGCTGATTGTGAACGGGGTGAAATATAAGCTTGATATTACCTCTGCGTATGCGCTTGATGAGGGCCGAGCCCTCGATCGTGTCGTGCGTGTTGAGGAGGATGCGAGTTTACACCGTTTGGCCTCTCGTCTGTTCAAGCGTGAGTGAGCAAGTGGGGGAGGGAAGATGGGGAAAGGTGGGTGGTCCTGTGTAGATTCTGTCCTGTATGATATGATATGATACCCCCCCCCCCTCTTCCCCCGCTACCTCACTTCTCTAAAAACCCCCAACCTGCCTCTGCTATCAGAGCCACAATGTACTATATATAGAGATTATAGAAAAGAAAGTTCTTCAAAGCCCTAGAGATGATGGGCCCAAATGCGCCGAGGAAAAAAAAGAAATACCAGGGCTTATAGAATAGACGTGTGATCAAGGAAGACGAATCAGCAAGGCAGGTCGATTTTTCGCTAACGTTCTATAATGAATGTATGTTATGTAACATAACTACTATGAATCCCCACTCGTGACCGTGAGGTGAACCGTCGCTGTTCAGCCTGCGGCGAGCAATCCTTAATTGACAGGGCACAGGTGTAGAATTGCAACCTCAACGCCTGAACTCCACGACGACGTCGTCGTCGTCGTCGTAGTAGTAGTAGTAGGAACCACATCGTCGCTCCCACCCGGTGACGACTGACTATAGTCAACCGAACAGATCAATACGGCGTGCAGTGCGATCAAGCAAACAAAATAGACCGCTTTTCTGTTGACCCGTGCTAGTTCGATACATACATCACACATCACATACACACGCATCCTCTATATCTATATTCCATAACTCCACTAAGCGCAAGAGGCGTATAACAATCTAACTCACTAACAACCTAACAACAGCCATCCTTCCCCTTCCCTAGCCCTCGCGGATCAGTGATTCTATCGGCGGCCCAGCGAGAAACCGCTCCCACCGCTCCCCCTCCAACCCCCCCTCGCGGGCCTTCGAGGGACCTATTGTAAAAGAAGAAGAAAACAGTTAACAAGAAGCAAAATGCCTCCTCGAATTCGAAAATCCCCCCTCCCTATGTCAATTCATTCCAGTAAATTCCACACCGGCACCAAAAAGAACCCACCCCTACTTTCCAATATACCGCGGGGGGGGGATGTCCGTATGCCATCCTACTTACGTGTCTATGTGTACATAGCCAAGCCCCGAAAAAAGGGGGGGGGCAAGGGGACGGGTGCTGAGTTCAACTACTTACATACGTAAGTAAGGAGTTCATGAAGTACAGACCTAGTCAAAGGTTCGTTCGTTCGTTTGTTCCCTAAGCTATATATACACACACACACACACGCACACAGAGAGAGAGAGAGAGAGAGAGAGAGAGAGAGAGAAAGGGGGCTACAGATCAGAGCAGATAAGTAAGATCCATACATCATGACACCGAAGCGCAAACAGAGTTTTCAAGAAAAGCATAATATCCCAAGGCAGCCCAGCCCAGCCCAGCCCATCCATGCATACATCCATCCAACCCAAGACACATATATATAGGATTTAGATATCCTGTCCCCTAGGATTAAACACAGAGAACACAGCACGTTTAAGTTTCTCGAGCCCCCCAAAGAAACGTGAGGAACTATTGCCCAAGCCGGGGAGAAAAAGAAAAAAAAAAAAAGAAATCAAAAGGCGAGGGAGGGGTGAGGCGAGGCTAGGCGGATGAAGGAGCAGGCAAGGCAAGGCAAGGCAGGCAGAGATCGCATTTCCAAAACCGCCCCAAAAAGACACACAAGTAAGCGGAGGAACACAGCATATGTGAAAGCGGAAGAAAAGCACTTTGTATAATTTTTCTCCTTCTTAAACCCCTTAAACCCTCTCCCCCCCGTAGGGCCGCACCGCAAAGCCCTAATCGATCAAAAAAAAAAGCCCTAGAGTAGGTAGGTAATCAAATCAATCCCAAAAGGGGGTCGGTCATGCATCACCTACTACTCTACTCTACTCCCGGCGTCCCAACCATGCCCTATTCATTCATTTATTTGCGTCCAGTCCACCCCATAAACCTTTTTTTCTTCAAACGGACTCCCCGAGATTTGCCTCTGCCTTCCTCCCTTTCCCCTCTCCATGTTCATCCCGTCTCTTCCCCCCAGGTCCACTCTGTACAATATTGGGTATACCCTAATGCCTCAACAACGACAACCACAAAATAAGTAGAGAAAAAAAAACAACACACAAGTGCCCAGCTTTATTTATGCAAAAGACGACCAAGACAAGACAAAGCTGAAATCGTCTTTTCTTCCGAACTTGAGGGTCGGAGAAAAAAGGGGTCTCTCATAAAACCGCGCAGCGGATAGGTCGCCCCCCTCCGTGGCCGTAAAAGGGTGCCGGGGACGTCATGGGGAGCGAGGGCGGAGAGACTTTGGGTATCATGCAGCGGCTGGTGATGATCCGTGATCATCATTGCCACGTTAAAAGAAAAAGGGAACAAGACAACAAGTTGGCGAGGGACAAGATGGACCTCCCAAAAAAAAAGTAAACAAAGTCGTACTGGATGCACAAAAACAAAACGCCGGAAAATTTCGTTTCCCCCAAGAACGCCTCGACGCTATGCTTTCTTCATGCCGTTCTGGAGTTCGCCACGATAAATAAAAAAAACAAGCCACAATGCATGCAAGATTGGTATATAGTAGGGTCGTGTGCCGTGTTGGGGAGGGCGGGAGGCAGGGGAACAAGAAGCTTTCAATAACACAACACGCAATGGGGGTATGATGATGATGATGATGATGATGATGCTGACGATGCTGATGCCACCCAAATCGACTACGCCCGAAATGCTGAAAGATATAGAGGAGAGGAGGGATGCTCAAACAGAGAATGGTTTAACCTAACGTGCGGCCGCTCTGAACGGTCTGCACGCTCGGTGATCGCGGCATCAACGGGCTCGAGCGGAGGTCGGCGACGTGACCGAAATCGACCGGTACATACGTCGGCGGTTTGGGGGAGTTCCAATTTTCCTCGTTTACAACGCCAAGATAACCGTTGCCCACTTTATCGCGGAGGGCCTCGATCTTCTGGCGGTAGGCTTCGCTGTCGATGCTCCAGTTTTTGGTTTCCTTCCACGGCGAGGAAGGACTATCGACGGACACTGGCGTGATCGGTGTCACGATGGTGGTGTTGACACGTGGTACATTGGCAGCATCAGTGTCACCTTCCGAAGCCCTCTCGGTCGAGGCCGGTGGCAATGCCGTCTCGGGAGACTGCGATATGCGGTAGTTGTTGTCGGAATCGGCCGTGGGCGATGGCACTTCCGGTTTCGGTGTTTCCACGGGTGGTGTGGTCCCTACAGCGAAGTCGTTCGTGGACAGATCCACGATTCTGCGCTTGGGTGCCCGTCGCCGTCTCGTAGCAGTCGTGTTTACCTCGCTTTCCACCGCTTTAGGGGATGGCCTCATAGGCCGCTCCTTACGCAGAACAGCATGCTCCCTAGGCACAGAGACCACGATTGGCTTGCTCACGTCCACGGCAGGGATTTCGGGTACAGGCGGCTTGACAACGGGGACCGCATCTGGTATCGCCACACGCTCCACAAGGTACTTCCTCTCGGTATACGTGGGGCCAGACGCGTCGATGATGATATCCTCCGTATACCCAGGGGTCTTGCGGAAAAGGTTAAATATCGTGACACGGTAATCGCGGTGGGTCCTGGTGAACGGGTTGCCTTCCACCCATACCTCGCGGATCTCTGGGATGCCGGTAAGGCGAGCGAGCTCCGTAGGGTCGGTCAAGCGGTTGTCTCGTAGGTCTAACCTCTCCAGCGGATACAACTTCTCAACCCCAGCAATGGACTGGAGGCGATTGCCCCGCAAGTTCAGGGCACTAATGGCGGGGAGCGGGTTCCTGACTAAGGAATTCAAAGAATCAATCATGCAGTGCGACAGATTGAGAGCACGAAGCGCAGTCAAGGTCGCTAAACTATCAGGGATCTGTGTGAATAGGTTCATAGACAGGTCCAGAGAATGTAGGGTGTTTGCCAACGGCACAAGACTATCTGCGGTGATGACAGTCAACGCGTTATCAGCCAAACTTAGATGCTTCAGAAATCGCCACTTCGTCCCCGGCAGGATATCCACGGCCAGCAGGTTGGAAGAGCTATTTCTCGCGTTATGCCACGAGTCGGACAAACTCGATTGGGAGCTACCCGAACCGGAGCGTCTGACTTTCTGAGTATTTCTGTTGTTCGTCGTGTGATGGCGGGAGTTGATGGGACGGCCGGGAGAGTGGCTCCGAGGTCGCCCAGACTTAGTGGCTGACGATCTTGGCTCGTCTGTCTCAATCCGGGCTACTGACGGTCGGCGGGTACTCCGAAAGGACGTGCTTTCGATCGATTCAGTGCTCGGCGAACCAATCAGGATATCCCCAACCGAAGCTCGACGTGGATCAGAAGACAGTCGCGGATCAGACGACCCATATATCGAGCCTCTTCTGGCTACTTCACCTTGGCGGACTATCGGGCTTCGGCGGGGACTTGACGAGTGGCCCAAAGTAGTGGCCGGTGAATTCTGCGTCTTCGACGAGCGTCGCCGCCGGCGGTCCATGTCGTCCAAGACAATATCGATGAGGATTTCTGCCGGGTCATCGATGCTTGCACGCTTCAACGTCAGAGAACGAAGCTGATCCGCCAAGCGATCCCAGCCGAAGAACTGTCGGTAGTCGATCCCGCTGATCTCCAATGATTGCAGGTTCTTGAAGATGTACAGTGGGACGGCCGAGTCGAATGGAAACTCTTCGTATCCGCGTATTAATTTGGCTCGCCAATCAGGTGCCAGCCGAAGGGACGGGATCTTGGTAAAGGCGGAGTAGAGATACTTCATATCTGCCTGGAGTGCAGCCTTCTGCCTTTCCGTCCTCGCTGCGCTGATACTCGAGCCAATCCCAATGCTCGACCATAAGGCCGACATCGACGACATAACACTTCGCACACTCGATACGGAACGGATGGAGCCTACATCGGAGCTGCGGCTCTTCGTACGCTGAGATGTACTAAGGAATGAAACATAGTTGCTCGTCCCTGACGTATCATGCAGATTCTCCAACCGAACCTTCATGGGGCCAACTTCGATACCCAGCTCTTCGAAGCGGGACAGCAGGTAGAACAGATGGTGGGGGGTCAAGGCTAGCTTGGCCGACTTCACGCCAGAAGACATGAACCCCAAAGACCCTAATGAAATGGCCGTAGCGAGAGCGCCGGCACCGGAGGCAGATGTGGAGGGGCGTTCAGGTATGGAGGCCGGCAGCTTCGGCGGCGAGATAGCGGAGACGCTTTGACTGGCGCCATGTCTCGGAGCATTTTGCCGGCGGGCTGGTAAACCGTTGGCCAGGGCCTTCTCATGCGTACGCACAAACGTAGCGAGTTGTTTGATAAACACCTCGCCGTCTTCCGAATCCATATTTATACTCCCCAATACATGGGGGGTTGTATATGCAGATTTACGTGCTCCACCACAGTGTATCTCGAATCTCGGAACTAAGCAAGACTACTCTGGATCTGTCAGATGGGATCCAACCAGGTTAGCACCGGGATATGCAACTCGTATCGGTAGTCTATCGCTGCGTGAAATAGCGATTCAAACAGTGAATTGAAACAAGCGGGTTATGCTCTGTCCGAGAAGAATCGACTGTTAGCTCCTGCGTCTAGAGGGCCAAAAAATAGTAATAATAATAACAAATAATGTATCACGGGTAGTTGCCTTATGGGAAAGCGCCTATCCGAGGAAAAGGAGTGGAATGGTTGTTGTTAATGAAGGAGTGGAATTTGGAATGAAACAGTGTCCCAAATAATCATAAATATCGAGATACACGAAAAAAAGAATGAAACGCGGGACATGTCCGAATGGACTGTCTTTTCTTTCTTTTCTTTTTTTTCAAACTCGGGACTCGGTTATATATGATCAATGCCAGATCAATAAGGCATTGTTATTTCACAAGCCGAGGATGGATTCACGAATAACAACCCAAGCGAACCAACAACAATTACAGACAGAAGCGTGGGCAGTGATAGGTCAGTGGAAAAGAAGTTGACAGGGGTGGTAAGTTCAGTCAAAGACGAACCGAGTCACGAGGCAACAATAACACACAAAGGCAACAGCATTTTTTTAGAAAAAAAAAAAAGCCGATGCGTCATAGCTTGGAAATCAGACTTCGAATGGTGCGAGTGGAGATGACACATAGCAGACACAATAAGGCAAAGGGTAACAAACTCCTTACGGGGGAAAATAAAAAACGTACCGTTTCCAGTTGGGTTGGGTTCACTATCAAGACCCTGTCCGTAACACAAGTACGAGTATATCTTTTCCCACAGTAATATATCGGGGAAATGGCGGATCTGGTGAGATTCCTCAGCGTTCCAGTCTCTCCAAGCTCGAGATGATGCCGTCCACGATGCTCCTCCGCCAAAGCAGAATTATTTCGGGGAGGGGGTTCGAGTCGTAGGCCACGGTACCTATGTAGGGTATTATAAAAAGTAGGAGGGGAGGGAAGAAGAGGTCCTTGGAACTCGTAGGAAGGTAGTGCCTAGGGTAAGTATACAGGAGGTAGGTAGGGGAAGAGAAACAAGCAAGTTGGGAGGAAAGCGACGACGGCAGCGACGAGGAGGGGGGGTTTCACTCCACGGCTCCACGGAGGCCGACTTTGAACTCGGGATTCCCGGTAAAGAATTAACTCCACCGGCAACGAAGCGAGTGTGTACGGTGTTGGTGTATACCGGCCAACCGACCGATTCAACGGTCCTGCGTGAGATTAGAGGGGGGGATGGAGGATAGGAGGATAGGAGCAGGAAGGTTAAGAAAAAGAGAGAGAAGAGGCTCTCGAGAGGACGGCCGTGGTCGGGAAGGGTCCGTATACATAATAATAATAATACCTACTAGGGCCCAAGGACCAAGCCCAAACCCGAGACCAACAGGACGACCCTAAACCAGGGAAAACTGCAGCGGGATTGTACGAAGGAGGTACTTACATACAGTACTTCTTAGGTAGCTACCTGGAACCCTCTTAGGTGGCAGGGTGGGCATGGACAGGCGATTGCTTGGGGTGCGTGGGTGGAAAAAAGCCCTGGCTGGCCTGGTAAAGCCTGGGCGGAATGGGAAGTGGACAGGGCAGAAAGTGGATGGGATTGGATGGAGAACCGCCCTGGGTCCAGGTGGGAAGGGGTGGAGGGGGGGGGATGATTTTCTACTAAGTACTTATGTAGTGCTGCTAGTGCACGAGCTAGTGTGTATGTACTTAGGTTAATGGATCATGGTGGATAAGGCAAGAAACGGGGTTCCACCTAATCTTCTGGGCTAAAACAAAATGGTGGTATGGCCTTCTCATGGGTTATTTTTTAAGGTGACTTTCTTATCAGGTACCGATACCTCGGGTAGCGTACACTACAGAACTAGTAAAACCTGTGGAAGTTGAACCATTTACAAACTTGAAGATAAGAGACCTCGGGAGGAATTCTTGGCCAAGTACTCAAGTATACAACCATGCAACTCGAGATATCTACATGATAACAATACGTATGTAAGTAGGTAAAAAAGAAAATCCCCAAAATATATTTTATATATTCGAGACGTCCCGGCCATTCCCTTCTCCCCAAGCCTACACTATTGTCATTGCCACCTTCATGAAGAATCTCTACGGGATGTGCACACCTGATCGTCAACCCCCCTAGATCCGACCCGGCGACTAATGTACGTCAAAAGGGCCATATGGCAAAACGTAAATAGTACCTGGCAATCTAGTATATACCCTTCGGGAGTATGAAGCAAGCCGATGCGACGATACCTCGACAACCTAATAGCCAAGTATATATAACTTGTACGTAGTAGTTTGGTAGTATATATGTGGAAAATCTCGAGATGTTGCGCACCCCCGAGTTTCATGGCCTCATTGTGGATACCAGATTGTCACGATTGACACCTGAGAGGGTCAGAGGGGCTAAGAGGGCAAGAGGGGCACTTGGAGTGTGTGTGACCTTGGAGTGACCTGGAGGGACTTTGCGTTTTACTTATTTTGCTGCTTTCGACTGCCTCTTTCCTGAACAACCAATGGTCACTGGCAGGTTCCCATATGATCAGGCGATAGGCCAATCATGAACCACCTGTCTTGCCTGTTTGATATGCTGCATTAGCACTTGCAGGGCACTGGGCAGGCATGGATGATGATGATGGCTCGTGCTTTCTGCATCGAGTAAATCCATGTCCAGGTGGATAAGTTGATAACCCTCTTTCTAAACTCACTACTTAAGTGTATATAGAAGTTGATCGGCTACCTATCAGCGCTAAAACCCCTTCTAAGTTGTCTAAGAGATTATGTAACTCATGCAACTCATGCAACTCATGTAACACTTGGTAGCCGATCCTCGACGGACGGAGTATATAAAAGTACGATGCAATGCTGCCCCCTCGAGATCGAGTTTTACTCCATGGTCGAGAACCTTACGTATGTGACGTGACGTTACGGCGGTTAGAATAACGGAGGAGATATCGTCGTCACTGACGTATCTCTCATCTCGATATTTTCAAATGTTTTACTGAGCTCATATCGCATGAAAGAGGGCCTGTAACCTCAGCAACCTGTCAAGCTGGTAGCACGTTAAATCCAGATAGATACCCAGAAATACGACGCCGGGGGTTCACCCCCCTGCAAAAAGCTCGACCGGGCTTGCCCAAGCCAGGCTACCCAGATCCAATACCCTTGTCCATATCGAATTTCGGGGTCCTTGAACTTTTAAAAGTCAGACCATTTCAATAATTGGATCCTCGTGGGGGTAATTACATACATACTACCTAAGTATGTTATACGGAGCCGGCTAGATATATCGTGGTGTTTGAAACTCGAGCAGATACTGACATGAGATATATATATTAAATGCGAATGTGTCACTTGTGATAGTAACAACATGGGAAGAGCAACAGCAGCAGGTAGCATAACTGTAAGGTTGGGTAAGAAATCGAGGATTTTCATAATCCACCAAGTAAGACGAATTCACGGTGGGTAGGCAAAGGATTTATCTTCGTTTCTTCCTGAGACAGATTTTCACTACGTGCTACAAGATATGCATGCCATACCTATCGCGCACACCATACCGTACCGTACCATACAGTCATATTTGCCAGCCAAGCCAGCCAACCTTTTAAAAAAAAGAAAATTGATTTCAGCCGCCTTTTGACGCATACATGATCGAGAGAAAAATTAAAAAAACATTCCGGCTTCCGCATATACAAACATGGATTCGGAGTTCGGTACGATATAGAGTACACTAAGTATCGGTACGTGAGATGGTTGCCGCCAGTCGCTCACTACCTAGGTAGGTTGATTCATTTATATGACTGAGCAGATGGATACGCGTGACCGCGCGCGTCAGCTGGTCCCTTTCATTGCTCACTCACTCCAGCACAGCCCTGGGATATATATATATATATAAGAATAGTCAGACTGGTCGTATATTCCAAGCCGCACGCACGCATATACGCACACACATACACGCACGCTCTCTCCGACAGGTTGACATGAGGTCGTACCGTGTGGTGGTATTAGCATTATCTTTTTGCTTTGTTTTTTTGTTTTTTTACCAGTGGTTTTTTTGTTTTTCCCACAGTGTGCTTGAAAGGTGTTGAGTGGTTTCGAAGTCTCCCGTTAACATTCAGCTCGGATATTACTTCGGAGGCTCTAATCGTCCCCATGCCCCTAAATGTCGTGATAATGGTCCAAGCTGGCCGCTAACTGGACAATCCGTCAAGAAATCGTCATTTAAAGGATGCCGCCGTTCGGGCAGCGGGCAGCGTACTGGAACATTCATCCAAAGTATCGCACTAAATAACATAGATCCACTCCCAAGGTTCCCACTCTGCAGGGATACCCCAGCTGACTAGCCAAGCGAAGCTAACGAGCCCCTCACCCTCCTGTCCTTCTCTTCAACTAAAAAGTAGATAACCCCAGCAGCAGCAGCAGCAGCAGCGGCCCAGCCAAGCCAAGCAGACAACGCCCAAAGAAGCCACCTCCCAGCAACCCTCACTGGCGTCACAGGCTTTCCACAGCCCACCAGAAACCTCCACCACGCATACATCCATGAATGTCTGCCAAGTCCCTGCCACAGATAACTATTGAGCAACAGTGATTCAAACGCACATACCAAAAAAAAAAAAAGCCATGGAAGCAAGGAAAATGATAAAATCAGAAGAGTATCGAACCTGCTGGCGACCCTGATGGAGACCCGTGGAAATTGTAAACATCTATCTATTTTTGTTCCTTAACTTCCTACGTCATTTCGTGATATAGCCTTGATTATTCTCAACTTTTTTCTTCTTATCGTCAGGTCCGATGTAATAACAACATACGATACTACCCGACTAAAGGTTCAATCCCCCTCACCTTGACTTACCTACCCTCATGTGAGAGTAGTCATTCTGCCAGTGCATTACCGATCTGCGAATAGTTGAAAGGTCAGCAAAACAGTCAATGAATGGATGGATGGTAGATTTAAAGGACAAGATCTATTCGCCGTACCAGCAACAACCAGTGAAGGATCTCTCATAAGATTGGATAATCTGATTGATTGCATTGCCTAATACCCCAGAGCTTTTCTGTACCCTGCTCCCAATACGGAAGCCTCGAGGACCTATCCCGGATAGTTATGGTTTTAGGCCCGTCGCTCAGTGCCGATCGACCTCAACAGTTCCGTGTCCATCTCCGGCCGGTGCTCGACCATGTAACGTGCTCACCAGGGGGGCTTTCGGTCGGTGTCTCAGCGCCGCCGCCGGCTCTTTTTCAAGTTACACAATGGGGGAGGAGGGGGATTACTTCCCGGAATGTTCTCGTCGCACCACCGTAGGCTTCTTTTTATCTCTGCTATCATCATCGCAAGTGTGATCCCGTACGAGAAACCATCGGGTTTTTCGCCATCCCGCACGATTTGAGTAAAATTATGTCATTGCTCCACCCCCCATTGCCCACGGCCCCCAAGCCTGCCCAGTTAGAGATAGGTTGTATGTACGAATGGGGAAAGGCCAGCTCCCATAACGAGAAGTCCGAAGGACGAAGATGGCTGAGGGCGTCATGTGGGCATTCCCGCTTCGAGCGGCATAGGCGGTGCCCCCCTTAGGGTCCCCTATGACATCGATCTCTAGCTCCACCCAGCCCACACTACCAGACTACCAAGTTGGACTATAGTATCTGGACTTGGAATCTAGGTCTTCCTAAAAAACGTCCCACCTAAATTGTCAGATATAATACACTAAGATGGCCCGCTTGACGGGTATTCCAGGCCTTCAGACGTTCAAAGTACCCTCATGTCTTGCGCCTGGGCCCCCCTCTCACTGGTCGGTTGGCCTGGCGAGGGTTGGAGGGCTGGAGGGGTGGGGTGCCGCCGAGCCGTTCTAGTACGCCGCGCCCATGCTAATATGCCAATCCTTAAGGCGGAAACCTCCCTCTTCTCGCGCAACCCAAACCTGCCAGTTGGTCTTTGGTGGCGGTTATGATGATGATAATTTAATGCGCAGTGAAGTCAGTCCACTACCACGCCCTCCCCAATCCGCAACTTTCCGTAGATTGTTCTCATGCCCGTGGTTCGATCTCCCGGCGATGCGCCAGATCGCGTTCCGCAAGGGGAGGTCCGTTGACGTCGGACCGTTTCATCGTCGAAACGTCAGAGCAACAAAGAGGGACCCCGATCGATGGACCATGCGATATGTACAACCCAGGAACCTCGCAGGCGGGCTTGCTTCGAAAAAATCGACGTGGGATCGCCGCCCTATGGAAGTATCACCTGCAGTCCGACGGCGCTTATCAATACTGCTATCGGCCACCCGGCGACGACTGTCGCCGCGCAATACCGGCGTGAGATGGGTAGTACATCCTATCGTAACCCGATATCCAGAAAATAAAGCCGGCAACGGGTCCTTACTAATTACAAGCCGTCGGTGACGGCGGTCGTAGTAGTGTCCCTTCTCAGCTTCTCTCCTAGTCCGGTAAGAGACAAAAGACGCCGTGCCGTAGATAGAAAGGTCAGCCAACGAGTCTTACATGCGTATGGATGGTGTAAGCCAGATCGCTGCGAAGATCTCTCCGATCGCGAGGATGACGAGATTGGCAATGCACCGAGGGTCCAACCTTGTGCTCCTCGAGTTTGGGGTGTGTGTATGTATGTGTGTGTGTGTGTGTGTGTGCCGTAAGCAACATCTTCAAGCAGAAATCTGCGGCCCACTCCCCCTTGCAGCGCCATCTAATACAAAAGCAGCCTCGGAGGACATTCTAGCTCGTGCCTATGACGAGAGCCAACTCTTTTCATCTCGGACCCTGGCAACATCGCCAGATCTTCGACGAAGGCATAGAACATTAAATTTGGGGGAGGGGTTAACTCCTATGCCTATACTTTTTCTCCCAGTCTCAAGGGCGCTGGCTAAAACGGCAGGTCGGTTGGCCGGCAGACTGAGAGGCTGGCGCAGCGAAATTCAAAGCTTAATTTCTTCTTATCGTCGTCCGCCTCGCTAACCGCCGGCACGGCACAAGGGCAAGGGAGTCGGTGGGAAAGTATATATAAGATGTGGCTTACATACGCCGCCTCATGAAAGACGGCCGCCGCGATAACCTACCTGGGATGGGTGGTACAAGCCCACAGGATAATCGGTAGCTAGATCTACCAGTAAGGAGAGCAAGCAAGCAAGGGCCTCTTTAACTAGTCTAGTCCACAACATGATAGGCTCGCTTCCGGTGGTATGGTATTGTCTCTCTGAGCTAGCTAACTATATCCGACCACATACGGCAACTGGTTCGATGTGATTGACGTTACCGGCTTATAGCGGATGGGGGCGTTGTGGGTTAGGGAAGACCTATCAAGCCCTGTCCTCCCCCAGACCAGGATCTACAGTTAGTCAGATAGCATACCAGTATAGCAGCCAACACAAAAACGTGCGGGATGCCCGCCCCCCACATGGGCTAACAATTGGTCAATCTAGTCACAAAAAGAGGTCGATCGAATCCACACCACGAGCATCAGCCCAGCCAGACAACTAGACTTGCCAGACTGTCAGGCCAATCCATTCCGAAAGTTCCCTCATGTGTTAGACGCCAAGGTAAGGAGGGGCGCTTGCCTGTGCTCTTTGCTCTTGCATCTGCGGCGGCCTCTGCGCACATACCTATACGAAACCGCACACGTCTACTAGCGCACAACGTCGTGGCCAAGGGTGACTAGGGCGCCCAGCTAATTAGTTCTGGTCTAGTTCGGATCTGTCGCGACGTACATCAATAACACATTGGGTAAATGTTCGAGATACAGCGCGCGGCATCTTCGACGACGGAAAAAAAGAGATCGATGGCAGGTTATAGATCACCAGGAAGATGGTAAATGCCATATCACCTCGGTGAGCGGAACTGCATCGTTTCGTTTCGATGGCGCTATTAGCGGCTGTTTCGGGAAAAGAAAGGGGGGATGGGGAAATCCTCTGGTAAAGTAGATGCTACCTAAGTAGATACAGTACCATCACACTGCCGTGCAGCACGTCGTCCTCAGGGTAGGTGACACACGCACGTTGACGTAGGAAACGTTTATAGTGCGGCAGACGAATGAAGGCACTAAAAAAAAGCCAAGGCGGCGTTCACACCCTCCAGGTAGTATGAGTATCCACGGATGTACTATAGTAGTTATCAGCAGGTTAATAAGTACATAACTCTTGCACCTCCCTTTCGGAAAGGACGCAGCGCCAGCCACACCATTGCTACCCTGGTTTGTAGACCACGCCCGCTTACGGTTTGCCTTCTATCCAACCTATGTATATGAGATGTCAAGCTCAGACCAGCAATATACCCACCGCCCTCGACTCTAATCACCCGCAGCCACTCCCTTGGCGCCCGCCCGAATCCGAAGACCGGCGGCCCGGGAGATCTGGTGAAGCCACCTGACTAACTATTGAGAGAGTGTGTGTGTGCGAGAGGGAGCAGCGGCTCCGCCATGTCTAGAACATAGTAGGCGGGTAAGCCGAGAGGTAGATCGGAGGCATCTATGTAGAAAGAGAGGCAAGGGGAAGCAGTAGGATTGGCTGCGCTGCTTGGTGTGTGATGTTCGCAACTGTGTTACTCATTCGTGCGCTGATGCCTCCGCCGTATGCGGCGAAAGCTCACCGCCTCGCGCTGTCCGTCGCAGTAATTCTTGCTATTGCCGCCGTCGTTAGGGAGGGGGAGGCGCGGTAAAGCATGGATATATGCGCCTGCGCCTCTTTGCGTCGAGGGAGGGGAAAGTTTTTTTTTTTTTTTTTCCCTTCCTTGCCTGCAGATAGATGTTGCACTCTCATACAATTTCGAACACTACCGCTTGCTCTTGGAAACAGTTTTTTTCATGTATGTAGTACGCAGCCAGACACCTTTTTTCCTTGGCATATTACATATGGCTACGTGAGCTAGGTAGGTATGCAGCATATATGGGTATGGCGTGTTGCATCGCGCGCGCGCAGTTATATTAGCAATGCACGAACGGGTGTGCGCCCAGTCAATGAGTAGTAAGTCAGTAGGTCAGATCATATCATCTATCTGGCGGGAATCATCTATTCACATGGGGTTCGTGATATGGGATGTGAGCGATACTGTGAACCCATCAACCGCAGGCCACGCTGGTCGGTCCACACTGGTCTACTGCATGTTTAGTACCTACATACATATATAAATTGCCGAACATTCGAGATCGCAACCCAGTTTCCCCGCGGGGTCATTGCTCCATGGCCCGTACACCAGTGCCAAGTGCCAGCGCCCGTGCCCGTCGAATCTTTTCGAAAACGGGGATGCACAGTTTCTGAACTCCGCAAGTATATAATGTTACTAGGCGGTCTCTCTCTCTCTCCCTCTCTCTCTCGTCAACTCCGTAACAGGAGATGGATTTCCACGATCGCGCACGGGAGAGGAGGGCTTGAGGGGGAGGGGTAAGGGAAGTCAGTTGGAGTTCGAGAAAAATACAATATGATGTACATGGCGGTGAGAGAGAGATTTTCGAGAAGATCCGAAAACCCTTTATCGAAGGATTCATAGGGGATCTTTTGGGGTTTGTACTTTTTATTTTATTTTTTAGTTTTTTAAACTCTGTTCGTGGCTTTCTACTAGTCCGATCCCGGTCTATAACGACTTTTCGACCTGCCAGATATCTTCGAGAGCCAGATCCATGAAAGGCGGGAAAAGAGTGCGACGTACGACCCCGCGGTATCTGATTGGACTGACCGGGGATCGCCAGCGACCGGGGGTAGGAGGCAGGCCGTCCAGGTTCTCTTACTGGCCTCTTATCAGAACCCGGGAGGTCCCTGCGTCCCCAGGCCGGCCAACGGCGAATCAGGCTAGGCGGGGGAGGACCACGAATGGGGGATTTTTAGGGGCTCTTAGGGGTCCTGGGGATCGTCATTCTAGGGCCCGTGCCTCACGTCCATGTACTTATTATTGTAGGCAAGCAAGTGGACTCTTATGCGCTGGTGGGATTCTCCGTATTAGAACATAGACACTATACTTTCGTGCCGGGCTACGTAGTATACGTTTAGTGGTAGATTTTCGACGTACGTGGAGTGCTGCGCTGTAAAAAGGATACTCTTTCAATTGCGTGCAGGGAGAGTGCTTCCAAGGTTCCAGCCTTTAAATAAATTTCGTGGACTGTACTCGTACAGAAAGGGGCCACGGAAATAGGGGAAGCCGGAGTTGGGTGAAGCCATTCAACCCTCCTTTCTCGCCTGCCACAGTCAACTGCCTGTCTGTGGGCCCACGAATATTACGCGCGGCTAGAGGATTTATTCTAGTTACCCAACTACCGACCTTCCTGCCTATCTACAGCAATGATATATACTTAAACAGGCAGACTTGTCCGTCTCGGGGCGATCTTGGCCATCATTTGTTTCAGATCTGCGGCGATAGCGGCGGTGGCGGCGGGGAATAGTGACGGACTACTGATATAACTATAATCAAGTTGGATACCTCAACAGGTCGAGTGCCCCGAATAGGATTTGATGGATTTTCACCATCATCCCGTTATCAACCCTTAACAGCCAGCACCTACCTAGTTCGCCCGTTTGCCAATTTTATAACTAACGGTTGTTTCCACTTAACTACCTACTTAAGTATATGGTAAAGGTGATCAGTTACTACCTAGATAGCAGCTTACTCCGCACCGTTACATTCGCGTCTTGCCGAAAGGGGGTGGTGCGTCCTTGTCTGTGGACGCACTCTAGCAGATTCCAGCATCTGGCGTATGCTCGGTGTCATTCACATTTATTATATACATACGTATATTACGTAGGCATCGGCCCCTTTCACTTTACTGCTCCTCGCGAACTGCGGGGCAGCGGGCAGTCTAGTACTAGTTAGACATCTTCATGGTGTGCACTAATCACTTACTACTAAGTAGACTAGATGCCAGAGGCATGGATGCAAGTGTATGGCTGGTATGCGACTCCCCCCTATTATATACCTCACATGAATATACTTCACTGTTAGTCATGTATGTTGCCGGCGCTCTCCCTCCGATGGCATCACTTCATAGACGCCCACCGCCTGTTGCTGGTCTCAGGTTTTCTTCTGCCTCTCTTTCCGCGGAGAACTCTTAGATCAGTCGACGGTTCGACGGCGCTCACCGCACCTAGGCAGTTCTTCGCGCCGGCTAAGACTCCGCCATCCTCGTCGCCATGCCGTGCGACCAAAGGTGTGTTGCGAGGTTATGTGCTTGCGGTCCGAGACCGGGTCTTGCGTTGTAACGCCGCGAAGCCAAGCCGGACCGGATGCACATGGGTTGGACAAGGCATATGTATGTAGTATAAGCAGGCATCCGATGACTTGCTGATTGACTGCCCCTGTAGAAATACATAGACCCCTTACGTACCTCATTGCCGAGCCACATATAGACCCGTAACCCCCCTTTAATAGACATCAAGTGTATAAGGTTGTACCCATCCATACCTACTTTATCCTGCTGACGAGATTAACCTGCCTACCCGGGCCTTCTCACATACGCAAATACGTACGTGACCCCCACCACCGTGAAAAAAAGGAGGGGCGGTTGAAGGTGGCGGGGCGGCTCTGATTTGCATTGATCCTGTGACCTCCTGCAAACCATGGGACTAAATACATTGGTACCCACCACTTCCCTTGGAGGTTTACCACAAGTCGCAGATGACTACTTGTTTCAGACCACCTACCTGACCATAGGGACGGGACAGAACAGAAGACGACAAAAGATGAGCTGACAGTTACGTGCAATGGCCACCGATAGTCTGCGTGGACATACGTAGGTACAGTAGGCTGATCTCATGTATGCTATGCATGCACTTAGCATGGTGCATGCAGAGGGTCTTGATGGGTGGATGGGGGATGGAACAATAGTAACACCGCTTCCTAAGCAGGACACAGATCGTCGCGAACTGATTTGACGGGTTCGCAGAGACATGCGTCTACTGACAGGCGCATCGCCGGCCGTCGAATTATGTCGCTCCTCTCGAGTGCTACATGGTGTCTTTGTGTGCGGTGAAAGTCTGGAGAGACGAGGCGCATCCATCATGCGATGAAAGGTAAGTAGGTGCGATGTCCTAGACGAGTGTCTTCGATTAAAGATCTCGCATACTGCGATCCTATTAAATGCTGTGTAGGCGAATGGGCAGATGCGGTAGACCTAGGAAGGAATCTGCACGCCTTTGCTTGCCTCGCTGACCACTTCCGGCGCAGTGAAACCCATACGATGGAGATCAGGATAGGGATCACGATAGTGGGCTCTAATGAATGCGAAAGCAGATGCCTGCTCGGTGAATGCTTACCCATGAGCCAAGTAGCCTGTGTGTTTTTCTTCTTCGTCCCATCGTCCATGCACCATCTCAACCCCCTTTTCAAAGATATACAGTCAGGGATGCGGCCATCGACATAAGGGAGGCGGGACTGGCGAGGAGCCAGGGACATGAATGTCCATGTAATACTTGTAGTCGCATCACCTCCATGACCATTCATTTACTGATCTGTTTGACCCATGCGGACAGGTGGTATCGATTCCACGGCATCTTACTCTCGAAGTAGCTTGCTTGCAATAATGTTCGACAGAGTTGTCGCGTTAATCATTGGGTGATAACGAGTTTTACCTAGGCGCTTTGGTAACGTGAGATTGCGCTTCGCTATAACAATTACCAGGGCGGCGTCTCCATACGTCGGACATGTACAGACAATTTACCCTCGTCTCTGTCAGCCCGATATTGGGCTTCCATGCAGAGAGAACAATCAAGAACCCGGGGAGCCGGGTCCGCGATCGTCAGACCTAGCACACCTGCTATATTATCTAATCTAGATACGGGAATCTGAAGACTTATGAGGCGCTCATATCTGTAGCAGCGAATGATAAGTTCACATTCAGGTGAGACAAAGGCGGATTCGGCCGCGGATGATGAACAATAGACCGGGCTTGCCATTGACTGGTTGGTCTCGTGTCACGACACCAGTTACCGAGATTGACATGTTTACAGATGACATATCAGAATAATTATTTCTTTCACTCAACATGAACTCATCTACCTCTTCGGCACTCGTGCGTTTTAGTTTCTTCTCAAGTCAAGATGTCAATCCCGCAATCCGGTTCCATCTCATATGGGAAAGGGAGTGCCGTCAGTAACTCAGAGGGAACCATGCCGCGTTTCAAATTTTGTATGATTGCGTGCTTGTGTGACTGTTTAATTTTCATATATATGCAATCATGCATGGGAGTCGCGATGGTACCCGTAAGGGGCATGCTTTTTCTCGATTTATCCCTTTTGACTGGTGCTTGTTAATTGATGTTCGTGGAAAGGCGTAGGGGTTGATAGTGGGTTCTGATGTTCCGGTCATACCTAGCTATTATTCCCTTCCATATTTACGGTCACTATTTGATTGGAATACACAGAGACCTATTTCAGCTCTCGATCGTCCAACAATCAGTTCAAGAACCGCCTATGTATTTTGTAAAATGAGGAAGTGACTTCTATGAAGGTCCAGGACCGGAGGTTATGTATTGTCGTCAGTTATGGATTTCCATAACTGACGAAGATGTGCGAGTTATAATTAAAGAATTTCTCCTCTTGAACAGGTAAAGAATAATCGTAGATCCTGACTGAATCTCAGATTCGTTGAGGGCCCATTATTGCTAGGATCAAGGGGCTGGTTCTGGCTGTACAAGATGTGGAGCACTCTACCCCTATTTACCCCTATCTACCGAACTAGCATCACACACACAGACTCAGACGAGAAATTTGGCAGTAGAATACGCACGAATTCTCAACTGTCGGGAATAGCATGAATATGATGCAATGCATACGCCTCTATGTAAAGAGGTGTGCCTATGGTCCTTGTTGCCACTAGGTGCTGGTATTGCTAACTCGTCAAATGCCTGGTTACGCCCAACTTGCCCGCAAGCTCTGTATTCCTCCATGAATTTGATCAGGGGAGAATCAAGGCCGTCATAGAACTTCATAATATGCTTTAATTTTGTCCTCTTCTGAAAAGCCCTTCTATTACTTGTTTTCATGCCAAGCGCCCGCGCTCCATGTGTACTGCTGTTGAAATCGGGGTTCAGTAGACTGATCGCTAGTGTCTGCTTCTGTGACAGTAGTGACTAAATGCGTCGTGCGAAGAATGCTGTTCTCCCCCTGCACCCAGTGACTGCCATCCTGGGATGTATGCGACCCCGAAATGCTCGCCTGCGACCCAAAGGTCTGCAGAGGTAGAGCGATGCTTTCATTCAACTCCTGGTATCGCGAGGGCTTGGTTCTGTTTAAACTCGGGCTTGGCCATTCATACGATGGTCCGTTCATGTTGTCACTATTCTTGCCAGTCGTCCCGCTCGCCCAGACCCCAAGAGAGCGAAAGATACCGATCTTCCCTAAGCCGCGGACTGCGTTCGGAAGTACTGGCACGCAATAAATCATGAGTCCACACGTCATCTCCGCCAGAACCCATAATGTTACTATGCTGAATTTGTAAGTGGCATCCGCGCCACGAGGATATTGTATTGTGGCGTCTAATCTTCCGGCTGCCGCACCGGAACCACTGTACCACGATGTTTTAGTACGCACCCAAGAACTGGTATTTAGCACGTGCTTGATGTTCACATACAGTATTCCGACTGCGAAAACAACAGCAACTCCAAGTTTCTTGTTCCTAGTCATATGAAGATCCCATATAGCCTTTTGGGGGAGCAGTAAGATCGCTAGGTCAATGACTAGGCTGAGAGATGCCGAGAAAAGATCATTCGGGTTTCGATCAATGCATTTTCCCGGCACAATACTCTCCCAGATCTTCTTTTGCGGTATACAGACAAGGTTGAGAGTAATAATGCCAGCTGTATAGAATAAGAAGTTGACGAGCAATAAACCGATGCAAATCCAGTAGAAGTAGTTGCGTGTCCCTTTGGGGACAAATATTCGAAGCCACTCTATCAAGATCATTGACTTGATTATGAGGATATCGACGGCAAAAACATTCGTGGCGATATGAAACAGCTATAGCAATCAGTACAAGCTTTAGCTTCAGGAGGACTAGCACCCGGAACATACATGAAATATGGTAGGCACATCTCGTAACCGAAAGTTCCACTGATGAACAAAGAGGCCTGCATCTGCCTCCTTGAATAGGACGGTAATGAAAGCTACGTAAAGTGCCTGATATAACCTAGGTGAGCCCTCAGGGGTAATAGAGTTGGCCAGAGAAACCCACATATGCTGGTATCATCATATCTAAAATAGCACCCATGAGTATCAGGATGTGTATTGTTAATCATACTGGAGCTGATTTAGACGAGACTTACAGTCAGCGAGATGGACTTTCTTGGTTACGAACCATACGGCATATATTCGAAGAAACACAAGAATAGATGTTAAGGCAATACAAATACTGAAGATGATCCGAGCCATGTCGCTTTGGTTAGGTGGGTCATTGAAGACAGGAATAATCCCTTCAGGTGGATCTAAGGCAGGTCCATTTAGAAGCCTTTCTTGTTCTGCCGGTGTTGAAGACTGGAAGACTTTTGAAAGGTCGGCCATGGTTGGCTCTATATCGTATTGAGGACCATAAACCTTGACCACAAGAAATCGGGTGTGGGAAGAATGAGCGAAGTTGTTACTGGAATGAAGGCTACGAGTAGGTCATGCTCTGGGGTATTCGATGGTCAAAGTATAAAGGGCTGGGCCTCTTACGGTTTCAAAATACATCATGCAGTACTGCATAGCAGTCCGATAAATATAAGCATACCGAATAGACTTACTACGCCGTAATCGAGACCATAAAATACCCCTTCGACTACTAGAAACCTGCTATTTCATTGGTAGATTGCTTATCTGCCACTTGGTAATCGAAAGCCACAGTCTGGGCAGCGTTACATGCGTAGATAATAACAGGATTCTAAGTAAGTCTTACTGTTCCACAAGGGCTGCTACTCGGGCATGCACACCCTGGTTGCTTATACGCAGTAAGTACAAAACGCATATAAAACTCAGATGCTTCGTTAAACCGGGCTTGTAGATGACATGAAGCTTCTTGAGAGGATATCGAATATTAAGGAGTAACTTGGGGAATCGCCGCAATGCAAAATCAGAACTCACAAAAGGCTCTATCAACTCTCCATCATTGCCCAAAACCATCTATCGCAACCTGCACTTAAGTCGATCACTGAAAGAATGATTATGTCGCAGACGATTGGGTGTTTGACCTGCAGTAAGCGTTATAGTCAGGTGGTAGTGAATGCTACCCTATAAGCTGACTTTCCGCTTTAGTGCTGACAAGGCGGGGACTATGGCACAATGAAAGATCATGATTCCTAGCTGAAAGTGAAGTGAATGAACGTTAATAATCTCAAGCCGATTCCGATCCAAGTATATCTGATGTGTGTGTGCATAAGTGGATATGTATATTGTAGAGTCGTTTTTGGCCCCTGTTTACTCCCTATTCACGAAGATCTATGACATAACTATACTTCGCGACCTAACTCGAGGTATAATGGGTGTTAGACTTTATCTTCAACACTTATCTAACGACTTGAAGACAAGCTGAAAACGTCTTGCATGCAGGCGTCTTGAAGCTGACCATCCCACGACCCTATGTGGACTGATTTCTATTGGCTCCGAACTGATCGAGCATGGCCCGAGCCTTGGGCCGTCTTCAAGGCTTAGTGAGCCTATCACAATTAAGGTGACGAGATGCTTAGGATTTATAGCGAAACGAGAAGTATCGTGCGCGAGATCGATTTCGCTACTATCTACTCCTAAGATGGCATCTTTTGGCTAGTTCGAAGTATTGCGCGCAGATGATCGTTATGAGGATGTAACTTGTAGTGGGAATTGTCTATTGGCATGCCACTAACTACGGGCTGGAGGTCCACCTTAAATAGGTACCCTGGCGATCACCGGACTTAAGGTCCCAAGCTTTATTATATCCGATCCTTCCCCTAATACAGAATAGCCCTAGTTACATGAGGCTCAACTGACTGACTGACCGTGACACCAAGGCATTTATACAATTTGCTGCTTTTATTACTGTAGACATTATAGAGGGTCAGAAGCTTCCGTTAATAGGTACGATTGCGTCGGAGCAGCGGGCTTAGCTCAGGGGTCTATTTTTTTGGCTTGAGAACATCATTACATAGTTATGAGCCTCCACCACTTTCTTAAACAAGGTGACATTGGAGGCAACAGGAATCCAGGACAAGTTGGACAACGAATACTGCACGGAGAGGAGTTAGCAGACCAAGTATCACAGAAGGTAAAGGGTAAGATTAATGCCATTGTCTATGGATGGATTAGGTCGGGCAATGCTCTATGCTCCGGTAGCTAACCAGCCAAGGCCTAGTTGGGAGCGCTATATCTTCGCCAGTACTGCATCTTAGTTAACACAAACGTTGTCTATCACGTAAACAATCAGATAAATGGCATATCAACTGGCTTTCGGGGAGCTAGCACAGATGCAAAGTTTGGTTTAATGTTCCCGTATATATTGCCGTTGACGTCTTATATGCTAATCGTGATTCTCTTCACCTTGAGGATGTTATGTCACTTTTAGCCTGATATCACAATTACACGTTAGTGTAGGTAGACGAGTCTTTAGCGGGTGGGGTACCCGACTCACTGAACTAGCTACCTAGGTAACTATTGGCCCAATGTAATTAGCGACTCGAGTATAAGAGTGCCACTAGAGAACAAAACTAGCACATACGACCATACCATCTGGAAAATACGGGATCCCGTCCGCTCTCCCCTAGTCAAGCCAGATAGGGCCGGATTAGTAGTTGGGTCGGTGACGACCAGCGAATCCCCGGTGTTGTATGTTTCTTTTTTTTTTTTTTCCTTTTTGGTTTATTTTTACTACTCTTTAGTCTTTTCCTTTGTTCGGGCTCCTCTTGTCTCTTTTTTTTTAAAAAAAAAAAATGAAAGCGAAGTTGATGTTTCAAACTGGTGCTTGTTAGGAGGTTAAAATCCTACTAATATCGAATTTGAAAATTATTTACCGAGAATATTAGCACAGATAAAATCAGCATTATCCTATCTTTCCCAGTTAAGTCACACAGCTATCATAATCAACCTTGCCATTAAACAAAGTGTAGTTTCAAATTAGTTCTTTCCACTTTGCTTTATCTCTCCCCCCGATATTAATTCCATGGATATCGCCTTGGCCTTCTGCGCCATTAGACGTTCACCAAGCCCTTCCAATTGAGCATCCTGCTCGCGCAACCGAAACGTGAAGAGAAAGGGTAGAACTGAGTTTTTCCATGCTGGAATATGACGGGTCTTCCAAACAGTGAAGCCAAAAACTGCAACCGCAAGTCCGTAAAGACTTACGGGAAATGCAATCCATCCCCAGCGGACGTTGATAATAGGAAAGCGTTTAGTGGTATAGCCAGTGACCAGGTACTTTCGGTTCTCGTAAGTGGTCCGTATGTAGTATGTTACAGCGAGGGCAACAGTATCGAGGAGCTGCTCTAGCGAGGGTTTGACATGCGCCAGATTGTATGCACCGATGTGACTGTTGCCGTAGCCTGCGTAAGTGAAATTCCAGTGTTCATAGGTATCATTGGCGTCCCAAACGCGAACCAGAAGTGTCGATCGAAGAGTCGTTCTCAAAAGGTCCGCTACCGGTCCCGGGATGAAATATGTTTGTCGCTGAAAAGTCGTTTCGTCAAGTCCGAGTTCTTCTGCACTGGGTTCCATGTAGATATCCGATAGCCTGTCGGGTACCCCTTGTGGCGCATCGTCGGCAGCAGCATGCGCGGATTCGTTCCTCCAGGAATCGAAAATTCCGATGTCCGATCGTCCTTCAACATATTTGCTGTCTATTTTGCGAACGCAAGGGTAGATTGTACACACAGTAACGTTTGTCGGCGGGTAATAATCGTAATTTTCCTTTCCATTTCCCTTGAGGCTCAGAGACGCTATCGTTAAGAGTGGATTGCTAACATTGAACCAATGTTTGGAGACTTCATAGGAAACCTCCTGTGACTCGAACATAAGCGCCGAAAACCCTATAGCATTCGGTGTCCTTATTTCGAAGTGAGTCATGCCGTTAATAGTATAAGAGCAGTCCGTAGAACCTCTTCCGCAAGTTGTTTCCCAGTCACTGTCGGACAACTTGGCGCACCTATTGCGTAGTCCCAAGGTGGGAAATATGTCCCAGGAACAGTTATAATGTTGGGGGCAGGAGACACCTCTCAAGGCTGAATACTCCTGAGCATATCTGTTCAAGAGTACCGCGCCCTGCACATTAGCGGCAAGGTATTGGTCTTCCCGTCCCACTCTTAGATCGTCTTTTACTTGGGAAGAATCAGCTGAATACCTGTACCGTTGGGAATCCTAAACTTACAGGACTTCTGACTTTCTCCTCCCATCGTGTACCTGACTCCTCGGTGGATATAAACATCGTTAGAAGCCGTTTTCGATGTGGTAGTTGGGTAGCTAACGAGTTGCTGCACAAAGGGATCGAAAGCCATGCTCAAGATTATGATGAGACCTGTGATGCGAGCTATGATCCATGGAGTGCGAACAAGCAATTTGAATCCAGCGAGACCGCCCCGACTAGCTTCATCGAAAGTCTTCATATCGGCAAGCTGTCTCCTGCTGCGAAACCAATGCCATTTCAACTGGCCGATGCTGTTGGCAATGAGAAGACTCATACAAGCCTTCCAGACGAACGAAATAACTGAAATGGTACCGTTGAGGGTAATGCCCCAGATCCAAGGCTTCAGCGGGGTCTGGTCGAAATAGCGAAGCAGAACGACGAGGGCTATCATTGACGCGGTACCGCCAACGAGGCAAATGAAGTCGAAAAGCCACTCTGCTATAGCATTGCCCTCGTTCTTCACGACTCCCTAGACCAAGGTCAGCTAAACAACCTGTGAAAAAGGGTACACTTGTAGTGGTCGCGACCCTTTCAGTGTATTCCTCAGTTGACGGTGTTGAAGCGCTAGCTTCAGTTAATACTTTACTCCCTGAGGACTCCGAATTTTCAAATCTTGGTTGATCATTTCCCAGCGGGATCGGGGCAGTGAATGTGGACAGAAGGTGATGGGGAAGCTGGTCTGGGTCTGCCCTGCCATTGTTAGATATATGTATTGTAGCCATATGTAGCTATTAAGCCTACATGCCATTATCATGTAATTTGTCGACGTTCTGGGAGCCGACGGGATACCGGCGGTCAGGAACTTGCGTTTCCGATACTTGATTGGTTTCAATGTTCATAGTCCTAATGGTATCTGCTACGGGGCCATATGCATTCAGAAAAAATTGCAGTATCCCCACCGGCGTAGCTGTGGGCTTCGTAGGCTCTAGAAGAGAGAGATATATATCCATCCAAGTAACGGGGTCACTGCAACCTATTTCGCTCCAAATTTTAGCTATGGGTCTGGATAATGGAAGAAGGTATTACTGTCGAGAAGATACCGGTTTCACAAGATGAATTCTGCCTTGACATTTCTGGCGTTTATCGTGGTTGCTTGACAGCGCCTGGGCTTTCGACAATGAAACCCCAGTTCTATACATGTCACGGTATTATTGGCCAACTTGCTGCTCGGATATGCCACCGAACATAGGTCAGCCCGAGGTTCGACTTGGTCTGCTTTGATCCCACCCTCTAGAGTGCGGAGATTCTTGACAAGGCATGCTTATTTGCATTGCTGGTGGCTCTCACCTGCAAGCCCCATAGGCGCATTGGCATGACTTCTGTCATAAAAGTAGCTTTTCTGCCTTGACTCTGGAGACATTTCGCTCACAAGGCAGGATTCGCTTAATAATCCAATGCAGAAGTTTACGCCTTACAGACATCACGCATCGGTAGCGTCAATAGTATTTATAATACATAAATCGCAGTCCTGTAACTAAGAATTACATAGGATATAGGTGTCATGCCCTCCATACCACGCTACAGTACATCCGATATCGCTCTAGTGTCGACACCACCATGTTCAAAGCCCATGCTATCACGTTGGCAGCATGGCTACTTGTTCTAAGACAGTACGCCTCTGCTGACACTGTTGACTGGTCAGCTATCACCAATAGCCGTGGTGACCGCCTTCCGGATTTCAGTTTCTGTGGTTACCATGCCTCTAACAAGCCCTTGCCTTCCACGTCCACCTCGCCTTCAGTAATCCTGACCCCTTTAGCCGGCGACCAGACGTCACAGATCCAAGCAGCCCTGGACGAGACCGCCGCTTTGGGCGGGGGCGTTGTCGAGCTGGGCCCAGGAACATTCAACGTGTCCTCTGGCTTGAGCCTCCCGAGCAACACAACTTTGAGGGGATCTGGGGTTGGGTCCACTCAGCTATCAGTTATAGAGCTGATTTCGGGCGTCCCATTGATTTCCTTGGGAAATGGCACAAATACGCGGGTCGCGCCTTTAGCCACCTATAACATCACAGACGAATACGTGGGAATCGGTGCTAGCACTGTGACTGTCCAGAATACCAGCGGGCTTCAAGCAGGACAGGCTGTCTTCGTGTCTCGGGTCGTGACCCCAGAGTGGGTTAGATACAATGGGATGGCTGACCTCATTCGCGACGGGAAGAAACAGACTTGGATACAGGTATGCGATCATACAACTATTTAGTACATGTGAGTTAGCGCAGCGCTAATCACACTAACAGGACGGGGTGGTCGTGCAGCAACCCCGCGTAATAAAGGAGGTGGACGGTAGTAAGGTTACTTTCGCGGTCAGTCTCACTGATGCGCTGGATAAAAGATATATGAGTCCATACCTGGCTACCCTCTTCCCTCCACCCACATCGGAAGAGATAGGACTTGAGGACCTATCCATCACACTCAGTCCCACCTGCTCGGGAAAAGCCCTCGACAGCGAAGATGCATGCGGTACTGCAGCCATATCGATAGCGCCTTGGACCGTTAACAGCTTCGTACGCCGAGTGAACCTCACTGGCTTTAACAATTTCATTACCGTTGAGCGGAACGCTAGTCGCATTACACTGGAATCCGTCAGCCTATTTCGTGACGCGGACACGGACAATTCAGCAGGGTACCCAGCAGACATATCGATCCAGGGCTCGCAGGTGCTAGTCCGGGACAGCGGGCAGTACGGCCGACCGACAGCCCGAGCATTTACTGTGGTGACACAGTCACTCACCCCAGGCCCCAACGCCGTCCTGCGCCACGTCGCGCAGTCAAGCGCGCAACAGCTGTACCCGCACCAGCGCTGGGCCCACGGCTTTCTGGCAGAGGACACCGATTGCGGTGTCGTTTACCAGAACCGGGGAACGGCTGGGTCCGGCCACGGGTGGGCTATCAATGCAGGCGTGGCTTGGAACGTCCGGGGAGAGGTCCTGGTACAGAGCCCGCCTTTAGGCGTCAACTGGGGAATTGGGTGCGCGGGCGGCGTAGCTTCGGGTACTAACGGTACCATGATAGAGACCGGCGAGGCCGTGACCCCACGGAGCCTGTATGAAGCCCAGCTTGCTAGGAGAGTAGGGCGAGAAACGACCTGATTCCAGAGCACAACTTTCAACGTAGAAGAAGATGAGTATGCCCTCAGACGATAAGTATCACGGTTACATTCAATACCTAGGCCTATATAGTTCAGATCGACTGTACGGTAGTTAGTAACATTAAAATATATCAAGTAACGGCAAATGATCTCACTATTTTATTGAAATTTGTACTATAAAGAACCCGTGCTAATAGCGCTACAGCGTATGTCTATGCCCTTAAAAATTTAGCTTCTTGAATATCTTGTACAATACATAAATACGTTTTCTTTCGCCACATCACATAACCAGTGATTATGCCTTCATAAATCCAAAAGGCGGCAATAGGCCACGAACATGGCATTAGACGCAGTTAACAGTCTAATAGCTAGCCTCGCGACTCTAGCGAGGCGTCTAAGTCTATGAAGGCATTTCTACCAACATATGAAGAAGCACGAGTAAACCACTAAGCAAGAAGTTCATTATCAGCTCTATTCGCCCATAGCGAGATATCTAGCATTTATTTAACAGGTGTGAGCATATTAAGGCGAGAGATATGCGGCTTGTTAAAAATCACGGCGGCCATTTAGCATCGGGTAATCGTGACTGTCTTGATTCCGAGTGGGTCACTTAACGATAGCGTGGCATTCTGGAATCTGCCGCGTGCGCTTACAACTTGGTTAAAAGTATCGGGTGACTTATCAACTTGAAAACCAATGAATAAGAGGACGGTTGCCAATCGAATATCAATGGACCCTGAGGACGTTTTGCGCTGTTTGGTAAATCATGCGAAATAGCTGATTAACTCTGTGTGGTGCCGAGATTGACCTATTAAACTCCGGGGATATCGATATCACATGGAATTTGACGTGATGAGACTATCAGCCGGTCAAGCCTACTGGCGACCCTTCGCTTTCTTGTAGATAGGGAAAGACATCCTTAAAGAGCACGATATAAGATTCTAATGCCTGAAGTGTAAACATGCCTACGGCGAATAAACTAATATTTTAAAAGGAATGCAAATGCTTATTATACTGGTTACTATGTTCCAAGGTTGGCTCGTAGTGTGCCAATGAATACTTCTCTCCTCGCAAGAAGACCGAGCCCTACTAAGTGACCGACAGCTACATGGCGACTCTTAACTCCGGGTGGTCCCGAAATGACTCGCTTATGCACGGATATCGGAGACGCATTGGCTAAGACCATTCTAAAACGACAAGATGGAACGGGAAAAGGGGACCCCGCCAGTCGGGCCAGGAACCATGACTAAATTTAGGTATGACAACAAAACCGCCCACTCATAGGGCTGAATCTACTGAATTTAGAATAAGAAGGTTGGCAGGCAAGTTGGCTACCGCTTACCGGGCCCCCGCGCCGGTTATGTGTGGAGCAACATATATGCTTTGTTACGTAGCCAGATTTGATTGGTGCGCACCGAGTCAACGACATGATCTCGGATCTCGTTTCTTTCTTTAGATCGCGAACTATGCAGTCAGAGGGCGACAGGGGACTTTAGCGGCTTAGCGATGCGAAACTTCCTGGCAAGGGGGAATCTGGGTTGTCGCAAAATGCGTCAGTATTGATAAAAGTTCGCAGTATATTGATCTTTTCAATCTAAGGTGTATTCTTTATGCGCATCATATGTCGCATATCTAAAGAGCAAAAATTGAAGGTGTAAATATGGTGGGATGTCACACATTGTAGATTAATTGACGTTTCTTGGCAAAGTTGATCGGCCCTGAATGCGGATCTTTGGAAGGCCTAAGCTAATGCGTAGGTATGGGGTATGGTTTGGTAACTATACCTGTTCCTGCGTCTCAATCATTCATTGCGTCTCATGTCCCTAAGTTGGTAGTTAATGTAGATTGAAGAGAATACGTTGTTTACTTCCTCAATCGGTAGCTCCTTCACAATATTTGTTTATTCCGTATTAAATGACATCACATTGAGTATTCGGAGATAATCTGATAGTGGGGAGGAAGCGACTACCTGATAGTACGTACCGGACGGATAAATTGCGGCTAACCTTAAGCCTGGAATGAAAGTGGGGGATGCAGAGATTACGTAACACTAGCACTCCGCACTTGCCCAATAAAGGAATAGTGCCATATCACGACAACGACCTCAAGCAGCGCGTTCCTGCAACATTTCCCTTTCCTTCACCAACGTCATCTTCTTCTCGCATCCTCTAGATAACCCGAAACACCACCGATATCAATCTTTTTTTCCTTCGAGAGGAACCTACAACACAAATTTTATCATTTTTGAAAAAATTCACACGTCTTTCTGACATTTTCTTTCCAATGCCTGTTTGCCGATCTCAGCCTCCATCTGCATCCCTTCGCCGCCCCCTCGCGACGCGCTGAGACCGACTTCGATCCCGATCCATCATCAAATATCATCGTTTTCGGATCGATTTCTTGGTCTCTAGATACCATGGCGCCTACTCCAAGGACTCCGCGATCTACGACCTCTTCTCGCGGCCGTGGCCGTCAGAGACTCGCCTCTAGCACCGTGCGCCGACCCAGAGACGGCAGTATCACGGCCGCCACAGAACCTCCGCTTAAGAAGCGTCGTTATTTCCCTGGTGGTCCTGGTGGTGGCGGAAGATTTCTTGATAGAAATGACGATGTTCCCCATACAGTTGGTCCCTCCAGCGGCCGATCGAGAGCCCGACAAAACTTGCAGAATAATACAGCCTCGCCCTCTGTATACCCCAGGCGTGAGCGCAGTACTCGTACTCGTATTTCTACCCGGGCCGATGCAGATGACGAAATGCAGATTAGTTCTGCTGCTGCTGTGGCTGCTGCTGTTGTCCAAAGTGAGGGGTACAAGCCAAGAGAGGAACGTGGCTGGGAAGAATTTCACCCCAACCTTGATATTGACGCGGCGTTCCCTATGTTCCATGCCGAAGACGTCGATGGAACTGCAAAGTCTATTCCTGGGACACCATCTTTATCCATGAACAATACTAACGAAGCCAATGATGTTGGCAGTCCCTTCAAAGAGCAAACTGGCGCATCTGCCTCTCAAACCAACACCCCAGTGGCCCAAGCAAGTAGCTCTACAGTAACGGGCCTTGGCATAACGCCCGGGACCCCATCTAGAGTTAGAAGAACCGGGCGAGCCCCGAGGGACTCTCTTTATGCTACCCGCTCCGAGTTAGGCACAGCACCCAAGGTGCCCACTGTGCTTCCTATTCATAACCAGACTCCTAAGGAACGCCTTGACCTGAAACAACCGCAATACCGCAAGACCAACCGCATCGCTCTGTTCGAGAGCAAGGGGTTTGGTCAAGCGCGGTATGTTGACAAGGCTATGATGAATGTCGGCTACCAAGAGAGCGATAATTATATTCGGCCAGACCGCAGACTCATCAAGGCAATTGATGGAAATGCCGAGGATGAAGCCGAGCATGTCGCCGCAATCAAGGCCGAGGGTGACATATCGCAACAACCTACAAGCACTCTTGGTCGCGTGGAATATGACATGGACGAGCAGGACGACATGTGGCTGGAGGCGTACAATGCGCAGCGGAAGTCGCAGAATGTACACCCGGTCACACGTGAAGTCTTCGAGATCACCATCACCAAGATCGAGAAGGAGTGGCACGCCCTAGAGAAGAGGATACCGAAACCAAACCCTAAGCCACCGCAGACGCATCGGCCGCGATCTAGCTCTGCTGCAGCTGTTAATGGCGAGCCGCAGACCGGAGAAGAGCAAGATAGTAAATGCGCGATCTGTGATGACGGCGACTGTGAGAACACTAATGCGATAGTATTCTGCGATGGATGTGACCTTGCGGTTCACCAGGAATGCTACGGCGTTCCCTTCATCCCCGAGGGACAATGGCTCTGTCGAAAATGCCAGCTTATTGGGCGTGGCATTCCGGTTAGTCCCCTCCGTCTAGTGAACCCCTCTCCCCTTTGCCCGTGCGCGTACTAATATTTTACAGACTTGCATTTTCTGCCCGAACTCTGATGGTGCTTTCAAGCAAACCAATTCGTCTAAATGGGCTCACCTTCTGTGTGCCATGTGGATTCCGGAGGTCACCCTTGGCAATCACACCTTCATGGAGCCTGTAATGGACGTCGAGAAGGTCCCCAAGGGTCGGTGGAAACTGACCTGTTACATATGCAATCAGCAGATGGGAGCCTGCATACAGTGCGGCAACAAGGCATGTTACCAGGCCTTCCATGTTACATGTGCGCGCCGTGCCCGGCTTTTCTTAAGGATGAAGAATAGCTCGGGTGCGTTGGATGTTCTCGACGGTAGCACAAACCTAAAGGCGCTGTGCGATAAACATTGCCCCTCAGAATACGCCAAAGAAAATGATGTGGTTCAAGCGACCAAGAGGGCTAAGAAGTTTTATAAGAAAACCATGCGAGATCGCATCTGGGCTAATAACCAGGCATCCGCAATGGCCCTTGCAGCCACCCACCGTCATGCTTTGACCGAGCATCCGCCCGACGAATCTCAGATGACAGGCGCCAAGCTTTCGGCAGTATTGGGAGACAAGAAAGGCCAAGCTGGAAAATCAGTTTGGAAGCTCCCCTCTGGTGCCCCGGTGATTCCACAAGCGGTCTTCGAGACCGTGGAGGCATCCCTACAACGTTTTACCTTCCTTAAACGTAAGGAGTTTATCAGCGATGCCTGCCGATACTGGACATTGAAGCGCGAAATGCGACGCGGTGCTGCCCTGCTCAAGCGATTGCAACTCCAGATGGAGTCCTTCAACTCAATGGAGCTCACGCGGCGGAACTTTGCGGCCATGGGACCGCCTGGCAAGCCACGATTGAACAGGAGGATCGAATTCGGTCATACGCTGGTCCGTGACATCAAGATGTTAATGGCCATGTCTAATGAGCTCGTGGAGAGGGAACGGAACAAATTAGAGGCCGCCGAGATGGAACAAGATTTCGTCGACACATGTTACTTCCCTGTTCACAAATATCTCCCAGCGGTACTAGAGAAAGCTATCGGGTAAGTGGCACATTCAAAGTCAACTCGAACATTGAATTTGGATGGCTAATCTCCGACCAATTCTCAGGCTTGACAAGAACGTTTTTCACGGCAGATTGATGCAAATTCAGAGGCGAATTGAGCAACGCTTCTATACGACCACCCTCCCATTGACTCGTGACCTCTCCGACGTCATCAATGAAGGGATATATACTGAGATTGCATCAGCCCCTGATGCCCAACTACACGACGCAGAGCTAGCACCACTGAAGAGCGACTTTTCCGACGTTCGCGACCGTAAGCGGCTCGGCAAGAGGATATTGAAGGCAGTCCAGCCCCAGTTAGAGAAGGCGTTGCACTTAGAGGCGGACATTAGCCACACATCATTCGACATCCTCAAGCAGGAGCTGGAGAAAATTTTGGAAGCCGGCATTGAACCACGAAAGAGAAACCCGGTGGCTGCGGCAACTGACCAGAGTCAAGATGTCATAATGGTTGATTCTACTGTCCCAGAGATTACGGTGGGTGGTGGCGGCCAGGCCTCCGGCGCCGCCGTCGAAACTGAAGATGCTCCGGCCGACACCATCATGGCAGGCAATGAAGAGTCGAGTCTCAGTTCAGCAAACATTGAGGTCAGGGTTTCAAACGGCGACATAGCCGCAAATGCGGATGTTTCGCGTGGGGACGCTATGGATGGCGTTGAGCAACAAGATGCCAAGAAGCCTCATGAGGCACCCGACAAGAACGTTGCGCCGTTGGATACACCTCCTGCCAGCAATGGATTTGAGACCACCTCCGCACGCCCCCCACAGCCTGGGCCACCGACACCTCCGCAATCTAACGGAAGCTTAGGGCGTCAGCCGTCTGATGTCTTGACTGAAGGTGGCATTCCTTGGTACCTTAGAGACTTCGAGCCTGAGGGAACATCAGCCGTCCAGGAACAATGGCCGGGTCGTGACGCAGTCCGCAGCCTTAGCGAAGAGCTGACCGAAATCGACGAGGATGAGCTCAAGGGCTTGGGGGTTGAAATCAACGATAACAGCATCACTGCTACGGTGGCGAAGACGGAGGGGGTGGACACGGCCCAGGAGGTCGATAATACTGTTACTGCGACTCCCATCAAGAAGACCGCCAAGTCTAAGCGGCGGAGGACGACTACATATACCCGAAGGCGATGAGTTGGCGCAAACAGACGAGGCCCACTTCCCACACATGTACAAACACTCGCTGAGCGGCCTTCAACCTAACGCCATCAAATCCTGGTGCTTCGATGAACGTCACGTCGAAACGAGCCAATGATCAATAATGACTCGAAGAACGACGATTTAGTACCATTATTGTTTCTTATAATTCGTCCGAGTTATAGTTTAGAAGCCCTGCTTGGTCATCGATCTGGTAGGGGTGTACATTACATCATGATATCTCGGTAGCTTCGCGGCGTTTCAGGGGGTTGTTTCTACGATTTCTCATCATGACCTTACTAATACACTTTCCCCTGAGTCCAAGATCAGGATTCCTATCATCAGTTGGGGCCTGGTGGCCTCAATACCTTTGTTTGTTTTGTTTTTTCCATTTCACCCCTACGGGCACGGGTTTCATTCTCGGTGTTACGGTGTGGGCTGTGCCTCCGCAGGAGTTGGGGAGGAGGAAGGGGTTCTTTTACAACCGTCGGATGAAGCCCGGTTGGTCATTTGCTTGTTGTTCCCAGTAACCGCTTTGGCGCAGGCCTGGCATTTAGTCTGCCTGGCGACTGCAGTTAGGAGGACGAGAATGGAGAGGGCGCAGGGGGTCAGTCGGTCTGGGTCTCTCTCTGCCTTGGGCCCTAGGAGACCGTGGTTGTCGTTGTATTTATTCCCTTTTGCTTTTTAAGCGACCATGTCCCGCAGATGCTTAATCGGTCAATTACGTGTTTCTCTGAATATATAATGCCGTGCTGTATGCCCTTCCCGCGATTTGCTGTGACCGGTCCCGTCCCCTGTGATGCGTTAGTGCTTACGCACCCCCGTATGTGCTCCGCTCCTAGTATTGCCCAGGCCACTATTCCAGCGAGTCCCTTCCAACTTGAAGAAGGTCTTCAGGGGTGCAAAACATAATAGCTCCCGGCGTCTATTCTGACCGATCACCGTTCATCCCGCTATACAGCGGGAGGGTGGTCTTCACCGATGCCCCGCTCTCCCACCTCCCCATCTCCCTCCCGCGCCATACGATCAAGTCCCATTTGGCCCTTTGTTATAGCTATAACGTTGATATTCCATGGTCACAATTGCGTAGGATTAACAGCGAAATTCACATGCTTCAGTTGGCTATGTATATCAATCATCCCGGACATTTCAATACGTCTAGCCCATCAGCCACTCCGCCTACGCAATCAGTTGGCCAGCCCGCCGAACGGCACCCTTACCCTATATGTATCTATACCCGCTGTCTAAGCCTCCAAACCTCTCTCTCCCCGTCCTCAATATACCAAAAAGCTTCCTTGTCAAACCAACCTCGGGGCAATATATCCGAAAATAACTTAAGATGCGGGCCGCCCTCGGTGGTCTCCTACACGTCAACCACGCGGCGAGTAGACTTTCCTTTACGCCTGGACCAAGAAGGCCCACATTTGAAGGGTTCGCGATGATCTTAGCTGCAGGTTGCCGCTGCAATTGCGCTATGGCCGCTGTAGTGATTGATGCGCAGCTGCACCACAACTGCGTTCTTGAGGTCTGATTGACCAGGCAAGGGATGGTGGTGGGCCTCCTGCGTGATCCTTTTGGCCTGCTCAACGGAATTGGGCGTTTGCATGTACGACTTAGTGACGTACGTGAAGTGCATAAGGCAGCCCGGCTCCTGAATCTGGTGTCTCAATTTAATTTAATGCCTAAGCCCATGCCTGTTTATATAAGTGGCCCACTGGAAGCCTTCTCTTCTCTCCCCGCCCCCCTCTTCCTTCCCACCGCTCCTCATAAACATATTCGAACCGACGTACTTGCGATAAAGAGGAAAAGGATTGAGACGTAAAAGCACTTCAACATATTTACGTTCTGCAACGATGAGTGTATGTGACGACGCTTCCGACCTTGCGTCGACGTCGGCGTCTACGGGATGGGATCTCCCAACGCCCGCTCTCACGATCGTCTCCGATGATACCACCAACGCGGAGCAACAGAACGAGAAACCGAAATACGTCGTGCCAGCGGCATCAGTTGAGACCGTGCCCTTGCCCGGCAACACGTACGTGATCCGCGCGCGGGACTCCGGGCGCGCCATCACCGTCTACAATAACGAGCTCAAGCTCCTGGACTGGGAAAGCGCCGGCGACAAGAGCTCCCACTGGATCTGTGAGGAGAGGGGTGGCTGGTTCTCATTCAAGAACGCCGTGAGCGGCAAGTACAGTAAGTACGCGAGTAAAGAGGAGCATTCAGCTGAGGGACCGACACCCTTGTGTGGGCACTGCAGTGGTACAAGGAGTTCTCCTGGCAGTTATTGTTTCCAACCCCCCTCGCAATCCCCATAATTATTCGGCCCTGGAGAGTGAGCACCATGCACAGGATTGAAGTAGTGGCTAACGAGCTTCTCTTTTTCCCGCAGTGGGCCATAATGGCGGAGGCTTCCTTCACGCCCAGGCCGGATGGCATCTTCTTTGGGAGGACTTCACACCCAGGAAGCATCCAGATGGTGGGTTCCTGCTCTTGAACAGAGGCTGGTGGTGGTGGAACCCACTGCAGGCTGTGGCTGTGGATGGGTCTGGCTACAACCTCGTACATGCTCCTGAAGGCGGGGGCGCCATATGGGAGTTTCTCAAGCTCTGATGAACTAGGGACCAGGGCGGTTGGTGCTGGTCACACCCGTGAGATGATATTACATCTCCACGCGACACCCTTCAATACGGGTTACTACGTCTGGTAGAACTCTTGGTGAGGAAAAGGTATCGGTTAGGCTCAGGTGTTCATTACATGTAGCATGTTGACCTCCAGCCCCTTCTACTACGGTTTAAGGCGTGGGTTTCACTTAGCATGGGTATTCTAGCGCCATTATCTTAACCACAATAGTTAATGGCGGTATTCCGGATATCCCTGATGATCTTTCAAGGCGACTAGTTGTTTATCGGCTTTGGATGATAGATGCCGACCCTGATGCGTCGTTGCAACAAGCATGATGGGCCGAGATCTTTGCGAGTGATAACTTGGTATAATCTCATCTCCTAAGCAGTATATCAGTAGTTTACTCACTGATTCATTATACCTATCGCACTCAAGTAAAGCTGTATCATTGGTTAGCTACGTTGAAGTACTGGCTTAACGTTCGATGTGAAATAGGTGCATATAATTATGTATATGTATATACTGGAAGTTTCGGATGTTTCAACATCCATTGGCTGAAACCGCTTTCCGACTCCCAAGCACTGTTTCCTGCGTCCTATCGCGGTCCTACAATATATTCACGTCTATAATTTATATAGTTTAATAGTACCAAGATGATCACTCTTCTCCTTTTCCGTATGAAGTCACTGTTCTCAGTACCGGAATACTTTAACACGGCCTTTTCAACTCTACCTAACTCAGGGTTACAGAAACTCTTTCCACGGGTAGGTATCTATCTTCGATGGATCATACACCCAAAAAGAACACATCGAACTGTAACATGCAGTCAACTACGACAACTGTAGGCCACTCCCATTGACATCTAATGTTGTAGCAGAAAAGCTATTCGGTGTGATGACGAGAGCTGTGTAAAGAAATATGTCTGGAACCCCAAAATGGGATCTTCATAATGGCAGGGTTTAGATGGTATCACGTTAGAACGCCACATACGGTTTCAGTCAGGCTTATAGCCCATTAATAGAAACCGCGGGATGGTTAAACCATTATAGTATCAATCAGATTTCCTACAGTCAAGGGGCGAGCAACAGCTAAAGAAAGAAGTTTTTTTATAGAAAAACCAGAAGGATGGACATGGCACTTGTCCAATGTATATACTATCCTTTCTGGAAATAGGGTAGCTGTACCAACTAGCCTAGGTAGATGCAAAGAGTTGAATCGTCACAATCTCAATAGTCTGCATAATGTCGAGTGGAACATATTACTTTAGTCATATGTATCGTATCTGGCCGCAGCTCACATATTTTACCCAACTGAAGTCTATGCCCCTGTCTATGAAAGAACGACACGTCGTCCGCTTCCCATCGAACACGTTTTGAATCCATATGAAATCGGCGATTGTATTGTTGATTCAGTTCTTCCACGATTCGAGCCCACTTTGATCCATGATCACTGCTGGCGATCCCACTTGAATAAGTGATGAGGCAGCCCTTGGACGCCAACATCAACTCTGAAAACTGCCCCGCCTTTCTCCTTCTGCTTAGCCGTCGGGTTTTCGGCGTCCTCGGTGGATGCGGTCGTAATAAACAGCTCGGTCCCGACAAATTCGGGACATGTAATGTTCTACCTATAGGTCAGCATATTGTTTGTGTCTCTAGACGGAGCTCCGACGTCTCTGATATAGGCTAGAGCTTCGAGTCCTTCTCGGGTGCCTCAACCGTACCTTAGTGGGTAGCTTTATTTCGCCAATGACCTCACCGCTGGGGGAGATCTTCAGAACGTTGCCAGCTCCGTAGAAGGCCGACCACACATTACCCTCGACATCAACACGATGACCATCTGGGGAACCATATCCGGCGCCATCTGGATGTTTGTAGAAGACGCGCTTGTTGGAGATAGCCCCGTCGTCTGACGAGTAGTCATAGGCGTATATGGTGTTCTCCTCCGTCTGCGTGAAGTACATGGTCTTGCCGTCAGGCGACCAGCCTACGGAGTTTGGAATCATGACCGGCTGCTTCTTGCCTTGGCCTATTTTACCATTGCCAAACAAGAATAGACCGCCTAAAACCTTTTGTCAGTAAAACCTTTCGTCGACGGCCATATACACAAATCCTCCCAGAGCCGAGTATCACATGGTATGCAGAAAAAGGCTGAAGTATCCTCATTGATATACGCACCCTCAGGTTGAAAGGCGCCAAGATTGAACCCGGTTATGGATCCCAACCAGAAACGGCCATGGGAGTCTGCGGCGCCGTCATTACTGCGCAGCCTCTCATTCCTCGTTGGGTGAAACTCAGAAATGTACGTGTAGTCGGCTTTAGGCTCATTAGACTTGTTCTCGCGCAGAGCCTTGCGGTCAAGCACGGCCAGGCCGTACTTTACGCCGACGATGATCTTCTCCTGCGGATCGACGCCCTCTATGTCGGCGGTAACCGAGATCGGGGTGTTCAATGTGTGCGATTCCACGGACGACGGACCCTCGTCTAGATTGACAGTGTGAAGCTTCCCTGACCGGATGTCCACAAATCGTAGACTGTTCGTCGCCTTCTCGTAGTACGGCCCCTCCCCAAGCAAGCAGTGCAGGTTGAGGTAGGGCTCCGTAACTGTCCACGTCTGTTTTGGTGACATGATGGCTGTGTATAGTACACTAGAGTGAGTGTAGTCTGACTGTTCCTCGTGTATACACCTCGTCAATGCGTGCTTCGGGTTGTGATGTATCTATGTGCCAAAGTGTGATGTCTCAGAGACCAGATGACCCCCGCAAGTAAAATAGGGAAGAGTGAGGGGTTGCGAATTGAGGCAGATATCGGAGACCCACTATTTCTCAGAGGCCGCAAGGGGTAGAAGCAAGGGCAAGCAAATTTAAAAGAATGATATAGATTAGGTAATTTACGATCAATGAGGCCTGAGACTGCCTGAACTATATACAACGTGGGTGCTCCTTGGTTGTCTTCTCATGCATTTACAAAGGTTATGGCCCTTCCCAAGTGGTCGAGGTCGACAACATGCATCCCAAGCATTTAGCGGGCTGTAGTTAACCGATGACCCTAAACTTACCTAACGGAATACCGGGCCCGTTGATGTCACCAAATTTCACTGTCGGTTGGGATAGGCCCGAAAAAGGGGTGGCCTGCAACTCTCTTTCGGCCGGTCGGTTTAATTGGGGCACGCCTAACAACGCGGCGACCTTCCTAAGTAGGCCCCATCTCAGCGTGACGGCAGCAGTCATCTTCGACCAACGATAGGCGAGAAGGTTCAACTGACGGGACAGCATAAGTGACAACCAACAATACACTTTTCCCATGGGCTCGTAGACCAACACTTCAAACTGAGCAATCGGAGACCACTATGAGCCCAAAGGAGACGCCCTTGGAGATGAAAGGCGCCCGGTCGCTTGCGGCTTTTGGAGCATGCCATGCGAGTAAATAAACGACACTTTGATTCGCTAGTCCTGTACCCCTGTGCCAGCGTTTCTGAGAAACACCTCTTCATGGCGCTGGCGCTGGGAAGACAATGGAAAGCAATATAACTCCTCGATATCATTGTCGCTTGTGAGCTGATTGAAGGCGAAACAGACGTCCGAGAGCATAACGTTGGTGATCGGGTTTGCGCGCCACGTCCCGTCATCGGGTGTAACCTGCATAATGTGGGCGAGTGCGACATCCCGGGTCATCAGGCGCAACCGCCAATCACGGGCCTTGGGCTGAGCTCTCCGCGGGAAAACATCTAACTCTGACAATTGATGGCCCCTTTGCAGCCATGCAATGCATGGGCGGTAATAATGGAAGGCAGCGGCTCCTGCGTGGTTGCGAAACCTCTCCGATACCAAAGGAACGATCGGAGGTATGCTTCTAAACCTCGAGACGAGGCTGGTCCATAGCAGCCTCCAGCCAAGCTTGCGACGCAACTTCACGGTGAAGAAACCAGGAAAGAGGACTACCTGCGTAGCAAGGTTGGTCAACAGCGGCTTTAGGATGTATCGTGTCGCTTCGTGACCGCAACAGGCTCTTCGGTCGGCTGGACCACATGACCTATGACAAATGCGGGCAAGCTCATGATGGTGGTGTAAGAAACGCCAAAATTCCAGCGTGCAAGGCGACAAACAACCAACCGCGTAGCTGCAGGGTTCGAGTCAATAGATTCTCTCTCTTTGCTCTCAACCTTCCAAAAGAGAAGAAAGTCGTGTCTCACCGTCAGACGCTTGGACTGTGACAAGGAAACATGCTGCCCTATCGTCCCACTAAATGTTCTAGTCGTTTACTAATGCTGGAACGGAAATCGTGGACTTGTGAAGAGGCTCACTTGGTCGACAGGGTTGGCTCGGGTCCCTCATGATGACTTGTGATCTTTTTCGTACGGAGTACTTTTTTTTCGATTGTAGAAGCAAGAATGCTACGTCTAGTAGGGGGTCCCACCCGTCTCTCCACCATTCTAGAACATCTCTCAGAATTCCTTTCCATGAGGAGCCGACACGATAGCCACCACCAACATACCCGATACCCCGCGCCACTACCATTAATACATCGCCGATATAGTCATTTACCGCGTAGCATACCTCTTTCGGAGGTTAGCGAAATGGGTTGCCAACCCCGAAGAACTTACCAGAAACCAAAGTACCAGAAGATGGTCCGTGGCCCTCAAAGTTTGTAAACATTCGGGGCTGTGCCATCTTGTCAGCTGGCCGGTACACGTTACTGATGGCAATTTTAACTTGAAGTCTTGCCGCAATCGCGTTATATCAATAACTAGTTAGTTGGCAGGCTGGTTAGTTATATGTTGCACATATCCAACATCGTCATTGTTTAGCATGAGCTTAGACTATTACGTATGGGGCCGCAATACTCTCCGTCGGTTCTTTCCGGGGAATTCATCTGCGATGAAAGGATGTGACAGCTGATAGCTCGACAACCCCAGAACTCACGTAGACAGCGATGATGAATGCCTCTGCGTGTGATGGCATGTTAGACTAGGCACCCTAGGCACCCCTATTAAAACCCTGTCCTGTGTCCCGCCTTACCTTGCTAGTTCCGTTAGTGTACCGTTCCCTTTTCTGCCCTTTTCTGCCCTGTCCAGGTAACTTATCACTACTAACATATATGTACTTGCTATCCGTGCACTCCATAACTGCAGCCAGTTAAGCCGGTCATTCGTTGAGCGATTAGCTGCAGCTGCTTCCTGCATGGCATATCTACATGGTCACTACCAGCAATTAGCCCCAGAGCGTGCTGCCGCCTCATAATCCCAAGTACCGGAGCGCTTGGCAACTGGTGAAAGCTTAGTCCTACCTACATAGAGAACGGTGTTGTCAGGAATGCTTCCCCAGCATACTATGTACCCGGTAACGCAATTTCGAATAGTTAAATAGTGTATTCTAGCACCAGCAATAGCCGCCAGGATTCTAGGATCGGCGGACGCACATATGATCGCACACGCAGGTTATAGTGGGATGGGACGGCCCGGCGTGGGTTAGTACGTTGGAGATGACGGCAACGGTCCCTTTACGCATTTGCGCTTTGTGTTATTCTTCTCAACTTGGCAACATACCTTTCTCCGGCTCTTCAGGCTGAGGTGCGGAACATTGTAAGCCTGCGCCATATTCCCAAGAAGTTTGATATCTTAAGGCTGATGATCATCTTGTTTTCGCTCGATAAGGAGCGAGTCACGAATCATGATGAACCCCCCCCCCCTGCTCTATACGAAATGACTTATATCAGGGGTTAGGGCTGATTCATTACGGATTGACTGCCGGCTCTGCCCCTAGCCCTACTAGCACGGCATCAGTGGAAGTGGCTTGTGGTTGCTGGTCGCCACACCATCACTAAAATAGGAGAAGTCAATAGTGAGATTGACAATTTCTATAGAATGACTTTTTCACCTTGCAGAGGTCGCGGAGTTAAGCCATGTCTGACACTTACTTGGAGCTAGACAAGCTAAACAACTAGGCTATGATTCCCCCAAGATTATCACTGAGTTTAGCGTAAGGTAAGACAGCCATCCGTTATTGTGTGATAAATTACGAATCTGTCTTGGATATTCTCCGAGGGGGATGCACAACACGCATATGCGGTGCGCCCTCAGTAAGTAGGCTGACCATGAACTGTGTTGCGACGTGACTGCGACGTCGGACTTAGCACTCTTGGATGGAGTTTTGGATGGGTGGTCATCAAATGAAATTACGATCGCATCATACGTAGGGTCCAACTCTCATTTGCACGAGACGGCGTGCGGTGTCTACCTGATCGTAAATTACGCAATAAATGATACACATAATAAACCACCCCTCCCTGTGGCACCACAAGGTCATGGCAACATGGTTATGGTTGTCTCTTTTGCCCACGCTACCTGACAACATCCTAGCTCACCTACCACAAGCTAATCTTATGGGGTTATGGAGATGCGCAATATGAGATGCACGAAATCAGCCTAGGTGACATGGAAGATCTCGTATCTTGCCGCTTCTACCAGATGAGATTTCCCGGCTGTTACCCACGCTGACCCTGGTGGAAATAAAACGGCGTTCTCTTAGTGTATCGTATGCACATAACTAGTTATTTTCCTCGCTTGACGGTTACCATGTAATGTGAGCCTTCCAGGAAAGGCCCTAGGGGCCTTGAAAGAAAAGCTCATTTGAATATCCAGCTACCCAACCCCAGTGGCTCCGGCGATGGAGATACCTGATCAGTCTCTATTTAGTACTGCCCATGCCTACAAGAGCTAAACAATGTCTCTTAGTAAATTTTGTTATGTACTTCGTACACCTGACAGCCACGCTGAGAAAAGGACAGAGCCACAATTTAGCCTACGCCGCGAACGTGGGTTTAACCAGCCAGCTGGGATTGACTAGGCACAAAATTGACGGAAGACAAGATTATCCCTGCACTTACGGAACGCCAAAAGGGGGACGATACGTACTGTGATGTGGCCGTCCTGCGGAGGTACGCCAGGGGGTACTTACCTATTACATACATAGTATCCCCATTCCTTGGAAGTCTTGGGGCGGCTGGGCGGCCGGGCGGCCAGGTCGCAGGGAGGCCGCATTCGTTTCCGCTGACAGGGACCTGGAAGACGGCGCCATCGCACAGCACACAGAGCGGCGGAAAAGGCGACGTGGGTGTCTTTCCGGGCAGCAACGATAACAGGCTACGGTCCTTGCAGGTTTTGCAGGTTTACGTAGCACTTGCATATATACACCTACATGATGCATAATGTATAGCTAATGCCGTGGGCCCGCGTAATGAGCCGGCCATGTCAGGAACCTTTTTCAATGATGAGTTCTTCATAGTGACACTATGACTATGATTGGCACCTCGTTATATGCTATGTCTTGGTCATACCGGTGACTTGCAGAGAGATCTTGGATCGGCGGTTATATGGTGTGCCGTACAAGGATTGCGTAGTTTATTTTTCTCGGGTGGTATTATCCGCAACGGCGGAAAATTGTTATAACCCACCAACCCACTAGAAATTCGCTAGTGACCGGCTCTAAAGAGACTATGCCGCGTACACCCTGGTTGCGATATACCGTGTATACCCTACAAGATACCCATTAAGCGCCGTTGATATAGGTACATGCGTTGCTCTTCGGGATTTAAACACGCCAGAATCCACACAATAGACAGAGTCCATAGCGCTAATGCTGGTATAGAAATTACTTTGTAATAACACGTGTGAGAAGCGCGCTGATGTTGATATTGGCCACCTTGTGATATTGACAACATTATATTGAATGCGTGTGTATGGCCAAGGTAGTAAGCCGTATCTTCTTGGGTCTGTCCGCTTACATGCCACCCTCTCCTCCGTATTATCTACCACCGTGTCTATATATATCGTAAGTACGTACCGAGTACGAAGGACTCCTACTATGTAGAGATACAGCAAGGTTGATATTCTGTGATCAATAATGGAATAAATAAGACATTGAGGCGCGGAATGGCTTTGACCAAGCTGTTGGTACTGTTTGGCCCCACAGATGCACACGCGCCTTATCTGCGTTGGTGATCTTCCGGTCTGCTGGTCATGTTGTAACTTGTGTAGTTGGTTGGGCTGCATTGCTACCTGACGGGATGGGGGCTGCGTGACTACATATACACACCCGCTGGGCACTTTTGTCATCGGAGGGTACAATGTCTGGTATGTAGGTATATTACTCTGCCGTGGAAGGGACAAGTTACCAAGCGTGGCGCCCGGATCGCGATCAATTGACACAGAACCATCACCATGCCCCCTTACTAAGAAATTGTGTATCACTGGTCCGATACATGATCCCACAGCCAGGGGAACATAGGCCGTCAGCCACACAGCGGAGCACACACGAACATGCCCTGCAGACCCAATTGGATAGTACATGATCATGGAAAAGTTCATACTTCCCCATCTGCACGACTTGCTAGCTAGATCCCACCGCAGCATCCTCTTCGTACACGATTTCCAGCCTAATTCAGACGCCAGCCTGGGGCATTCCGTATTCCCCGGTGCCAGCTAGTCTGAGAAATATCACCACGTATGTAAGCATGTGCATCGTATAGGTTGAGGTGGTCAGTAGCACTAGCAGAGCGGAAATATGCCGAGAGAAGACTGTCTTCACTAATATCACTATAGTGCATCTAGACAGCTCAACTCGGGATGGATGGACCCTTACTATGCAAGCCGGTATATTGTCAGTATTTAAAAAAGCATGGTATTCGCTAGTTCTGCCGTCGTTCCGCTGCTCACAGACCCATCATCGTGGCACGCACACTTACGTACATATCACACAAACATTTAATATGAAGGTGTTTTTACTACTTAATGACAAGGTTTTACATATGTATGAACTATAGTCCTTATTTCATGGGGGCCTATAATGTCTGGATCCTTTTCATATTTGGACCCTCCATGGATGCGACCCTGCGTGTGTATATATATGTATGTAAGTTCAATCCCTGCTGGCTCGAGCAGTAAGCGACCGGAACTATCACAATTGCGATTTGACAATCCCTGGGCCACGTTACCGGCGGGGTGACTCCATTCCAAGTTTGGCGCATGACTACCAGCGGTAGTGCCAGTTTACAATGGGGATATTTCCCCTCTACCTGCGAAATGATCCACTAAGAAGGTGAAGTAGGAATCTAGCCCAACTTTGCCTAACTGAAAATCGTTGCCTACGTAGAAGGTCATCGCTATGGTAGTGACCCAGCCACTTATCATCAGCAACTCCAGATTTGCGGCTGGCGACCGTTGCAGAGGAGGGAAAGGGAGGGGAGTTCAACCTCCGTATCCCGTGCCGCCTTGTGATATAGAACAGACGCCTAATACCCCCCGACGTCCCATACGTCTATAAGATCGGTCCATAAAAGGGTTTCCGCCTGCACGGACAGCTAGTTCGGCTCGACTGTTTCTTGCAGATCTGCGTCTACTTTACAAGGGCTTTTATGCATACATCATGTACGTATACACGATACGTACATGCATACACATGTACATGGTCCGACATAGCTAACTATGTAGATGGGCCACGTACAAGTACATATGCGCGAGTGCGGATGTCGTCGATGGTTTTAGATGATAGGCTCCACACCTGATGAGAAACCATATGTAGTAGCCTCGAGGTCCGCTGGTCCGCTCGTCATCGTGAGCCGCCGCTGCTGCTGTAGTCTCACCGGTGTTGTCCGTGCTTACCTTCTTTCTCTTTTTGGCCCCTCCGTGTGAACGACTTGTTAGTCCGTCTGCAAGAAGCATGCGTTTGCCTTTACCGCCGCTTGAAACCATCAACGATCAGCCCATCCATTGTCACCGACTCATCAAGCTGTTTCTCTGAAGATCGGAAGGGAACCGTATGCTGTTTAACTAGGTATGCAAGGCCAGGTCGCATTCCCGCTTGCATCACCGACTACTTGGCCTCTTGTACTGTAGCAGTTTCTAGAGAGGGCGGGTTCGTCCTTACATATGCAAGGCGCTCATGCCAGCCACGAGGCGAAGTGCTACCTAGAATCCTGGCGGCTTAGAAGACGCTTTGACCCATCCTGCTCAATACCCGGCCGCAAGCAATGTTTCTCAGCCTCCCTTTGGCCGTCATTCACCATGTATGTACGTAGGTCATATGCAGAAATTCTAATTTTCTGCTGTTCTGATACACCTAGTCTTCGCGTCTTGCGCTACGGTGGTAATGTAGAGATATCAGGCCATGGACACGCTGCGAAGCTCCAAGTGCTCGAGGGTTTCGGAGCTTAAGGAAAGAGAGCTGTGTGCGAACTTGGGGTTGTCTTGGGCGCCAAAGGGTGTTCCCCGAGATGCGACTTCAACCCTTACGTCCCACTCCATTTTTACTGCAATTATTAGTTCCGAAAGCGCAACATGGCACGGGGAGCCCCAGCTAGTTCTTCCAACCACCTAGCTCGCCCCTCAGTATGGATACCAAGTGAAGCGACCTTCTAGTTAAGCCCTGCGCGGTCTGAACACCAAGAGCGCGAGCCTGACATGGGACCCCTGGTACGCCTTTCTGTACCCCGGCCGCCTTAACCAGAATACCAATCCTCGTCTTCTTACATACATAACATAACTACCTCGCAATATTCTAAACCATCCCAGTTAGGCTCCACCGCCTCGATAGACTAGCAGACGGTGAAAGCGTGAAAGCGTGACGGCTGGTTGCCAAGAATTCATAGAAGAAGAAAAATACCTTCGACCCGATGTGGTTTCCCCAAGAACGGGCCGGCCATGAACTGATCACAGTGGGAGTCTTACCAGTGAGCCGTTTAGGGTGCTGACCTACTATACACCTGCAGTCATATTACTCCAACCAAAGAAGAGAGTCCCATGTCCATTAGTTAGATGGGCCATAAAGACAGCACATTCGTGCCGTCATACCTGTTCACGCAACCCTGACTATTCGGCAAGAGTTGGACCCATATCGTCTGGCTGTGACGACACCCTCCGCGTTTCCCATTTGTACACTACATGTTCTCACCTAGTTACTCACGAAGGTCCACGGTGACTAGCTGTTCGCCAATCCGAACCCCAGTGCTGATCTAGCATTGGCGTCCCCTACATAGCCCATTGGTCGTGCAGGGCTTTCGGGGTCCAGATGTTGTTGACTGGTTCGCTTCGCTGCATTTGGTCACCACGCATTTCTCTACTAAGTTACTAGTACGACCATGTTGGGCATGTCCACCACTCAAGCCACCTGATATAACATCTACCAATCTGATCCTCTGTCTGCTTGGTGCACCGACAGGCTTTCCTCACTTCTAGCCTTCCAACTGGTGTAATTCAGATGCAGACCCAGATTTCGACTGTTCTATCATAACTCGGAGAGAAAATTTACAACCTCGTCCTAAATCTGACCTTGTAGGATATTACTGCACATTGCTCACTAGTCGGTGACTTCAGACCGCAGCTCGGATTCATGGTGGCGGGCAATCCTTCGTAGTTTCCTCAACCACCCGGACAGCCAAGGTCCCCGGTACAACCAAGTCTCTTATCCATCAACCTCTCGCTCTATAGATACTGCAAAAACCTACAGACCGCAGAGCCGCTTGTCCTCCTCAAAACATCATTTTCACTTATTCTACTTAACCTTTCCTCTAAAATCTTCCGCCGTGGCGATCCAAACTCCCATCCTCCGTCACCCTCCCCAGCCGCATTCTGCACGCCCCGAAGCCACGTTTTTAGGGCTTCTTTTGGATTTCCAGAGCGGCTCGGTGCGGACTTTAAGTGACTTGGGTAGGAATCAAGAACACAACGAAACCATTGGGACGAGAAGTTACTGGCGCAATCGTGGGGTGGATGAGAGCGGTCAATGTCGACGGCTTCGCGACGACCTCCGAGAAGGGGAACAGGTCCTAATGTCGGAGAAGGATCCTGTGCCTCGTCTCGACACGTCGTCGCAAGTGGTCTCACCTCGTGTTGCTGCTGCGTCTTCTCCATCACACCAGCCGAACCTTCGGGGAGGTGGTGGTGAGCCATCCGCGAACCGCGAATCACCAGAGAGCGGCGGAGTTCCACGTACAAATGGGGATCTGACGCAGCCCCATCCGCACAGGGCTATCGGGGTGCATACAATTCTGAATCCCACAGAATCACAGGGCACAGTCTCATCCAACACGTCCCCTGTAGCATCGCGGCCACTTGTAGAAGGCAGCAATCCGACTCCTGTCACGGGGCAGTATGGGTCCAGCCCGACGGCGCAACGACCTTACAGCTATCCGGGGCAGGGCCCGTTAAGGGGGCATCAGGCGAGCCCAACACCGCCAGTAGGTTCTCCTACTTCAGGACCATCCTCAAATCGTGCCTCGCCCAATATACTGCACCCTCATCCAGCTGTCGAGACGGCGCGAAGATATCTGACACCGAGGTCTCCTCGAGCTAGTATCTCAAGCCAAGCGCCTGTTCGCCGCCCCGAAAGCTCCCATCAGTCCTATTTCCCCCCAGCTCCATCGGGAATCAACCGATTGTATAGCCTCGAGAGCGCGGCGCCGGCAGCGCCCCGGTCGCCCCGATCCGGTCACCCGGCGCCCCCAATAACGCCATACTACGGCATGAGTACGCCCAGGGCAGGGGCGGCGACGAGCTCCATGCCTCCTACTCGGCCACTCTCTCAGCCAGCGGCGACACCCTTCGCAGTTCCGGGTCCAATATCGCCTGGTGCTCAAGGGCCGTCGTCTCACATCCGACCACAGGGTTATCCCGCTCATTACACAGCAGGAAGTGCATCCAGCAGCTTGAGCTACTCCTCCTCGCTTCCGCCTGGAGGTGGCTCCAGGCGGTCGAGCGCATACGGCAGCATGTCACATCATCCGGGATTCTCGATTAGCGACGGGCAGCCGATTCTAGCAATCAATCCGGAGGGGGGTGAGCGAATGCTGATACCCGTCAACACGGATCATGCGTCTAAGGCGGCAGATGAGAAGCGTCAGCGGAATGCGGGGGCATCGGCGCGCTTCCGGCAGCGTAAGAAGGACAAAGACGAGGCCAAGGAGGTCGCGCTTCGCAGGATGGAGAGCCAGGCACGCGAGTTCGAAAGGCGAAATCGGGAGCTTGAGGCAGAGCTCGAAAGGACCCGCGCCGACCGTAACAGGTTACGCGATATTGTCTCACACACTCCCGGGATTAGCGACCTCGCATACCAAGGCCCGCCGAGCCCCGGTCCAAGAAGCAGTGGTAGCGGCGGCGGCGGTAGTGGTAGCGGCCCTTTCCTCGAACGGAGCCCATTGGGCCCGTCCATGCCTCCAGCAGCGCCAACGCCTGTGGCGGGGTTCACGCACCCCGTAGACGATCCGCACGCAGGTGAGAGAGCAGCGCGGCGACGAAGAACAGATCCCCAACTCGGGTATTCGATGCCCACCTACGTTTCCACTCCGGGAGCAATGCAGCCTATTCCCTCGCCTACCTACAGCACATCACTCTCGCAACCTGGAACTCCCTCGACCACGCAGCCACCATCTACGCTCCCCCCCTTACGTTTAGAACCACTGTCAAGTGGGCCACCATCCATATCTGGCCCTCCGGCTACATCTGGTAGTCAACCAACCTACTCGTACAGGCGAGAGCCATATGAATCAGGATGGGCGACACGACCCAGCGACCCGCGGGATCACAGTGGGCGCTGAGACTGCGTTTCCACTGCGACTTAGTGCAATTATACACTCACTTATACAAACTATTTCTTTGTGTGCTGTGGAAGTACAGACTCGTTTGCCAGCATACCAATTTTAATACCGGTTTCAACACGCCACCGGAGCGTTCGTTGGGGGTAATGGTTTCCAAAAGAAATTTGATTTTGCTTTCGATTATGCTTTTTGCTTTGGGTCAAATTGGATGGGACATCATGGTCTTACAAAAGAGTTCGCATTGTTCGGGCAACCGAGACATCGGGGTTAATGGGTTATTGTTTTGTTTTTGTTTCCCAGTTGGGTTCAGTGCGTGCGTCTATTTCTTGGAACATACAGCTTCTCGTCATTTCGAAGGTCACATACGACAGTCATTCAGAGCGATTGATCAAGCAACCTATGTCTACGATCACAACCGAAGTCTTGTTTCTGGACATGTATTATTGACAGTACTTGGTTTTTTTACTATCCCTACTTGCTGCATCACTTTGCCGTTAGGGGCCCGACTACTATTTTCCTTGGGGGCATGCGAGGTGCTACGGCTTTGAATGTTTATCGGTTTCGGAGTATGGTGTTATATATTTTCGGGAAGGAGAAAGACGTTGCATTTTTCGTCCGAAGATACCAACAGATTGCACATTATTTCGGCAAATAAGGGGTTTTCATTGTCGTCGTTTTATAACACCGCTATATACTTTCCCCTTGAGACGAGAAGAGATGAGATGAGCGATTCTATCTAGGGGTTTGGCGAAAAGGGGAGATGAGGGGAAATGAGTGAGGGGGTATGAATGGAGGGTAAGGGATCACGGCACCTTCGCCCAGGCCAGAGCCATTACACTCGTCAACGGCACATAATCCGAGTGGTTATAAGGCAGATAGGAAAATCCATTTCATTGGCAGGAATTACGGCATAATGCCCACATTTTTGTGCGGGAGAGGAGTGAGACGAGAGCGTTTAGTATGTTGCCATGGCTCAAACACCGAATCAAGATTGGATAATGGTTGGATGGATAGCCTAGAAGGTAGAGCTTCAGAAGCCAATAGACACAAGCCTTTTCGCATCATTTGTTGTTTACTTTCCCTAATGCCTGTCATCATGTGGATGATGTACATCTGGTCTCCTTATCAAGTGTAGTCCCAGGCTTTACAAGCAGAAGCACCTCGCCTATGACTTGTTAACATTCCCTCTAGTTGTCACATGGATTCTGGTAAAGGTGTTGGACAGTAAAAACCTGTATGACTAAAATATACCAGCTATTCATAATATTCGGAACCACAAAATGTACAGTCTTGTTTCTATACCGGTGATGAGCGAGAAAAGCACTAATACCATCATAGAAATTGCCACTCCCACTGTCTTCGTCAAGTCACTCGTACGAGATTACAGGGCCTATTGCTAAAAGATTTCTACGCGTTGCCAAAGTAATATCTGGAGATTTCTGAATCAGGTGTTGTATTAATACTCGACGTACTTAAGTGTAAAAAATATAATTATTAATTGCATCACTTATAACTTTCTTTTCCTTTTAGTAGTAGGGTTATAGAGGTATTAATTATCAAGCAGGAAATTTTATTTTGCTCTATGTAGCTAAACATGCGCCTTCGCTTCAACTTCCAAGTGTGCCGTGCGGATAGGAGCTACCAAGTTTCCTGTACAAAGTATCGTAAGCAGGCATCCTGTGTGACGATCGTGGCAACAGAGGTAATTATTCCCAATCCCCAGCCTTCAGTATGACTCGCAGCTCTAGGAGTCTTGGTCTTTGGGGCTTCGGGCATCAATGATCAGCCATTACCAGCACACCCAACGACTCCTGGCGATGGGACCCTATGACTAGACAGCTAGACACGTTGCCCTCTCAGCGGCCCCTTGTGAGCATGTGTCACATATCACGTAGATGGAAGGTCCCACCTTTCCTAACGGGCAGTTGGGAGATGACAATCATCACATGTAAGTCAAAATACCCGCATCGGCATTCCCACATCTGCGCGCCCGCCTGTTGCTTGCTTACTCCTGCCGCTGGACTAGGGGGGATTGTTATTACAGTTCCGATTGGGCTACTGAATTTAAGGAATCGTCATGACAGTGCGACATTTATACCGCCTAAACGATGCTACCTCACGAGCCACAAAGACGGAGATGACCTCGAGAGACCCCAACCTCACTATTGGATAGACTCTGGGCCAGTGGATCAACCAAGGCCAAATTCGACCACGCGCCGGAGCGGCGAATCTGGCCGGACAACTCAACGGTGCCCACGATGTTTATTCTTTTTGTTTCTTCATACACTAGTAGTCAGGACTCTGCACGTTTAGCTAAAAGGTGTTTATGTTTCGAGAGAAGGGCATACATATCCTGTGGCAGGCAGCGCCGATCAACTATCAAGTCACGTCACCTCGTATAAGGTCATGATACCGGGCAGTCGGTGTCCAAAACTCATAGCCACAAAACGGGGACCGCTACTTCCGACTAGTAAGGATGAATTTTTATTGTCTCCGCGACCCACCCAATCAAAAGTTGATCCCGGTGATGCTCGTGATTCCCGTGATGTCCGTAGGACGATGAGCTGGGCTGATTAACCCCCAGACCCCGAGGAGCGTCACGACTGTTGACGAAATGTTGCTAATTAGACCAAGTGGAGGCATGAGCCGAGATTCTGTGGATAAGTAGGGCGGACATCTTCATCGTCGATATTGTCATTTCTCGTCGCTAGTCGCCGGACGAGGCTGGGCGTATCTCGTCAGCAATAGACCGTTAAGCCAGTTTAACCTACAAGAAGGCTGGCGCCCGGAGCGGAACCCAACGGTCATTTCAGACCCCTGCTCGTTGAATACATAGGTAGCACCTGGGGGTGGGTACCTAGGCGATGCAGCCATGTGAGCCCCAACCTGCCAGCCCAGAACTCGGAAGATTTTGCCGTGTCCCATATGCCGGTGGGAAATAGTCCTAGAGCCATTTGGTACCCATTGTCCCCATTTCACCGCAGTTGTAGATTCTTTTGTCCCTGTACAAGTCCAGGGTTCCCGGCAAATAAAAGCATGGACCAGAAGTTTACCGCGGAGTGAGCCGATTCCAATAGATCTACGTTAAGTGGACTACCTAAGTGGGACTACTATAGGGGCTAGCCGGACACGAACCAGACCCTGTCCCACAAATAACAATGTACCGGTACAAAGGATCAGCGCAGTACTGGGGAAAGTCGATAGTTTATGGGTCTAAAGTGCGAGGCCCTGTTCCATGTGTTGTATTCAAAAGGGGTTTACCGTTGCTCATGAGAATTATGTAAACCGCGTTCTGGATAGACACACGGTCTTTGGGGTACCTCTCCAACCTCCTCCCAAGTAATGTACATAGACTCTATGTCACAGTACTAGAACTTTCCATGAGGTCTGCTTTCGGTACTGTGCTTGAGACGGTCATGTATCCGGTGATGATATCAGAGTAGTTCGGTATACTGCGGTGAATAGTGTTGGTTGGCAAAAGTGCGCGATTGGCAATTGCTTCAGAAATACTGTCTATATTTATCTACAATTCTGGGAGATAAACCAAAGTCGTTGTTGTCCTGTAATCACGATGCCGATCTACAGATAGGCACCGACCACACAAAGGGTCTACGTCAAGACCAAGAAGATAGTCTAAATAGTCATGATCATTGTGTGCACTGTCTACTCGGTACAAAGTACTGGAGAAAGCACTTCTACACTGCAATGGAAATTTCCAGAGAAATACCAATGTACCCAGATCTCAGAGGACACGATAATATCGCGGTGAGTAGGAGGTTACTACAAGATTACTTACCCTCTACCCTATCCTAGCCTTTAGAGAATAGACACCACTACCGTATGAACTACATACTGCCCTCGATCGACAACCTCTATACATATAGGAGGCTTTTTCTCCGTCCATTATCCTTTCTACAACACCCAGTATTCAATGGTAAAACTACAGACAACTACGCAAGGCTTAGTTTGCGTAGGTGTGCTTTCACAATATTTATTGATGCATGCCCATTGGCAACCTAAAAGTTCATTGAGTTTCAAAAACTCGGCATCTTCCAGGTCACCAAGTCAAAAAGACAAACACAACAACCAACTAGGGGGTGATTTAGAGTAAGGCATATCAATTCCTTTGAAAACTCCGGGTTATCGGGGGGGAGGTTTCAAGGTAGATGTATAAGGTCTCGTTACAAATATTATGTAGACCTCCCTCCGCCAGAAGTAGGAAGGATTTCTAGGAAAGGTAATATAGAATTAGTGATGTTTTGGTCTTGCTGTACGTGAGGCCTTCAAGGTTGTTTCTAGCAGATCAGCTCACGTAGCAATTAAATAATTTATATGGCAAGTTCGGAGAGATGTCTATGTACGACATTACGAGGACATAGTATCTCAATTCGAAATGGTACAGGCCTTGATACCATTCTGTCTCGCTCGGATACTACCGACATTGGATCCTATCAGGTTGACACTTTGAACCGCTATTCTATCTGTGACATTGCTATCAAGAAGATTACCTGGTTCGGAAAATCGGGAGCTTCAGGTTATGCCGTAGGAAGCCCACTAGCCTATTCACAGAGACGTATCTATCAGGTAGAATTAAGATACCGAGGAAAGGGGCCGTCAAAGCCTGGCCGAAGACAGTCATTCTAGAGACAGTAGGTATGACTCGCACTGCCCCTATTTACCCCTATATGCGACATTTATCTTTTACGACGCCTCAATGGGAGCCCCTATCTACAAAATGTTTGGAGTGTTCAATTCCCGGAAGGAATCATCGTAACTTCAATTGGTTTCCAGCCCCTAATATATTACCACGTTGCCTGATTCTTTACTTCTTGGTTTACCCAACGACTTCACGTTTCGGCTCGATATTATACGGGCACATATATTAATGCCACCGAGTTGATACGTCGTCTGTATTTCTATACAAGTCGTGAATAAGAAAGCTGAAATCACCCTTAGCGATAGGTGGTAAAGGGTAACATTTAAGTAAAGCGGGTGAGGGAGGGGGTATTCTACATACTCAACGCGGCACAAGCTATCGTGTGAAACAAATGTCACCCAGCACGCCCTCACTTAACAAGGCTATCGAGTTACACCTCACAGTGCAGATTACTCAACCGCGTGAACTGCATATGAAGCCAACTCGACAACGACGGGGGGATATTGGTGCCCGAAAACCAGCAGCCACTAGCATCACAATGGAAACAAGCGATGCCACGGCACCGACTGAACAAGATGTTGGCTGAAAATGATTCTGTTGTTGCGTGAGGAAAGAAAAGCAAAGAAGAACTGCCTAACTGCCTAACTGGATATTGATTCTAGAAATATATTATCCCCGACGGCTGCACGGGGCACATAAGGTAGCGATCCGCCACCTAACCGCCCTCGTACCGTGGCAACCGAGACGTTTCTACTGTGACTTACTTAATCCAAAGGACGTGTGGATTCTCATACAAGCACGTCACGGACATCAAATATAAGGCGGATGATAATCATTCTGACATTAAAATTAAGAGTATGTTTTTCTAAACCGGTCTAAGCCCGAACACCAATCCCCCCCAAAAACCAGTATACATGCATGGGGCCGTAAAAATCCGGCGGAGGTAGGTCGCGTGCCCTTGTTTTATAATATGCCGCAGGTGGCCAGTCGAAAAAAAAAGGGCAAGCCGAAAAATGCAAGAACATGTCTATGGATACTATTAAAAGTACAGGATACGAATGATGCTGACAGTGTGCTGGAGACAACAGCGGAAATGAAGGCAATAGGGGCAGTGTGTAACGAAAATGGCTAAGTGAAAGCGCGCACAAGTACGAGGGGTATCATTCTGCGGGCGGGAACTCTGAGGTCCGAGACAAGGAACGGTGTAAGACGGGACCGAGGAGCCTGCGAACAACGGTGCAGCAACGGCGGCGACGACGACTACGACAGCGACGAAAGTGTGAGGCGGGCAGCGGAGACAACGCGGCATAGGATGAAGTAGTCCGCCCCGTTGGGAGTTTCGTCGCAGACGCACGTCCATCGTGGCGCCACGCCGTGTCCGCCTAGAGCACGTAGCCTCCGACGCCGACGCATTTCCAGTCGCGGGCGCCCATCCCTTCCTCCAGCTCCACACACCACCAGAGGGCCTCCTTGGCCTTGTCCAGCTGCCCGCTTTCTTCGTAAGCCCTGGCTAGCGCGAACCAGGCATCCGAGTAGTTCCAGCCCGTACCGAGCTTCGTGAGCCCCGATAGTAGACCGTAGGCCCTGTCACGCGCTGCGAGCCGGTCGACGAGTGGTAGTGAGGTAGCCCTGTAAGGCGCTGGCAAGTCCTCATCTGTGCGGGTAGACTTTTCTTTGAGGGGTGATTGGGTAGACGTCGTTGAAGTCGCAGCCGAACTCTTACCTCCTAGCCCTAAGGGTGTGGACGAGGCTACCAAGTTTTCTGGTTTTGTGTGAGAGCTGACATGCACCCCATTGGTGTTAGGTGTAGTGGCAGTAGATTTTGGGTTTGTTGCGTCACTGGTCGGTACAATACCCGGGACGGTAGGTGGCGGTAGAATCGCCTCGCTATAAATGTCTAGTAAGATGTTGCAGAGTCCAACGATAGCTGAGGGGTGGTTAGGATAGTGCATCAGGGCTTCTTCGAAGTGGCCTCTGGCTACAAATGGTGTCCCTTCGGAGATAGCAAGATAACCCATCTTCACATGGAATTAGTATATGGCTGGTTAATTAATGGCTTGAACAACTTACCTCGGATCGCACATCACCCCGGAGCTCATCAGCACTCTTCTTGCCACCCCAGCCGGGGTTGCTCAAAGTAGCAGAGTCTGTGTTGTCCTGAGCAATGTCGGCCTCCAGGGTCTCTACTAACTTCTTAGCCTCCTCAATAGCACCCAGGGCATCCTTGTGCATTTTCGCGCGCCGATAAAACCCAGCAACCATCAGCCAGACTTTGATCAGGATGGTATTTCTCTGACGCTTGATTTGTTCCTTGGGGAATTGAATCACCGGCAGTGGATTTGAGTATGACAGCGAGTCTAGTACCAGTAAGTCGGATCCACCTGCTGGTTCTTTGTTTGACGACACTGTTGAACTGCGTCGTGGTATATTGTGACCGTCGAAAAAATCAGGCCGTTCTCGAGCCGCACTATCGGCCAAAGGTGTGAAGTAGTCATCCCTATCTACGATGCTCGGCCGCCGAGGCGCGCCGCCGCTGCTAGCCGGTCGCCGCGTGCTAGGATTACGCTTTTTCAAGCTGTTCCGCCTTACTGAGTCGCTGCGCCGTCCTCGTACACTTCCGGATCTCACAGACCGCGTATCTCCAGCATCCGCCTTATTCTCTTTGGTGTTGGTGACCTGGATTTGCGGACCTCCAGCGACACTTGCTATGCTTTGTGTCGTCTGTGGTCTGCTAGAGGTGCCAGGGGATTTATGTGATTTTTCACTCTCTGCCAAGCTTTCTGCCATGCTTAGTGCTCTGGAGTTGCGAGTGGCCTTTTCGGACCTACCGCCGAAGATACTCCCTCGAATACTACGCAGGGTACCCGCCGAACTTTTCGGCGGCTGCGCATTTTTCTGACTTGTGGACGGGGCGCTGGGCTGGAAGTTACCGAAGAGGCGTCCATATAGAACGAGAAGCTCGTGGCTAGCGTTGACGGCGACCTCAGGACCCTCCAACAGTTCCACCAAGGCAAGTTGAGTTAGCTTCACTTCAATGATGCCTTCCTTTTCTAGGTCGTCCATTTCATCAACTAATCCTCTAGGGCGCGCCTTGGCTTCGGCCTCATTGAGGTGATCGCTTCGATAACCGCCATCCAGGTTTGGCGAGCCGAATAGAACCGCCGGATCATCGAACTGTTCGAACGCACCCTCACAAGCCCGAGCTGCCATCAAGAAATCTTGCCTGGCGCTCAACAGAAGCGCGAGAAGGTGCCAAAGGGGAATCAAAGACCGCTGTCTCCAATACGATCCAGGCTCAGAGTATTCGTCTCGGGATCTCTTGTTAGACATAAGCGCAGCCTTGACAATCTCGATAGCTGGTGATAATTCCCGCTGCTCCGCGAGTAATAAACCAAGCGTGAACAGGGTCCTGACATCGGTGGGATTGCCGGTTTCGGGGGACAATGACTTCTGGAAACAGCGGATAGCTTTCGACTGGAGCTCGCTGCGAGCCGCAACATCGTATGTCTCACGTGACCATTGAGCGTGCGCAATGCCGATGGATTGCCATGCTAAACCATGCACTTGGGATGTCAGTCTTGGGTGCAGGACTATACCTTCTGCGCCCTCTTCATCGAGAGTAGGAATATTGCCATCGCTATTCGGAATGGGGGCTGGTAGCTTTTGTAGCATGTCCTCGAAGTCGAGTGCCAATTTATGCGCCTTTTCCGCAGCGTCATAGAACCCATATTGACATAGGGCGGTAATTGCCTGCGCAACAGTCTCTACGACGGTAGTATCATCATCAAGACTGGGCTCGGGATGGCCAGTCTTGTCTACACGAGCCTTTCCCTTCTTGACGATTTCGAGATATGAATCGAATGCCTTGAACGCCAAGTCGAACTCGGCAACGGAGAGATGGACGACAAACAGATAGCGCAATATTGCCGTGGAATGGAAAGTTTTCGTGGCAGCCCGGTAGAGGATGTCGAGTACTCCGCGGCTGAGGCCTTCTTTCCCTCCCGTGCCAAGATCTTGTTCGTACCAATGCCGTCCGCTTAGAACGTTCCAATTCTTGATGACAATAGCAACGAAGTTCTCTACTTCTGTTCTCTCCTCATCGGCACGAGGAAAAGTTGTCTCCGTTAGCAAGAGGCCTTCATATGCTGCCTCCACCTTCTTCAGCTCTATGCGAAGCTCGTTCCGCGCAGAGACTTTATTCGTGAGCGAACCCAGGTGTCCGGTAGGATACGTCAGATCCTGCTGCAGGATGCCAGACAGAGCAGCATAATATTCGTCCCAGACCCTCCTCCTGGGAACAGCACCTCGGAAACCATAACCACCTACTAAAGGTGTACCAGGGGTCTTGGAATTCTCGAAGTATTTTGCCCACGTGCGAAAGGGTGCCAGTGAATTTTCCTCGTCGAGCAACTTCTCTTTCCGCTCCAGGGCCTTAGCCTGAAGCATGCAGTACTCGGTTAAGAAAAGCTCGGCCCAGAACTGAAGTTGGGTCCGGACGGTCTGGCTCTCCCAAACGCTAGACAATATGGACAAGGCGGATTCGAAGACAGCAAGGGCCTCGAGCCTCGAATCACTCCGGGCCAGGCAATTGGCCTTGAGATAAGCGGCCTTCAAAGTACAGACTTTGGTCCATTCGGAAGGCGTTTCAGCCTGATCGAACTGGACGTAGGCGCTTTCTAGACTCTGGGGCAATTGAAGTTGAGCCTCGTCATATTCACCGACAGTCCACAGCAGCCAGCCCATACAGACTTGGGCATGGAACTTCTCTTCGGCGTATTTGGTCTCTTCATCGAGGGCAGTCCGTAGCTTGGGCAACAACTGGCCGATGTTTAGGTCAAGATGGGTGGCGGATTCGGGTCTGCCACCAGCGGTCTGGGGATTTTGGGAGCTCTTGATGATGGCATATTCGGTTTCGGCGGTGGCAGCAAGACCTATGGAGGGTGTAATAGTGAGCAAAGTGAGTTACTCAAAGGCTGCCATAGCGGAAATAGGCGGTGATGTGTCGTACAAGATTTATCATCAGCATGCTTGCGGACTTTCCGTACAAGTTCGGGGACATCATCCCATTTGCCCTCGCATCTCGCGTCTTCTAATTGTCCCAGATAACGGGCGGCCTTCGCCGGGTTCTACAAGTCAAGAAAGTCTTATAATTAGCGACTGAATAGCTATACAGAGCTGTTGAAGTTGAGGGTAGAACAAGGGGAGGGAAGAGAGTAGGGGGAGTGGGAATTCAGGGTGACAATGACGTACACTCATTATACCGATGACCCCTGATTATGGTAGTTTAGTTCGTCGACAGAAGCGGATGCATATGTTTTAGAATTAACAATTGCCCCGAACCTGAAAGGTTTGGTGTGACCAAACGTGGGAAAGCACCGCGTCGTTTCTGTCGGCGTCGTTATCGTTGTCGGTGTCGGTGTCGGTGTCGGTGTCGGTGTCGGGGCTGGGACTTTGGGAGTTGAAGCTTCGAAAGTTGGAAGTTGAAAGTTGCGGGTGGTAGGGAATAGGGACATGCATAAGTACATACCAAGCAACCAACCTAGCTAGGTACCTAAAGTAGTAAAATTGCCCAGGTGAATGGTAGAGCAGTTGCAGCCCTGGGGTCCTTGTAGGTGGTCACATCCCTGTACCTGACAGAGATACTTCAGTACATAGATATTTAGCGGGCCGGAGCGGGTAGGACCTGCGCCTGAATTACGGGGTCAACCCCCTTAAAGCTAAGCTAGGTCAGCCACAATTCTTGATAGCTCCCCACTTTTATCATGCACGTAACTGACATGTGAGTGGCTTTGGGTGTGGCTCAAGCTAAGCTAAATACTAGTACCTACCTGACTAACTAGATTAAGCGTTCAAGCTTGAATTTTTCGTACAAGAAAACTTCAAGGTTGGTGATACTGTCAACATAGTTGTAATTTCAGTCACCGCATTGAAACTTCTATGAATGGCATAGGGGGCACAGAAAAGGACTGTTCTGGGTTCTCTTTACGAATTATATGCAATTATATCCAAATTCAATTCAGCAGCCTCTGTAATATCGGGTTCAAAAGCACCTGATATACACAGAACTGTGCGCTAGGCGATAGCTTCCGGGAGGCCTACGAACGCTATCATTACTTACCTGAAGTTTTTTTTTTTCATATATACAAGCTTCTAGGTTCACGGTGTTTTCCATTCACATGCATGGTTGGTCATAGCCATGACCTCATTCGTGTCTCTTCCCCCAGAGCTCCGCAGTCTCTGCCGGAGACTTACTTCGAACAACGCGGAACAACTACCACCTCTGCTGCCCGTACTTCTGAAGGATATTCTGCGGTGTCAAGAGCCTCTCTCTAAACCGCAGGACGTGAAGGGTAACGAGAAGAATTCAGAAGTCGCGAAGCTCGTGCATACCCTCAAGACGAAAATCCAGTCTCTACTCAATGGCCGCAGTGCCCAGGGCCATTTCGCCGGGGCCGTACTTGCGAAAGCTGTGATAGATGCTGGTGGCTGGGAGTGTCTTCGCACATGCGATCCCTGGGTGAATGCCATGCTGTCTATATTGCAGGTTAGTGAGGTAGCGGCGTATTCCGTATTCTTGATATAGGCACTGACACATAGCAGAAAAGAGATCCACCTGTGGTGAAGGAAATGTGCATTGTTACCATCACGAAGATTTACACTTCAATACATGGGTACCAGACGTTGATACGCGAGATCGTGACGCCTACCTTGCCAACCTTTGTAAAGGCATGTCTGCAAATCCTCAAACCTCCAGCGTCAAGCAAGGGTGTAAAGACGCCTTATAGCCTTATCGAGACGGTCTTCGAGTCTATCTCGACCCTTTTGCCCCTTTATCCAACCACTCTGCGACAAGACGCAGCCAAGATAAGGGCCGACGCGAGGCCATATCTCGCAGCGACGGGCTATGAGCGTGCTCTGAACCCTGCGTCATTACAGGAGAGCAGCCGGCGCCTGGTAGTCAGACTGCACATGACGGCTACGAAGGGCGGAGACGCCATCGAATGGACCAAACATATCGAGACGCTTATCAGGGAATTCCACAATACCGCCGACCAGGTCTTCCGGCCGGTACACGAGAGCTGGGAATCCTCGGCAGGTTATGTTCGTCAGCAAGTGGATTTCGATGTGGGACCTCAAGGGGGCAGCGATCAGCCAGATAGGTTACCTCCGTGGCGGGGCATAGATTGCGGTAGCGAAAGAATGGTCGGCCTACTCGATTTCATTGGAACCTATCTCTGCTGTAGCACGAGATCTCCCGTCACCATCCCGATCAGTGCTATTGTTGACGCCATTATGAGGATATCAGCGATCATACCACCCTCGCATCAACAGGAGAAGCACGAGCTCATGCAGACAAACCCAGCGGTTGGCAAGGAGGAGAGGGATGACTTCAGGGCCACATTCCCCGACATCCAGCTATCCGCATTGAGACTGCAGGCTACGCTGATTCAGCGGCTAGGAAGGAACTTCATTCCAGTAGCACAGGAATCGCTGGAACAAGCGTTGCGCATATTTAACTCGAGCTTCCGCCTGCCAGAGATCCGGGCCACCGCCTTCGGGACCGTCAAAGAGATCCTACATCTTTGCGGGCCTACTTTTCCAAAGACCACGGTCGAGGATTTGGGGCTTGTTATGAAATCTTGTTGCCGCGACCTCCTCGGCGCGGCAGGCCATCTCAAACGTCCTAAGCAGCAAGCGACAGCCTTACCAAACGGGTCGAAGTCGAAGACGGTAACGCAAAATGCAGATGCATTCCTGTCCACGAAAACCGACGAGGAGACGATTTCGGTCTCGCTGGGTGAAGACCATCTGGCGGCGGCGGAGGCACTTCTCGCCGCTCTCTTCAGCAGTCTCCCTCAGCAGCACGTACCATCTGCCCTGCGCATTCGCATGTTGAGAACGGCGATCCTGTGCCAGAACAAGGACGCCCAGATCGCCAGTGTGCTGCACCCGACGCGGGACGACAGCGGAAGGATGCCGCATGTCATACTGCCCTACCTAGCTCGCCAGTATCCGCACGACCAGGATGTCGAGCTTCTCCGCTTCAACTTCCGACCATTCGCGACTGGTCCTAGCGGCGGCTTCTTAGCTGCCGAGGATGATATGTTGGACGACGAGGAGACGAAGGAAACTACGGCAGCCAACGGATCCACATTTGGCCTGTCATTTGGAGACGACGCGTTCTCGGACCTTCGAACTCTCTCTAGTTCAAGAGCGGCCCCCGCAGTTGCGGATCATGGATTAGGAGCCACCGGCGCTGACGAATCTGCGACCGACAAGCCCAAAGAGAGTCCATTCCTTTCCGCGCCAACACAGACGATAGTCACAAGGGAGGTAGAAACCTTTAACCCCCTGGCGTTCAACAACCCGCTCAAGCGCAAGAGCGAGGAGGAGGACGCCGGTGTCACGAAGCGCGTCGAGGTCGAGCAGACGAAAGCTGTGGTGGAACCTGCGCTAGCCACGCCACCCGCGATACCGCAACAAGGACCGGCCGCTGCCGTTGACCAGGCAGATGAAGACGACAGCGACGATGAGAGCGTCCACTTGGACATGGAACTTGATTTCTCTTCCGATGAAGACGATGAAGAAGACCGAGAATAGAGAGTCTACGGAATTGGGGGCATATAGTGTAATGGGGTTACTACAAAACCTGCAGTAATTAGTTTAATTCCCGCTGATTTCAAAGGATTTCTGCCACGAAGAATACCACAGTTTACTCGGTTTTGGAATCACGGATCTTGGGCTTAGTTAGTATTGAAATGTTATCCGTTGCGAGCTCTCAGCCAAGATCGTAGACATGAATGAGGCCACCCGTTTTCCAAGTCTCTGCTACGTCATAACTCGTTGAAGTCCATGATTAGGCGGGCCGTCCCGCAGTAGTGTCAACTTCTTGGAAACATCCCAACACACACACCGATCCAGTCAATCAAGACTTGTATTAGACAAATCCGCTTTTTCGTGCATATTACCTAGCCTTTACAAAAAGAAAAGAGTATACAACTTAACAATCTTTCCGAGGTAACACGGAAACCCGCTGCACGCACAAACGACCACAGCATCGAAACCAACACGTAGACAGCCAACCGCACCGTAATCAAAGAACCCATCCCCACCCATCACATCACACACATCTATAGGGTTGCTTAGTTAAGTACCTAGGCTATAAGCAAGATGCCGGACTACCTACAGATATCGCTGCGTAACGACAGCCCCCCCGATGGCAGCGGCGGCGGCGGGCAGCCGCTGTACGCGTACATTACGGGGCTGGCGCTGCGGGAGGGCGGGGGCCGGCGGTGCTTCCTGCGGCCCGACGGCCGCACGCTGTACTTCCCGACGAACCCGCCCCGCATCGGGTCGCCGCTCGCCGAGGACTGCGCCATCCCGCTCGGCCCGCGCCCGGGCGACGTCGTCACCGTCACGATCCCCCAGATCGCCGGCGGCCGCGTGGTAAGTTTTTCAACCCGTCCGGTTTTTTTTTTTCGTTCCTTTTTTTTGGTTTTCTGTTTCTTTGCTTCGCCTTCGCGCTATTTTATACATCTAATCTACTATGTCATTTGAGGTTTCCTTAACCCCCCCGGACCGTTTCATGAAATTCTTCCAAACTGCATCCGTCACCCGTTCCTCCATCCGTGCACCTGCGAGCAGGTAGCAAAAAATTAGTCATGTGCCGCAATAAGGTTACTGACAATCAGGCACACGCAACGGCAGTGGATATCGCGGGGCACAAAACTCAGCTTCCTGCTGAATCCGGGAGGGCCAGGGGGCACGGGTGCACTAGTAGAGCCGAGCGTGCTGAACCCAAGCGACGCGAACAGCGGGGTGGATTTCGGGTTCGCGGAGTTCACGCTCGACGGCGCACAGCTGTACGCGAACGTCAGTTTCGTGGACTTCGTGCCGCGCGTGCCCATCTCCCTCACCTTACAAACCTCCCGCGCTCAACAGACCGTCGCCGGCATGCCACCCGACGGCATCGACAGACTCGCCGCCGGCTTGCGCGCCCAGGCCGCCGCTGACGGGCAGCCCTGGGATAAGCTCGTCGTCAATAGCAGCAATGGCGGTGGCGTGCTGCGCGTGCTCGCGCCGACGCACGGCGACGCCGTGCGCGCCAGCTTCGCGGGGTACTTCGAGGGGTACGTGGCGGAGGTGTTGCGGTGGTACAACGGGGGGCGGGCGCGGCTGCGGATCGACACGCAAGCGGGGCCGGGGGTAGTGCAGGGGTGGACGGACTTGGGGCGGGGCGAGTTCGTGATCGGGGGCGAGGTGTTCGGGCGGCCGACGACGGCGGATATTTTGGGCTGCAACAGCGGGCCCTTCACCACGGGCCCCTCGCCGCTCCGCAACGCCGTGATTCCGCGCCTGGCAGCCGCGTTCGCGCGCTCCGCGCTGCTGGAGACCGGCGACCACCCATCGCACCCACAGACCTTCTATGGTGGCCACGGTCGCGGCAGGGCTTGTCCGGTGAATCACTACGTCCGCCTCGTGCACGAGTGCCTGCCCGACGGCAAAGGGTACGCTTTTGCGTACGATGACGTGCAGCCCAGCGGCGGCGGGGATCAGTCCGGCAAGGTGAATGCGGGGGATCCCGTGCTACTGACCATCGGCGTCGGTGGTGCACGTGCGCATGAAGGGGGGTGGGTTCCCTATGGGCCCGGCCAGGTGCAGCAGCAGCACATTCCCATGGGGCCGAACCCGGGGAGTGCAGCGCCACAAGGCGGCTTGCGAGATAAGGTCCGCGAGTTGAAGGGAAGGATATTGAAGTAGGGCCTTGACGCCCAGTATTAGGCGATGCTTTTTTCCATCGCCAGATATATATGCCGTTCTTTTAAGGATGAAGACGGTCGGTTGCATCAAGAACCCCGTGTTAAGATTGGGGGAAATAGTCTACGTGCTACGAATGACGGGTTTATATTGAACTGAATGTATTTTTGGGTATAATATGGAAGAAACGAGAAAAAAACAGCCCTTTATACAAGCTCCAGATATTGCACCAGGAGTAGTATAGTTGGGAGAGTTGAGTCGGCACTCATTGTATATAGATCGTTTCCAGCCTGCGTGCATAATACCAACTCCTATGTGAGCCAAGTATGCAAGAGCTCATGGGAATGAGAAAGCCTCATCATCACTTCCGTATGCAAGACCTCATCTCCGAGCCACGAATGCCACGGCACATATGCCAACGCCGGTTCAGTCATGCACCACTACAGCCGTCGGCCCTACCTCCTACTATAATTCACGCTACGACGACAATCAAAGGCCGCATAACACCACGATAAATGTTACGTGGATGTGAGCGCGTATATGTGGTTTTTTTTTTTAATCCCTTAGCCAGGCACGTCGTTTCTCTTCCTTCCTCGCCCGGCGCTTCGCCTTGAAAGCCTGGAGCTCCGCCTTGCTAGGCTTCTTGCCGGAGCGCTCGGCCTTCAGACTCCGCCCATCATGCGAGTTGGCTGCGGCGTCGACATCGAAGAACGCGTTCATCTGCCTTTTCGACTTCGCCTCGTCGTTGTGTCGTTCGGGGTTCTGGTCGGCGTCCTGCCACCGTCCCGTGAAGCGGTTGAAGGACCCGATCGCAGCGTATGCGCTCGCAGGATCTATCGCCTGTTCTTGCTCGGCACCTACATCGGCGTCGGTCTTTGCGTACCACGCATTCGGGTCGTAGTCACCGTGAATCGCGGGATTGTAACCACCTGCAGGCGGGCGCTCGTTTTTAGGGGGCTCCGCGATGCCCGCCGCGTTTGCGGTCTGTATGGCTTCGGCTTTGGGTAACCGGGGGTTATCCCAGGTGGTCTCATTGGTGAATCTGTTATGGAAGAAGTAGGCCTGGTGGGTTGGATCCCATTGAAAGTCCCAGCCGTCGTCTTCAGTCGGGGGAGGTTGCTCGTTGGGTAGAGGCGGCGCCTCGTCTGGTAGAGGAGGTCCGCTTGGATCTTGGTCTGTAGAATCGGCAGCAGCAGTCTGTGACACTTCGCCAGATTCCTGAGAGCTCGTCGATCCCGCGGGCGATCCTACTGCAGATCCCCTTGACATATTTCCCTCGCCACCAGACTCCGTCGCAGCTGGCACTTCACGATCATCATCGTTGTCGTCATCGTCGTCGTCGTCATCGTGGCTTTCGAGGTCTTTGCCTGACGACGAGGGTTTGTCTAGCGAAGGCTTATCTGGAGAATTGGCGACCTCCGTAGGGGATTTGATAGGGGATTTGACAGGCTCGGATTCGGGTTCGAGTTCAGTCTCGGATGGTCGTGGTGGTGTGGGTGAATTATTTGAGGCCATTTTCATTTGCGTCGACCAATGTTCAAGAATGGAGAATGGGGAATGGGGAATGGGAAATAGAGGCTGGAGAATGGCAATTATAAATTCCTTCCAAGGTAGAAAATGGGTGTATTCATTCTGACTAACAATTCGTAGTGTTGATACTACAAAATTGCAATCGTGGTTTCAAGTGCGATAATATGAATTTCCTCTTTACCTACTTCAATGTTCTTAGGTAGGCCTAAAGGTTGATGTTCTGGAAATGTATTTCAGGTTGGGAGAGTACTTTGCTCTTCTACTGTAACTAGGCACATACCTAATGTATCATCCATGTCCACGGGTATGCCTTGTATCTCGTATTATTAGTTAGTTGCAAGTGTGATTTCATATGAAACATTGGAACTAGTCCTATTATCGAAGCTATTATATAAGCACACTCAGACAACTTGTTGGTGGGGAACTTTGGAAACACCACTAACCTGATTCGTATCGATAGGATGATATCGCATTACTAGAATGGAATGCAAGTAACTAAATAGGTTTGCGCTTATCCGATACCTAGGTAGGTTATATCTTCTAGAAAAGCATAACCTTAAACTGGGGAACCCATCAAGTTTACTATGTACTTTACCAGGCGGCCAGGTAACAATCCGATTTGGTAGAAGCACAGTTGACTGACTGGTATGTCCCACAGAACCAACAAGGAGTAGTAAACCCTATTTTCCTATTATTTTTATTGCACAGGATTCAACTTGCCTACCTACCTAGGTAGGTAAGTAAATGTCTTGTAAGAAAACGGTGGACTCAACTTTGCTTTGTCTGAGGGTTCTAGTATAGAAAGCCAGCGATTACTATATTTGGAAGGTGGGGCTAGATTCCGATGTAGCTAGTGGCTGGGCTTGGCCAGCCATTCTCATCTCCTTGCAGGTGCGGGCTTGCGGGTTGCAGGTGGTTATTATTCAATTGTAAATCCATACCAGGCGGGGGCTCCCTCTTATTAATATCCGCCTTCCCCAGCCTGATAGCTATCAACATTAATAGCAAGCAAACAATAAACGTGTAACAAACAAATACTTCCCATGCTGCCCCCATGCTGCCGTTCTCAGTTACCGGATCTATGGAACCACCTTGGATAGAGCGAGGAAGAGATTGAGGTAGTGTCGGACATTGGTGACAAGCATCTAACAACCGTTACCTAGTTGACGTATCATGTACGGAGTCCCGTACGGAACTTGCATCCAACATCCGTGGCGGCTGAAAGGGCATTATTGGCTCACCCCGACTCCAACCTACCTCCCCGTACATCCACGTACATTGAATGTTATAGTTATGTTGTTGTGCATCATCCAAGACTGTGGCCGTGGACCTTGTACTACGGTTTGTCAGTATGTGTGTATCCGTCACTGCCTAGGTAAGCAAACAAAGGCGCAAGTACCTAGCCGACTTCGCTCATGATATAATAATAGACTTGATACCCTGAGTCTAGAAATCCCTCTGGGGAAAAGAAGGTCACCCTGGCAAAAGGTATAGTGTTACGGGATATACTATTCTCGCAGGATTGCAGGAGATGCACGCATGGCCAGCAGTAGCAAGGCTTGTTATTGATCTTGCGAGCATATTTTCGCCTATCAGATCCCCCGCGGGCGTTTTTCCATGCCTGATCTAGAATTACAAAGCTCCAGCCCGGCCGCTTCTGTAGGCATTTATCCAGGAAAAGGCACACCCCCGGGTAATTAAACAAACGGCCGCTGGTAGGCTACGAACGCCACTTTACCTGCGACTCGGGCCTTCTCTTTCGCTACCGGTCGACGACTGCAACCCTTTTGTGTAGGAATTGGCATCTTTTTCGTCCTAGGTCGTCTGCGCGAGCTGCATTGGTTGGTCAGTCGGAATCCTTCATTATACCTTTCTAACGTCCGTACCGGCCCCACCACCACGCACCATCTCCCCCGGCCGTTCAGCTCTCCGCGCCGAATCCAGGGTTCACACCCGATCTGGCGTGATTAGTCGGCTGCATGTCGAATATCCCCCCCAAATATTTCCCAGAATTCGCTTGCATCTCCCCTGAATTTAGATCCCCCCCCCCCCGCTCTTTACCGTCGTCATATCTACCTTTCCTCGCTTGAGAAGTGAGCTGAGGGCAATCACGGAAAGGACTCGCGCTTACAACCTGAGACGGAATAGCCCACGACAATCGCGGTGAAATAAACAGACTCAACCTTCTCGCCTGGTATATACAGCTCACTTTCGAGAATCATTGAGGGTAAATCGCAGGCATGGCTACCTCGAGACACTTGTGGTTATTGTACCTCGCGATCGCGAGCTTGAGCCTTTGCACCAGGGGATTCGAGGAAATCAGCAGTGACCGGTGCGACTGCTTCCTCACCAACGGCAGCACCGCGCACTATTTCTCGGGGCACAAATTCTTCGACTTCAGATCACTGTCCGACGACGCCGGCGTCCCCGCCTATGTCGAGGACGCCTACGAGAGCAGCTTTGTCGAACCGACCAGTGACTACTTCACCTCGGAGGACTGGACGAGCACCTGGTGGATACAAGGGTGGAACAACAGCAACACGGTGGACGCGGGCTTCGCCCCGGTGCTGATGGTCCACTCGCCCAACAACGTCTACATCGAGCCGAATCCGGACGACGAGCCCGCGTCCGAGACGTTCATGACCCTGCGCACCAAGAGGATGAAGAAGTTCCAGACCTCGGCGGAGTTCGAGTCTGTCGACCATGGGTACCAGTTCGTGTCCATCCGCATGTTGGCTCGAACGATCGGCGCACCCGGCGCTATCACCGCCATGTTCACCTATCGGAGCCCTCAAGGGGGTGCGCCGGTCCAAGAGTCGGACGTCGAGTTCCGCACGATCGACCCGCCCGAGTCGGTACAGTACACGAACCAGCCGGCGCTGACGGACGAGGGCCAGAAGAACGACAAGGCCACCCGCAACGTCACCATCCCCGGGCCGCGCACGTACCGGGACTGGGCCGTCTACCGTATGGACTGGACGCCCACGGACACCACGTGGTACATCGACGGAGCGAAAGTAGCATCGATCGCCTTCCAGTCCCCGCGTGACCCGAGCATCCTCATGTTCAACTCGTGGAGCGACGGCGGGGAGTGGACGGGCAACATGACAACGGGCAGCGAAGCGTTCCTCAACGTCCAGTGGATCGAGCTCGTCTACAATACCACCACCCCGACGACAGAGAAAACCAAGAGAGAAGACGGCCAAGCGGAGAACGAAGGCGGGTGCTACAATGTCTGCAGCATCGACGAGACGGGGACCGTGGGGACGCCCGTCCTGCTCCAGGGCAGCGCATCGGGCTTCTTCGCGCGGCTGGGAGGGCGCGGCAGCGTCGTCTCTTGGATACCATGGCTGACTATGGCGGTGATGGCCGGCGCGGCGTACGACTTATGAGACATGTTTCCATGAACAACGCATAGACTACCTAGAAAAAAGGGGACGGGGGGGAGAGAAAGGCGCTTTAAATGACTTTCGTGTATCAATCGATGGCCCTCTTGCTTAGCATTAACAAATTGAATTATGGTATGCCTAGGTTTGCTTCCCGTGGTAACTTTGCGCAGTGTCGCACTCTATGATCTCGGCGACCAGCCTAGCCAACGTGAGCCGCTGATGGAAACAGCTGGAAAGCACTTGGGCCACCTGGGCGCAGTCCGGTTCAACCATGGGATGCGCATGCACCCCGCATTTATACGACTATGGCTGGACATCGGCAGTTGGAGAGCGCCGGCGGCGAACATCCGCCTGCATCCTGTGCCACCCTGTATATCTGCTGTGCATCTGAGCAATTAAAAGCCATGCTATCCTGACATACATGGTAAGCACAAGCTTAGTTCAAAGGATGCGCTGTTGTTAACTAGATGCTGCCGAAACCCGATCAGCCTTCCTTCGCTGCCGCTACCCGACTCCCAATGAATGTCTACGTGCAGAGAGCAAGCCCACTTCGCCCCCCCCCCCCCCCCCCCCCCGCGCCCCCCAAATTTACCCCCGTGAATTCATTATTTCTGTTATGCTGAACATGGACGACCAATTCGTGGGTATCGACACCATTTTTCGCGAAATATCGCGTCAGACTTCATGGCGCCCCGCCCCTCCTCCTTCCAAACCCAACAAGTATCCATAACCAATATCCATCAGCGTAAGCCCACACCTGAGCCGAATATTCCCAGCCGCTCAGTCGTTGTTCCCGGCCAAGTCGTCTATGAACCGCATGAGTAGGGCCGGGCTCAGCGCCGCACTCCAGAGCTCCTCGAGGTTATTAGAGGAATCCCCGATGATGCCCCGGATCTTCTCCGAGCTGATGGTCGGGTCGAGCTGGTCCTCGCTGGCGACGAAGCGGACGGAGTAGCGTCTTCTGGTCGCGTGGTCACAGACCCAGAGCTCCCGTTTCAGCGCAGTGGCGAGGCTGCTCTGATACGCGTCCTCAATCTCACCGAGCAGAGCCGGCTCTATCGGTTCGTCCGCCGCGCGACTCGCCTCCGATGGAGGGTCTCCATCTCTTTTTTCGACCGTGGCGTAAGAATGCAAGACCTTCGCCTGGGCTCTCTCCCTCAGGATCTCTTTATCGACCTCGACCCGTCTCCAGGGGCCGTGGTTCCTCAGGGTCTGAGGGGCGGAGTCATCGCCGGGATAGAAGTCAACCGGGCGACAGATGTTGGACGTGATAGTTGACCGACAGCCCCACACGCCTTGAGCCTGGCTCGCCTGGCTGACCTTGTCGCCCCCGGCGACGTTCACGTACTCTACGGCGAACCCGTCGCGGCGTAACTCCCGACCGAGGATCACCTCCACTGGGAACCAGGCGTCTTCTGGACACACAAAGCACCAGTTCACGCCCCCCTCGAGCTCCGCATCCCAGAGCTGCATGCGCTGTGCCAGGGTTAGCCTGAGGGCCGGGTTCTCGTGCGCAAGCTTCCACCGGATATATTGGTCGCCGGCCACGAGGACAACGGCCGCGACCACGTTCAGGTCCTCGCCGCTGTTGTGAAAGGTGTGCTCTAGTAGGGCCCGGTGACCTTGGTGTGGGGGGTTGAAACAGCCGTTGTACAGGAGGATCCGGTTGGTGCGTGTCTTGCTCAACATCGGCGGCATCTGACCCGGCACATCGTTGAAGATCTTGGGGATATTCCTAGGGCTGGCCCTGCGGAGATATGGCTCGAGGCTCGCCGCCATGGTTTCGTCTGGGCTTGACCGCTTGCCCAATTTCTAGTATCCCGACGTGGTAGCTAATGGAGGACGAGCAGAAGGTCCGTCCACATTCAACACCTTGCGATATGTATTCACAGCTGACTGATGATATAGCTCCGCTTTCAGGTCTCTGTAAGAGATATGCAGTGAGAGGTAGTAGATAATAGTGGCTCAGTAACGTTGACAGATACTCATGTCGCATACGGCTTTGACGGCGAATTGTGAGCATATGTATGCATACGAATTTCGAATAACTAGCACTGACTAGGTCTTCATTCTTGATTTATCTTATAGCATCATGAAAGGCCAAAAGATAATCTGCCTGAGGCCATACGCAACCGGCATATAGATGATCGTCGTCACCTAAAGGGACCATGCTGCTGCTGCTGCCTGATAATATCCACCCCTAAGCCATATCCATCCAAGCTCCGCTTTGGTAAATGCATGTAAGACAAAGTTGTAACTCATAGAATCTAGCTACCTAAGGATTGAAGTTCCCAAGCACCACCTTAGGAGCAGAGAGACTGCAGCGCTCATCTTAGACTTTGAGTCACTGGTTTCTAGAAGACTTATTAGGACATGATAGGCCTGTCGAGACTAAGCCACTAGGGCCAGATGTTGTTATAGGTATGTTACCCCACTCCCTAAAAATATCGTGCATCTTTGTCATCTTGCTCTTTCTTTCCTTAATGTAACCTGAATCTGTACTCCTGTTCAGTGGCAAATGCAAGACATCGCGGATAGGTTTCTGGCCGGCCCCCAATTTCCTTGCAATGTTAATATACATCTCGATTGAGAAAACGACTTTTGGTTCTAGTAGTATGCACCAAGCACATACCAATGGACTGAGAGTTCGCGAAGAAATTTGCGGCAGCTCCTTCAAAGACGACAGGGGTAGATGGCTACAATCTCATTATATAGGATTGCCGATACCGCGCTGATAAAATGAAAAGGCTTGCCAGAAATTCTACATTTGTTCCATGGATCAGAAATGCGAAGAGAATCGTGCTAATTCTCCATCATAAATAGCCGGGTCCGCAAGCCTCGATCTATGAAATGTGTTCACCTACACGGGTAGACTTACCAGATATCCATGGATAATGGTGTTTAAATGAGCCTGGTTTAACATGTCTGAGGCTTAGTTAAGCTCTCTTATTGGTGGTGCTAGGTCATTGTCGGCGGTAAAGTTCAGGTACTTTGGTAGCTGAAGGGGGGGCCTAACCTACTAGGGCATGCGCTGATCAAAACTATTAGTGAGCCAATCCACTGGCCCTGTTCTTCGGATTCGAACGAGCACAATTGTAGGAGTTAACACGGGAACGACATGATGAATCTAAAAATGAAGCCTGGATTATTCCCCTTCCATACTTTCATTCGTCATACAAATACTTTACGGCCGTAAAAGTTTATATGTGGACAGCGAAAGATTGTCTGCCTTTGATGATCATAGTAAAGTGGGCCTATATATTTTATCCAGCGCCTGCCGGGTATGTAACCCCTTTCTGTAGTCATAGGTATGTCCATTCTCCCTGCTACTTGCTCTCACGAGCATCTACTTCATAGCCCCAGTAAATAGGCCTATGCCCTGGTATCGAACTTAAAATGAATAGCAGACACGCAAGTCTGCTTGAAAACTGCGCTATGCATCTGTCAAAGATCGGACTCGGTCCTTCTCAGCCTGGCCGTATAACGCATTATAATGCATTATCTCCGCTGGGAGGAAAACTGTCCGGCGATCCCAGCCAATCCGATCTCATCTCAAGGACACCGACAAAAAATATATTTGGGATTCACTCGGAGCGAATTCCGGCTCGTCCTGATCGAGGAACGATGATAGAAGAGACCCTTGTTTATGATAGGGGCCTTGACTGGCCACTATAAAGACGGTAACAGCAAGCCCTATTTTGGAGCATAATTACGACCTTTAAACAAAGCGACAATCTTGACTACCTCATACTCACATCATACGACAAGCCCTAAGCCAATGAAAATGATTGCGATCGTAAGCCTTGAGGGAGCGCTTATTACTTCTAAGGAAGATCCCGAAACAATAAGGAAGTTGGTAAATTTTCCGAAATGATGAAACATTTACTGAGGCTGCCGGGAATTACGCTGTGAAGTGATCCATTGCTGTGTTGTTAGTCTGGTTGTAGGCAACCCCTCTAATGCCCTCGGCAGCGGTCAATGTGCTCCCGTTCAAGCAAAGGTGAAGACATGTGTCAGTGCATTTCGCCATCTGAAAATGCGCAATAATGTCTTGCATCTTATTTCGGATTATCATGTATATTGCAAGTAACGTACTCTCCTGTCGCGTACAGTCGAGCCCTGTGGAGTGGGTCTATGAAGATAGGGGGGTCACGTGCTGATGCGCAGTAAGGCGAGGGATATAAAGTTTTAAGTGGGACTAATATAGGAGGGAGGATCGGACTTAGTAGAGTAGAAATACTAAGGACCGAAGATCGCGAATATGTTGCCGGAATTAAACACCTGTTATTTTAAGGTGTATGTCGCCAGGGTATGTTGAATAATTTTAGTCTATCAATAGCGAAATCTGAATTTTCGGTGCTAATAATGGGCGGCTTGTCAAATTGCATCTTAAAAGCCGAGTAAACAGATCAAACTTCAGCTTGCTATTGTTTACTCACTTATTCGTATTATTTGTTTCGAAGCTTAATTGCAGCGTCACCTGAATAGGTGGCTCTTGCCAGTTTCCCTACCATTCACCTAGTTAGCTCCAGTCCTTGGAGCTCGTCACTGTGCGGTGGCAAGTACGACCTTGCGCTGCTTTAAGGGTACCTAATGATGGGTCGCCTTAAGACATGGCGTCATAGGTCATCGTTTGACTATGTTTTCTTTGAGAACACGAGCCAATCAATGGAAGAGCAAGTAAAGAAACTGAAAATATGAAGATATGGTAAGGTAAAGGGAAACGTCTTTGATCCGATACAAAGCATATGTTTCCCCAGAACAATGACATAGTGTTGCTCCTGAACTAGCCGCATTAGACCGTCCCAGAATAATCGTATCGTTGCAGGCTGTTCGATGAAACAAGTCTAGAAGGCCTACCTGCGTTGGAACAGCATGTTGATGTTACATAGCCTTTTAAATAAATCGGCAATCCCCTCCTCGGTTGTCAGTCTAGATCCAGTATCAACAAACACTACATTTTACAGCTATGATTCCCTTTAATCACCAAAATAACGGCAAATCAATCAGCGACTCTCTCGAGTTCCTCGATATTCCCCCCACACACACAACCATGAACGACGGCCCGACTCCACCAACCCAGAGCAGCGGCGTAACTTCGCCAGCCCACAGAAGCGGCGTAACTTCGCCAGCCCACAGAAGCGGCGTAACTACGCCAGTCCAGAGCGGCGGCGTGACTTCGCCAGCCCAGAGCGGAGGCGTGACTACTCCACTAGCTCGGCATGGCGGCTCCACGCCGCCAGTCCAGAGCGGTGGCGTAACTCTGCCAACCCAGAGCGGCGGCGTGACTTCACCAGGCCAGAGCGGCTCCACGCCGCCAGTCCAGGCCGCGAGCCCGACATCACCCCGAAGGGCGAGCCTTAATGCCAATCTCTTCCTGAAGGCTCAAAATTCGGGAAACATGTATGCCAGAGCCCTCGGTGAATTCAGGAGCGGGAGAAAAAGGTCACATTTCATTTGGTATATCCTCCCTCAGATCGCCGGACTGGGACTTTCGTCGAACTCGATGAGGTACGCCATTCCCAGTCTCAAAGTGGCAAAGGAGTACCTCCAACATCCAATTCTGGGCGCGCGTCTCCGCGAAATAACCCAAACCATCCTTGCGTGGGACTCACAGGGGAGGAGCATCTCTCATCTGATGGGCAGCCAAATTGACACGGAGAAGCTGAAATCCTCAATGACCTTGTTCAGGCACGTCGTTGGGGGACACGGCTGTATCTTTCAAAAGGTCCTAGACAAGTATTTCGATGGTAAAACGGACGACCGTACCGACGAGATGCTTGTTGAAATCATGGTCAAAAATAAATAGAGCAACAATCACAGCACAGTCCCCTACCCTCTCTCCGAAGACCTTAGCCATGTGGGACAATCAAGTCTCATAGGATCTAATTAGTCTCCATGATGAAAGGTGCAGGTCCGAGATTGTTGCAGCAGTCCGCATTCTTCTTAACACTATTACTCATTTTCATAGGAAAGAATTCCAGGGCAATGGCCTAGTTCAACAGAAAATATTAACACCAGTTTTATACGATGTCGATTACAATGTGACTTCTACCGCTGGGGTTTCGGGTGATGCCGACCGAGAATCAATCATTGTGAGTGTAATTATGTATGTAAAGATAGTAAAAAGGATGTTGATGCTAAAGAATTATTCAAAACAGAAAGAAAGAAAAAGCAATTGGAAGTGCCTAGTTATAAGTCATCTAAGTTATAATTACAATAGTGCCGGATCGTAAGGTTCGATCATGCATAGCAACATTTCATAAGGGTTGTTGGCCCATTCTCGCATTGGGTGGCCACCTAGAATGCGGGAATCTGGCTGGTTCATACGGCAGAACAACAGATGTCGCCAGTAAAAGTAACATAGACACTTTCCCTGTCCTGTCCTTTTCTCTGAGCTTTCTATATGAGTGAAAGCTCGCGCATCGTACTTTCCAATTACATACGTATGATGCCATAATTATGCAAATCTATGGTGTTCTAGCAACAACAACATTTTAATTAAAACAAATCGAAAAGATTTCGAGCGATACCTGGTACCTAATATTTTGCAGCTCGCTTTCTTTGTTTGCAGTTGAAATTGTAGCGGTAACGCGGGTGGTGCTCCTCTTTGTTGATCACTTGTGGCTTCGGGTCCGTTGTGGCCCTTTGTAAGCAGGCCCATAGCGATTAACCTCCCACAAGCAAAACCTACAATCATGAAGTCAATAGCGGATCCTATATTCCTATCCATAATCAGTCTTAAAGAAATTAAATATGCTTTTACTCGGCGTGATTGCTAATTGCTAATTCCTGTATCCCTAGGTGGTAACCTATTACCAAACAGCGGTTTGACATACAAGCAGATTTCATCCCCGCTGCTCCTCCATCGTTCAAGTTGTGAATTTTAGCGACTTGGGAAGATCCTTGACGGCAACATGAGCTATCTTGAACGCTTGGCGAGGACTAACCATAGCATGCGTGCTCCTGGGGGACGACCGCCAATGAAACCTAGACCCCTTCAGATCAGTGATGATGGCCATGACCGCTCGCTTTTCAGCAGACAGCGAGATATCATCATGAACCAGGTACTTGGTACTTCTAGAGTGAATTCTGGCAAGGCTAACATGGTGGCAGGTATTGAGCCCAACGATTAGAACGTTCAGCTTCGATGGTGGTAGCTCGTTACCTTTTAAGAGAAAATCACCGTCCCTCAGAAGTGTGTGAACCCAATATACCACATGTGGCAGCAATTCTCTAAGATCCCATCGCATAGCTCCTTCGCCAGATTCGATCGGGTCCGTTGAGTCGGTCGAGAATGTATGGGATAGAGCTACGTTGCTGGATATGACGGATAGCGTGCGGCAGTCGCTCGAGCACCGTAATAATCCTGGGTCAAAAGAAAAAGAAAAAGAACTCGCCAACTTCCTTGAAACGGCACTCAAGGACGAAGACCGTAGTAATCCATCATTAGACTTTGCGACTCTGAAGCACGCCCGTCTCGATAAACTACTGGCCGACCTTCTCGCAATCGCGGATTCACCGAGGCACTCTACCCATGACTCCGAACCATGGCCAGAATTCCGTATCGACGTCTCCAACGCGAATAACTTGAGGCGAGCCTGGCGGCGGAGGTTCCGGGAGGACTACATTATGATAGACCATCATCGAAGCGCAGAACTGTTGGAAGACAAGTTAAAACACATCAATTATATGAACTCGCCAGAAGACGAGCCCGGAAAATGGCACATAGAAGCTCTGGGCCCAGTATCGGAGCTTGAAGGCAACTTGCAATTTAATCCAGGGCAGTGAGTTCCTGAAACGAAGCTTGTCCTTGACTGGAGACTATCTGACAGGCTGTAGTTGGTGGTTACACATTACCTGTGCCGAAAAGGACGGGGTAGTCGCCAGTTCCCTGGAGAAGCCTACGAAAGGCCGGTACGGCCCATTGGTGCTGCCGCTGTTGACCGGCGAGGAAAAGCTGATACGAAAAGGAACGTCCAAATATATCAGATTTGGCAGGCCGTCAGACATGCATATCCCGTTGATATCTCAGGTAGGGCGCCAAATCCGGCTCCTCAGGGGTCACGCGTTGAAGAGTGCGTGGGCACCACAAGCTGGCGTTCGATATGACGGACTGTAAGTCTCTTTTTCTCTGTTGAAGAAACGCATCGCACCTAACGAATAGCCCCCTAGGTACACTATCATTCAGTACGGGACAAAGCTAGATGACAAGACGGAAACGCACAGACTAGAGCTTACCCTAGAGAGAGTCGCGGGCCAGAAGTCGATGGAGAATTTTATCCACATTCCCAAGCCGTCCCAACTAGATGACTGGCATCTTTTCCAGAAGCTGGAAGGAGATAAGATCAAGCAAGCACGGAGAGAAACGGGCTACTTGGAGTGGAAGCTAAGGAAGCAGAACGAGAAGGACGATAGGGAGGATTGGAAACGCTCACTCTTGTTCGCAGCAGATGAGTCGAAGTACCAATTTACCTAAACCCTTAACACTATCATCGTTAGCAGTGTTCAGCGGTCGTCCCAGTCTGGTGGTGACGATGCTTGATATGATGGCAGCTAGTTTTCTACGTCATCACTCTGGCCTCGATCAAGATATTCCTGCTCATTATGGTCTTGTTTTCTGCTACCTATACCGAATACTCCACGATAGAACATTAGATTATAATGCAATGAAACTCCCTCCACATGAAAGAGAGCTCAGTCATAATTGGCCAAAGCCACCCGCTATGCTCATACGTATCCGAAGTGCGCTAAAGTGCGACTGGGGACTTTCTCCACCTGTTGACAGCACTGCTTGACTATCAAATAACTGCAAAATCCCAGTGAATACCGATAATGACTTCGACGTTGGTGAGTCCTGAACACAGCCAGATTGCGTGGGCAAGGATAGTAATCCAAGTGTCCGAATTCTTTGTGTCTAAGACTGTGGCCTGGAATGTTGGGGCGCGGGGGCGGGGCAGAGTGGGAATCCAGGCGCTAATTAGGATTAGCCGAAGAACAGGGCCTAACTATACGGACAAGACGGAGTGCTGTAAGTACATGGCAAGGATAGCACAGCGGAAGGCAAGCTTACAAGAGGTAAGGCAACAGAGGCAAGCTGACAGAGGACAGAGGCAAGCTAGGTGAATTTTTATCCTTGCTTTCATAAATTCTTGGCTCAGCATAATAGCGGCCTACTTGGGTAGCCAGCAAAAATCTGTTTAATTCGAGCCAACACATGGCATACTCATGTCATACCCAGAAGGTGAGGGCTGGCTATACTGGTGGTTTAGGTACAAGCTGAAGAAGAACATCATCGGAATCGGGTTAGCGGGATAGGGTACAAAGACGTTTATATATAACACCGATAACACCGACGCGACGAGACAAGACGAAAGATTATGTATGAAGTTGAGAGGGGCGCCACAAAGCATCAACCTATGTGGGCATTGCCCAGCCTGCCAGCATGGTATAGGGGGTAAGAGAGATTCCGAACTTCAGTCCGAAACCCGATTTCTCGGGGCCGAGATCGGTACCAGAGGGTCCATTAGCCCCTTTCTGCCTAGAGCTGAAACTTAGGGGCTTTAGATCTAATCTTATCAGATCATTTGATATCCACAACCGACAGCATCGATTTATTTCCTCGACCTTGGCGGCCGTCCCGGCCGAGACCGTCGCAGACGGTAATAAATACTCTTTACGTATCCTTTTCCCCGATGCGTGGCTTTTAAGATATTGTTTCGCTTCATTTTCACGAAGCTACCACTGAGCTATCGTGATTTCATTTGAAAACCGTAGGTACATTCATTTGTAATCCGGAATCCGACATGTTCAAGAAGCCTATCCTCATCGGCCGGGTACTGGCCTTCACATTGGCCTACCTGTTTAATAACCTAAGCCGTGACACCGCGCTCCGTCTTAGGCACCTAAGATTCCGGATTTTACCATCCACATCCAGCTCCAAAGCGCGACCAGCAGGAATCGGGGAGGAATCAACCGACAAAGATGACGAGGAATATTACAATGTTGTGGTGATAGGAGCCTCGTTCGCCGGCTATGAAGCTGCCCGCGTCCTCGCCAAGTCCCTGCCTCTCATCCCGGGTCCCCGACGGTGGCGTCTCGTGGTCGTCGAGCCGCACTCCCACTTCCACTTCACATGGGTGCTACCGCGGTTCTGCGTGGTCGGCGAACACGAACACAAAGCCTTCATACCTTACGGGGGCTACATCGGGGGCGCATCCCATGATAGGCTCCGTTGGGTCCAGGATCGCGCTGTTGGCGTCACGCGAAAGGCCGTGCAGCTCCAGTCCGGCGAGGAGATCCCCTACGAATACCTGATCGTAGCCACCGGGTCCCAACTAACGCAGGAGCGCCGCGAGGACAATGGTACCGGTAACAGTCTCCCCAGTCGCGTCGATGTAGACGGGAAAGAGCAAGGCATCCAGATGCTCAAGGATATGCAGCTAAGGATTCGGAATGCTCGGCACCTCGTCATCGTGGGCGGAGGCGCTGCCGGAGTTGAGCTGGCCACCGATGCCAAGGATAAGTACCCTGAGAAGGAAGTCGTACTTATCCACTCAAGAGACAAGGTGATGCACCGCTTCGGTCCGGCCCTACAGGCCGCTGCCATGCAAGGGCTGGAAAAGCTGCATGTGAAGGTGATCACCGGCGACCGTCTTGTCCATCATGATACTGAGAGCGAGATCGTAACGCTCAGGAGTGGGAATAAGATCCAATGCGATGTCCTGGTATGAATCTCTTCCCGACCTTTCGCGTTGCACTGGCGAAGTAAATAAGCTAACTCATCGCCCTAGATAAACTGTACCGGCCAGCGACCATCTTCACAGCTCATCGCGGACTTGGCACCAGACTCCATTCTGGAAGGCGGCCAGGTCAACGTCAAGCGGTCCATGCAGGTTGCTGATGAGGCTCTCCCTAACGTGTATGCCTGTGGCGACGTCGCTGAGACCGGAACGCCCAACCCGAACGCGCGCTCGGCCATGCGACAGGGGCTTGTTGCGGCGTATAACATCATTTCAGCCATACAGGGGAAGGCGCCCAGTCTGGAATTCGTGCCGCATTTTGTCGAGGGGTTGATCAAGTTAACTGTAAGTCCGACCTCTGGGAACTGGAAATGAATTTTAATAACCTTTAGTCGCAGTTGGGCCTGGAGAACTCTGTATCCTGGGTCGGCGATGGGGACACGGAGATGCTGTTCCCGGGCAAGGACAAGGACCTCGCTCTCATGTCTAAACAGGCCTGGTGGAAAATGGGCGCCAAGGCATATGAAGACGTCCCGAACTACTACCTAGACACAAGTAACCAGTCGAAGTAGTAAGGTAATCTCGGTAGAGCGAACTCGAAAAAAGATTTCATATGGCTCTACAGGATCCCTCTCGTATCTAGAGATCTAGGCTAGGAGACCGAGTAGTTAAGAATCAATGTTGTCGGCATACTCAGATGCCTGAGATAGTTGAGTGAAGTGGCATAGTTTCATCCCTAGTCACTCCAATGTACCTATTAATATAATTTTATTTACATAGCAACACTCAATTACGTTCAGCAGCATACTCAGTCTCCTCATGAACAAATAATCATATCTGCCTGGGGAGTTGACTATGCCAGCCAATCGCAATCCGCCTATATTCTTCAGCTGCTGACGTGCATCAACGCCGGTCGACACACGCAGGATGGATTTGTCACAGTCGCAACGCATGATCCAGTCTGCCAATAGATGAAGAAAGGCTTATCCCTCAACAGCACGTTTTCAATATTATTCTGTAGGTCAATGCAAACCCCGCAGTCAAGGTGGAGGCATGTCAACCTACAAATTTTCCTCGCCGGGTACCCTTGCCGTCGTAGCATGAAGACGATATGAGGTCTGTTATCCCTCACAAGCCCACCATGGATTTTAAGTTGAGTCTGCGAAGCCATAACTCTTTTCAAATTGTCTCTAGCATCCCGTATTGTTCGCATGCAAATCCATAATGCTTTTTCTCCGCCTTGTTATAGGAGTGTGCTTGGGCAATGCTATCGCGGCAGGGTTGTCCACTGTAGAAGAATGGAACTCCTGGACTAACGACTTCGCAACGGACCTCGCTCCGATCCTGGCGCTCTTCGGCGAACAGGTTACTAAACAGTTCCTCAGCGAGTCTACCTCTCTTCTAGATTGTCTGATCTTTGCCTTGGCACCTCTTGGAATCGTTACTGCTGTGGTATCCGCTATCAGGGTGTCTGGGTCCACTCCATTAAAGGCTTTCATTGGGAGAGCGCAGGAGCCGCATGGGGCTGCTGAGGCTGAGCTCTGCTCTTCTACCAGCGAGGATGTCTGTGAACTCTGGTCTAACGGTGGTATCTGCCGTGTCTTCGGCAGGCCCAAAATTTTAGAGTTTTTCTACATTAAGAAAGACAACGAGTTTTACCCGATATTCGAGGCTTCTATTAATCGAGGACTCCGCATTACACAGCCGTCATGCCGCATCCATGATCCGAAAGCGCTGCTCGACACAAAGGATGGTCGTCTTAAAACAGGGTGGTCGGAAACTAGCTGCTCCAAACAGAGTAGTAACTGCTTCTTGGACGCAGAGTCTCAGAAAAGGCAAAGCTTCGCCCATCAACCCAACTTGACACTCAATGTCGGTATAAGGTCAGGCCCTAAACAACGGATATTCTCTTGGACAGCTTTCGCCATGGGATTTGCTCTGCAGGTTGGATTCTTCGCATATGCAACCGTGGCTACTTTCTACATGCCCAACCTTCATGCAGATGGTAAACAGTCCGAAGTATGGTACTACGCCACAGCCTTGACTGGTACCTTGTTGGTGATCTTTGGCATGGCTAGCTGCGCCAGGCTAATAGATCGACATTCGTCTGAAAGGAGGTTCAAGGTCAGACTTCACCAATATTTGAATCCAGGGACATGTTAACTGATATATTTACCCCAGGGGCCATACCAAGAGTCAATGATGCACTGGCTTCAGCCAGGAGAGCAACGGGTAGGAGACCAGCTATTCAACGCCTTCGCTTATTCACGACCCCAACAAGAATACGTCACATCATGGAAATCACTCCCTCTCGAGGAATCACGGCATCCACTATTGCTACTCTTGACGGCAATATTCTCGTCGCTCGCCGGATTTGTGTGTCAATTCGTGGGCCTAAGAGGCTTGCATCCGTCCATCACATTATATCAGGTAGGAGCGACTGGCATCATGGCAATAATACGCGCAACACTGCACAGCAGGCGGCAATTGAGCCCAACTGAGAATGAACTTAACGACTACAATCCATCCATTGGAGGTCATGAACTAGACTGGCAGGCATTACACGTTGAACGCGATTCCAAGCTGTGGTGTATCGTCAACTCTGCAGTTTCCTTCCCTGATACTGATAGTCATGTAGCGCACAAAAGCGTGGAGATGCTCAAGCAATATAATAAATTCACAGGCGAGATAATAGGTCTCCGCTATCGCGAGTCGGATTCGTCTTCGCCGACCGAAACAGAAATCATCAAAGATGCAACTTGTACGAACGAAGCGATAGGGTTTATTCGCAAAGGAGAAAGAGAGTTAACAGACGGACCTGTTTCAGAAACCCGTCCGCCGAATCGTGGTGCCAGAACCCTATACTATAGGACCAGACTGGCATATATGACCAACGATGCTATCAAAAGGCCCGAGAGACGCTGGAACACAGAGGTCCGCCAAGTTGCAAGCCAGCTACAATACGCCATTCAAGAGTCTGCGGAGTACATATTTTCTGGCCAACTGAAGCTGCCAGGGAAATGGCATGACTGCAAAGCAATAATTTGGTCGTTGACGTGCGGCACCCCTAATGCCTTGGTCTCGAAAGCGGATACTTATCCTATACACTTCCTCTTATACCGGGATAGGGGCTCGTGGAAAGTAGACAAGAACTTCATTGAGGCAGTTCTAGGCCTGTGGTGGTGGTCAGCTTCAACGTTCAGGCCAGCTGGAGACTACTCAAAATTGGAGTTGAGGAACAAGTATTTTGCAATTACAGATCCTTCGAGAAAGGTCGAATACACTTCGGCTCTCCGATTATGGGTGTCTAGAACTCGTACCATCAAGGCAGAATCCGCTAGTGTTCCGACAGAGCATTTCGAAAGCCTCTCGAGTAGTTCGACTACGGCAGCGGAAATGGTTCAGAACTTTTGCGCAAGGGAACCAACGGGATCACTCCAAGAAACATCAGAAGATAAGCTATTTATCTCCATCCCGGCGCACTCCTCTCCTATAAAGCTTGTCGCTCAGGACATATACTCCGCTTTTATGTGCAAAATGGCTAACCTTTTGGAGCCTATGGAGGAGGTTCGACCTCGGAGCCAGCATCCGAACACAGCCACATCCCCATTGGACGATGCAGTCGGGCTTCCATATCTTAGCCTAGTGAATTCACATGTCGATACGCTTGCTTGTAAGATTGTGGAATCCGGTATCGCCTCCCGCGAAGAGGCGCTCATGACGATCATCGCACCTCTCTTCCAGCAATCAAAACTTCCCCCTCTGGCAAAGGTCGTCGAAGATTTGCTATCTCATGCGAGATCACTGCGGCGGAAAGGCAAGTTCCACGCTTGTCAAGATCTATTGATGGGTGTCCTATATCACTGCGAACACCAATTTCAGGAAAAGGCGGTACGACACCTGGGCGAACTTTACCGAAGGCCGCTAGATCCGCGAGTGAATCCGATCATGATTTTGGAGTTAACGGGCTTTCAAACCTTAGAGCTTGCTGCAGTTTCATGCGCGACATAAAAGAGGCGACCCAGAAGACACTTCAGCGTTATGAGGCGCTACCAGACTTCTACAAGGCCTTGGCCACATCCGGCGGGACACTCATCTTAAGCGATTTTATCAAATATCAAAAGAATAACGCTCATGCTTGTGGCGACTTGCTGTTCATTGACAAGATTGATTACGAAAATTCGCCAATGGAGAATACCATTCGCTGGGCTGTCTCGAGAGATTCTCCAGAATTGATCGAAGATCTTTGGAAGTTTCACTCTTTTATCAAGTATCAAGATTGGAATAACCGTACTCCGTTGTTTTGGATCGTCGAGGACCAGCACTGCGGGACCGAAACCTTACAAGCCCTGCTTGAATGCCCGGGATGTAAGGTCGATTGGCGTGACAAGGACGGCCAGACGGCACTTTTGGTGGCCGCTGAGAAGGGACGACACGATATGATACGACTCCTTTTATCTTTTGGCGCCGACGTCAATGCTCCAAGGACGGATGGCATCACCGCGTCATGGGCTGCAGTTCTCGCGAACCATAAGAACGTTCTCGAACTGCTCATCGAGCATCAAGCAGATATCAATACAAGGCCTAAAGTTGGGCCGCACTTCAACTCTACATTGCTTCTCCATGCTATTGAAAGCGAGAAATACGAGATCGCTATCATGCTGATCGGCTCTGGGGCAGACTTGGACGCTCACGATGCATTGGAAAACAGACCGTTATTTGCTGCTCTAGCAGAGGGAAGGCTCGACCTAGTGAAATTGATGCTCCACGAAGGCGTGAAACTCGATGTGAAGGATCGCCACAAGAGGTCCCCCTTATTGGCGGCTGTACATGGGAAAGGCGATCCCGTGTCAGCAATTCGGCTGCTGCTTGATTATGGAGCCGACCACAATGCCATGGATAACGAGGATGAGACTCTTCTCTCGCTGTCAGTGGGTAAAGGCGATCTCGGACTAACTCGAGACCTGTTGCGTCTCAGCACAGGACCTAGCCCGAGTAAGTCAGCGGCTCTCCAAAAGGCTATCCAGCAATCAAGACGGAGCATAGCAAGTGCCGAGGTGAAGATTGGAAGTATCAAAGGGAAAGAGCAACATAATGAGGAAGAACTCAGAAAGAAAGAAGAAAACGACGTCAATCTAATAAAGGCACTCCTTGACAGCGGAGCTGATGTCAACGCCGAGAGTGGGAAATCAGGCAACAACCTCTTGTCTGCTGTGAAGCGGAATCGGTCCGACATTGTGCGACTCCTAATCTCACGCGGCGCAAAAGTACCGTATAAAGATGCAATGGACGTAGCGGCTACCCAAGGCTATATGAGCGTCATGGAGGCTCTCTTGGAATATGCAGTTGACGAAATCCCCTGTGAGAAGAGTCGAGATATACGCCAGAATGCCCTGTATGCGGCAGCCCAATGTGGCCAAACAGCAATCGTCGCCCTGTTGCTCCGACAAGGGGCGGACGCCAATATTTACGACGAAGACCAGGGCAGCGCTCTATATCTCGCGGCAAAGAACGATCATATTACCACCATGAAGTGCCTCATTTCGCATGAAGCCAAAATCGACCAGATATCTGGTCAATACGGGACTGCATTACAAGTCGGGGCGTCAGAGGGGCATACTGGAGTAGTCAAGTACCTGATCAGCGAGGGCGCTAACGTAAATCTACATTCTGGGATATGCTTCACGGCACTCACGGCAGCATGTAGGTCTGGGCGCATCGAAACAATCAACACATTGATCGATGCCGGCGCGGATGCCAATGCCGTTGGAGGCGAGCTGGGATGCCCGCTCATAGCTGCGACCTTACGGCTCACCGAGCATACGGAAGCTTTATCTCTGCTGCTGCGCGCGGGCGCGAGGACCGACACGAAGCCTGAAGTCAAGGGTGAAAAGACAGCCGTGCTTAGCGCAATGTTGCTTGCGCTGGGCGACAAGTCGAAGGTAGAGAAACTACTGGTTGACAATGGCCACGCTGTCGACGAAGACGCGCTCAACGAGGCCTCCCTTACCCCGGCGCGCCGGACCACTAAGACGCCCCGCACATCGCAGGCGTCGCGGGCAGCTTCGAGCAAAGTCGTGCGGTTTGCGGAACCGGAAGCGAAAGAGTAAAATTTCCTTATGTCCAAATTGCTACTTCATCAAGTCGGATTTAAGAGAATGTAATATAATTGCCCGAGTTGCCTTTGGTGACTCTGCAGCCAGTCAAAACGCCACAACATAGTTACAAGAATCAACGTCACTTATTTTTTAGGTGGCGGGGGTTAAAGAAGATAAATATTATGAGAGAGCTGGTTATGCAAACATTAGTAGTGGCACGCCAGCATTAAGCGACAAACTCAGTTGGGAGCCCTGGGCCTTCTATTGGTGAGACAGCGACAAAAACCCAGCGGGCCAAAAGTCCGCCGACACGGACCACACCACGTAATCTACATACTACATTACTAATTCAAAGGGATTCAGAACTGATTGTTCGCTTTCTACGAAGTACTGGCGTGGATATTGCTGCTTGCGGCCAGACATCCAAACTTGTGTAGGTAGGCGAAGACACTGGTCCTCTGATAATATAAGTAACTCAGTGAATAGTATTTAATTCCCATTCAGTGTGAAGTGTGAGTATGAAATAAGAACAAAAAAATAGATGCAGTAGCAAAAGTTACGCTCAGATAGCATGCAAAGGGTCAAAAAGAAAGTCTATACTGTCGCCGTGGATCGAACACGGAACCATCTGTGAGCACAAGCGGAAACTAGCCCGCAATGTGAGACAGATATCATAACCATTAGACCACGACAGCGTTTCGTGGACCCGTGATCCCAGGAGGCTATCCTAAGACCACGAATCCCCGGACTTTGTGTGAAAATTTTGCCAACAAATGGCGCTTATATTGGCTGGTTCAAGCCAACTGTAACCTTGAAAGGCCTTAGTGGGTCCCGAGGTCGGCTTGGCGGCTCTACGGGCCGGGGTTTCATGTCAATATTGTGGAGCCAAGGCTTTGCTAATTCACACGTGCAAATGCTTATTTGGGACGGGTGCTTTTACATGCTCGCACCTTCTCAACATGCTCTACACTAAGTAGGTTCTACAAATGCAACTCACGTACCTATAAGCTTGAGAACAGGTCTACAATGTAAGAATTTCCAAATAGTGGTCATCCTAAGTTTAACGTATTTATACCATCCTGTCTCCGATCGAAGACCCTGAGTTTAGCGTCTAATCCCACCTTCTCAATTGTTTGCGCGTGAACTTAGGTCCTTACAGTTGCGTACCAGTTAAGCTACTACACGACATCAGCACAAATCTTGGTCAAAAAGCAGTGTGGCCTTGGTGTCAGAAGGAGCTTGAGGAGATCAGGCGAGCTGGAAATCGGGTTCTGCACGAGTAATGGATTGACAGTCTCCGACAAGAAGCTAGGGGGCTACGAATCGAACGTCAGTATATGTAGCCAACTATATAAAAGCGTTCTGCTTTATTGTACGTGACAGTTATAGTTGCTTAGCATGCGAATCGGCGGCCAATGTCATGCCGGGACGGTGCGCACCTCTGGCCGCCGATGTCCGGTGATTTCGCCGAAAGGATCGCCAATCTGGGCGACGTATTAGGGCGGGGTCTCCGCTTCCGGGCTACGGTCCCCAACACCTCCTTGCGACCTCGGAAGCAGGGAGTGCGCCTTATGACAATCATCGAGGGCCGCCAGTCCCCGTTTCTCGTTTCGTTAGCCATAAATTATAGACGATTTGAGGAATAACCTCCCCACGGTATTCCGCGAAGCCCCCGTCATTCCCATGTTCGCCTGTTCTACCGAATTAAACCGTTCTTACCTAGTAGTTAATTTGAGTTAAACCTTAAAATGGAAAGTTTGTCAAAGAACAGCGAAAAGGCCGACCCCATGCAGGACAAGCCCTCCATAGGAGATGTGGACCGTATACAGGCCACGGAGGGCATGGTCAGGATAATTTCCGGCACGGACGAAGCGGCGGACGAAGCGGCGGACGAGCCCCCGGACGGCGGCCTCGTGGCCTGGCTCCAGGTGATACCGGCGATCGCCTCGAACATCGTGGCGTGGGGCTACGGGTCGGGGTATGCAGTGTTTCAGCTCTATTATAAGGAGAAGATGAACCTGCCGGCATCGCAGGTGTCCTGGGTCGGCTCCGTGCAGCTGTTCCTGTATTTCTTGGTGGGGATGATCTCGGGTCGGCTCGTTGACGCCGGCTACACGCGCCCCGTGTACGTATCGGGCGCCTTTCTAGTCGTGTTCGGCATGTTCATGACGAGCCTCGCCACCGAGTACTGGCACATCCTTCTCGTGCAGGGCTTCTGCAACGGCATCGGTGGTGGCTGCATGTACATGCCCGCCGTGATTAACCTCGGCACCTACTTCCGGAGAAGGCGGACGCTAGCAATGTCCATCCCCGCGTGCGGGTCCTCCGTCGGTGCTATCCTCTTCCCCGCCATTGTCCAGTACCTAACGCCCCGCATCGGGTTCCCGTGGGTGGTCAGGGTGTGCGGCTTTATCGCGGTCTTTCTGTCCGCGGTCGGCATCGCCCTGCTCAGACCGCGGAAACTGCGGAGGAGGCCGGCCCCAATCTTGGACCTGGGGGCTTTTAAGGTGCCTCCGTTCGCCTTGTTCGCCGGCGGCTCATTTTTGATATACATCGCGCTATTGACAATGCTGTTATATGTAAGCGCTCTCCGGAGCGAGGTGCCCATTGGTCCTATAGTTAATATTACTAAGCGATGAGCTGACACTGCAATTCTAAAGATTAATTCCTTCGCGCGCGAGACGATCGGGCTGACGCAGACCGAGTCTATCAACTTCGTTCTCGTGTCGCACGCGGTCGCCATCCCGGCACGTCCCATCTTCGGCTTCGTGGCCGACCGCTACCTCGGCCCTGTCAATACCTACGGCATGAGCGCACTGAGTCTGGGTATCCTAGCCTTCGGCTGGGTGGGCGTGGCCACTCGGAGAGACATGTATGGGTTTTCCATCGTCATGGGGTTCGTTAACGGGGCGGCACAGGGCGTCTTTCCCGGCGCAACGAGTAGCCGTGAGTATTCCCGCATCCTTGTCTAGTAGAACTATCTATCTTGGGAGGCACAGTCGCTGACTACCCGAGTGAAGTGGTGAAAGATATATCGAAGCTTGGCACCTGGGTGGGCATGGTCTTTGCTCTCTGCGGGATCGCGACACTAGTCGGCCCGCCCATCATGGGGGCCATTGTTGACGCCAGCGGTGGTAGGTACATATGGGGCCAGGTATGGGCAGGACTCGTTATTGTTAGTGGCGCAATGCTTGTTCTCTCTTCTACGTGGTTGGCCAAGGTGAGGGGTTCGGGTAGACTATGGGCCGAAGCATGAGCTGAAGTTGCTAGGTGTATGAATTTATTGGACTCTATAATAAACCATTAGCATACACAGCAAGCCCTTGTCTCGGTAAGCTAGAACGGACCGTTGGAGGCTGGAGAGAAATTTGTGACAGTATCTCATGTGCGTCCTTATACAAAATAATAGGGTACCTAATCATCTGGTAGAAGTCATACATGAACTGGCCTCGAAGCAGGGCCATATTGACCTGAAAAATGTATGAAGAGGCATGCCGGTCACGGCTCCAGTTGGTAATGATCTGTGTCGTCCTTGCCCGCCCTGTACAGTTCTTATGTTAGTGCCAAGAGCGTGCGCTGCAAACTGAAACAGTACAGTCGGAGGTAGGGCCAGCCCAATATGCAATACGCTATACGCGTATTTGTGGCCAATTAGAAGTACTTATGTACGGGAGAATGAAATTTACACATGAGTACGGTTAGCAATCCTGGTGGTTCTCCATCCAGATCTTCCTCGTAGCATTAATAGTTTGCTGTGACCATATCTCTGAGCCTCCTTATGGCTCCACAATTAACATTGGCAACGACAACAGCACAACGAAGTGATGTTTTTCTAATGACGTCAACGGAACTTAAGAACCGGAAATGAAAATCATTTGCCTTTTATTTATCTATTCAATCACTGAGCGCTACAATTCTTTTCTATGCATTCTTCTAAGTCTCGACACTTCTACAGAACCACGGCGGTCCCCTCGTCCCACCCGGAGAACTACACTACCCCCCCCCCCCTAAGTAACCCGCGGAGGCTTCTCCGCGTTACTTTCTAGATATTTCATGAAATTCTACCTCAGAATGAAGTGACATATCTTGACGTTTGTACTAAGCATACGCACTTTGCATTGACCGTGGACATAGGCCCTATCAAACGTCCTCTCACAGTAGAGGACTCCAAGGGATTTCAAACAGATACGCCTATTCCGCAATACGATACTCGAGAAATAATAAATATACACGAAAAGTTCGTTGTAATTGCGGTAAATCCCAAATACTCCTCAGCTATCCGTACTCTCTCCGCCGGCAGTCGTCTAGAGGGATCCGTTTCACTCCTCGGAAACAACGATTGATCCCGTTATCCACGCATTACACATTCTAACCCCAACTCGAAGTACCATGAGGGTCAAGGCCATGCAAGGTATTGTGTGTTGCTCGGCGGGACTCCACAACTACACTTGTTCTTGATGCGTGCTCTCTGCATCGGCCCTAGCAGGGTTCTCGATCTCAGCACCTTCGGCAACGAGCTCAGTGCCTGCTCTCTTCCGGATGGCAGCTATCTCTTGCGGTGGCGGAGCTTCCCACTTAGAACTCTTCCAAGGAAGGACGTGTTCCAGGTACATGGTGTCAATCTCCTCGAGGGTTCTCCCTTGGCCCTCCACGACGAAGAAGTAAACCGCCAAAGCGCCAAGGATATTACATCCAGCAAACACGTAGCCGTAACGGAAATCGATTGCACCAGTGATAAATGGAGTAAAAAAAGCCAATAAGAAATTAAATATCCAGTTGCTGGCGGTGGCGAGTGACATGGCCTTGGCGCGATATCGCGAGGGATAGATCTCGGACATGATTGTCCAGATCATCGGACCCCAAGTAGTCGCAAACCCCAGAATAAACAAGCAAGCAAATACGATGAGAGCAATGCCCGCGCTGCGAGTGTTTTGTGGGGTCTCCCTGTCCAGAGAGAAATGACCGACCGAGGCAAAGATCAGGAAGCAAGCAAACATCCAGATAGAGCCTGCGACTAAGGACTTACGACGACCATAGTGTTCGACCAGGTAGAGACCGATAAACGTGACCACGAAGTTGATGGTGTTCAGGATGATCTGTGTGATGTACGAATCGATATTGACAGAGCGGAATATGGTGGTGCCATAGTAGAAGAAGTAGTTGGCACCAGTCAGCTGCTGTAGGGCTTGCAGGGCAACTCCGAGGGCAATCCGATATGCCATCCGTGGGGCTTGGAACATCATGATAAACTCCTTCACGGGGCCGACCTTGGTCTGACTTTCCGCCTTGAGCTTACTATCGATCTCAGCTAGTTGGGATCGAATAGCCCAATGGTGTGCTGGTGCGCCGTATACCTTACAAAGGGACTCTGTTGCGCGTTCAATATGGCCTCGACGATAATCAAATCGGGGGGTTTCGGGAAACTGGAGGATTCCAAAACCAAGGATGATTGTCCAGATCCAACCTAATCCGATCACAATCCTCCACGAGCCGGAGTTGTCTGCTTGATGCTGGACTGTGCCATAATTGAAACAGGCCGCCAAAAAGATTCCCATGGTGATAAACAACTGATAGGTAGATACGAGAGCTCCTCGGATCCATGGGGGAGCACCTTCGCTCTGGTACATTGGAACCAGTAAGCTCAGAGCGCCAACACCCAGTCCTGCCACGAATCGTCCAATCATCATCTGGTACCATGCTGATACAGATGCGATTTGAATGACGAATCCCACGGAGGTAATAATGCACCAGAAAGAAATAGAGTATCTACGGCCGATCTTGTCCGCAATGGGCGCAGCGACTAACGCACCGATGAGGGTTCCAATGGACAGGAGCCCGACGATCAATCCGGACCGAACGTTGCTGAAATAACGATCCCCGTTCTTACAGCACTGACCAAATCTATCAAGGAAATCAGGCATCTCAAGGAAACCGGATATTTGGCCGGTATCGTAACCAAAGCTGCCGACGACTTAGTCACCCTTCATACTTGCAAAGTACTGGACTGAACTCACATTAGACCTCCCATGGACACCATCGCTCCCATACCAAGAGTCCTCCCTGTGACACGTGGCAGTGGGGAGTAGTCAGTTGGAGGTTGTTGTTGCTCGTGGCCTTCTTTCTCACGTTCTGGTCGATGGCCATCGAAATGGACCATCAAGAAATTTGGAGTCTTCATGATGATGACGACGATGATATTGATATTAATGTATAAGCAACAGACTTGAAGATGTGCAGTAAGAAGAGTTATCTTGCTCTGGTATGTAACGGTTCTCCTAGAACACCGGTCGCTCTACACAGGGCGGACCATGCAAGGATATAAATCAACCCAGGAGTTCGGGCCAGCCGTTGAGTACATTATTACCGTCAGCGGCCCCAGGGCCCCGGAAGTCCGGGCTCTGGGGTCTCCAAGTTTCCCTGAATCGGTCCGACTCCAACGTCATGGGGACAAAACATGTCAGTCGACGAATGCAAATGGGAGGCGCGCTGCCGCTGTTAACGGCTCCGTCATCGATAGAAGGATCGAGAGGCGCCGAACAAGGTGAGCAGAAAAAGTGGGGTCATATTAAGGTACTGTGTACAGCACCCCGAGCCATCCGGTGAACAATAATTGGCGGCTACTAAGCACCCACTTGATGTTACTTTGATAGGTACGCTTGGGAAGCGTATCTCTACTTGACTAGAACCCTGGCTTGGGAATCGAGAACATATGTATGACGCTAACTCCGGTCCGAATAGATGCGGACCGGCTCACAGAATCGTGCGTCTGTCTCCCCAACTTTTTATATCTCAGATGTCCTCTGCAAACTTTTTCGAGTCGGCTGCTCACTTGTTTCCGAGAGTTCCATAGTTGCGGACTAGGATAGATGCTTTGTCGTGGAGTTTTAATGTCCCGGCAATTACTGTCACGGCGTGATCCCGGATCTTGCGGAAGCGTTCATCATCATCATCTTTATAATCACTGACTCTCGTCGTACCAAGCTCCTCATAGGTGCGGCAACTTCATCGCCTGATTATTCACAATTCTTTTGAGGAGTCTTTAGCATCGAACAATCCTTCACCGTTTTCGATTTTCTAGCAGAAGGTGTGTGATTTGCAAGTTGAGCATGGCTCTAACAGCGTGGCGACATCATTCTCTCGCGGATTTTTCCAGCGTACCTACATTCCTCAAGAAACAGCAATCGAAATATGAAACTAGTAATTCGAGTATATCCACCATGCCATCGTATCGCGTGCAGTTAATTCGTTATACATATCAAGATTTAATATACGTCAGGAACAGGCAAATTGTCCAGCTATTCTATGTTGTAAGTCATAAGCCAGGGGATATTCTGGGGTAAAGTGACGTCATCTCCATATGTATCGCCGTACGCTAAGGCCACGTGATACCCCACTTCGTCGATACCCCTATTCCGGGCCTATTTTGCAGCCTCCTAAACCAAACTAAGGGCTTAGTTCAACGTGACATTGGTACGTCGGCGAGTCAATTGAATCACAGGGTCTTCACCCAGTTCTGCCCGACTGTATGCATCATGAAGATTTTATGAAGTCACCATAAGTAACTATACAAAAAATGGATTTGTACACAGGATCACGAGTTGTAATTTTGACTAAGCTTAAGAGCAGGGCTTAGAGAGGTACTGGGGTTCAAACGAAGACGATTGTGGGAAGTAAAATTGCAGCATCAACAGAAAATGAAAATTGATGCCATTAATATATAGTGTTATAAAGTAAGCCAACGCAAGATTAGCCCGTCTCGATGAACGTGAGACTTGCAGTGTCACGTTGGAGGATCCGGACACTTACGATTGTACCAAGAAAGAAATAATTATCTGAGTCATAGTTCCAACCACCTCACCGCTTAGTAGTCCGCGCGATGATGATATCTTCAAGCCCCGAAAAAAGGATATTCAACCGCTAAGTTGCCCGGGTCGACATCCGGCGAACCGCACTGAAAAGAGGCAGGATCTGTAACATCGCCCCCAACGTACTTCTGGATAGTTGGGTAAGGACACAGACCTCTTGTGTTCCCTTCTGTGTCCGTGGCTGTGAGTGTGTCGGGGACTGTTCCATTTTCAACCCAGGCCACGAGCTGATCAAACGCGGTATTTGGCGCAGGCCCGGCCCCGGCAAAGCAGTGTGCAGCACCGGGTGCCTCAAAAAACCGGAAGAATTCGTCTGCCGCGGGATCCAGTCCAAGAACTTGTTGGTAGTAGGCAATAGACCCATTAATGGGTATAGCCTCATCGGCTAGACCATGCCATGCGATCATTTTACCTCCAGCAGCACGAAACAGCGACAGATCCGGATCTGCTGCGCCAGCCTCCGCGCCGTATTCCTTCTCGGACTGATCCAGAAAGGAGAAGAATTGCTCGTCCGTCATCTGGGTGATGTCGAAGTCAAGATCTTTGACCAGAAAGTTGAGCCAAAAGCCCGAGAGGAGTTTTGACGCTGCAGGGGCACAGGTGCCGTTGGTCTGGCATTCAGTCATCACATAGGTGGTGGTAAGTGATGCATCCATGTTCAAGCCGAACCAGCCAACTTTGCCCGACTCGCTGCGCGGGCCATCCCATGCTGCCTGAACAACACGAGCCCCGCCCTCGGTGAATTCCATTTGTGTTCCATTGCAGTCGAAGTTCTTGCCCACGACGCTGGAGGCTTCAAAGTTGCAAAGGAGCGGGCTTGCAATGACACCGTCCGTAACGCCATCGAGCGCATCACATGCGTCAATAGCCGCCTGGGTAAATGCTTCAATTTCGCACGATGGTGGGTATACACCGATGTTGTTCATGACCTGTGAAGCCCAGTAGCCAGCCGGGACGAAGTTCTCCAAATTGATAGCCGGCGCCGCGGCCAAGATTCCATCGAAGTCTTCGGGGTATTTCTGTGCGATCATCAAGGCTTGTCGACCTCCCCCAGAACAGCCGCTGAAGTATGAAAACTTTGGCTGGGAAGCATAGAAGTCTTCAGTTACGGCTTTTGCGATAACGGCCATGTCGTGGAGAGACCTCGATGCCCAATCTCGGAACAGGTACAAATTGACATTTCCGGGACTCGTCAGCGCCCAATCGCTTGGATCTTCTGACGCAGCTTGACCCGTTTCGTGACCCGCATCAGTGCTGACGGCAACATCACCAGCGGCTACTGCTTGCGTCATGTAAATCGAGCCAAAACTAGCGCTGTAGCCTCCACCACCGAGTGCCTGCAGTCTTCCTGTCCACGACTGTGACGGGAGCCAAACTTGAACGTTGATTGTGTCATTCCAACCTGGGTGGGTATAAGTTACAGTGACATTACAGAAACTGATGGTGTATCTTCCAGGTGCGCTGGAACCGGGTGCAATCGAAGCAGACGTATGGTTAAGCACGCTGTTGGCACTGACAGAGACCAGCTCGGATCCCAAGAGCGCGGGAAATGTAAAAGCACTAGGTGAGCATTCGGACGCGGGTGATAAGTTTGCACTACCAAATGATGATAAGAGCAAAACCGAGATTGCTGAAGAAATGCTGGGGAACCTCATCGTATGCAACAGAGGAAATGATAGGTTTTGCGGTCGAGTAGGAATAGGTTTTGTAGTTGAGCAGGAATTATTTTAAACGAAGATGAGTGAAGACGTTACGATGTATATATAAGTTTTCCGACAAGAGGCCTTCTGACATACTGTGCCTATACCAGTATCCTTACTACATCCGAATGGCGGGATATTCATCGAGCCATCCAGCTTATCCTAATTAGAAGAGAGAACTTTGCGTAGAGTGCTAAGAACTAAACATAGGGGTTGGCGCCTTTACAGCCCTATTGCCGACTTCTAAGGAGTTGACTACTATACGACTATACTAGAACTTACTGATTGCATAATACGGCTATACGTTCTGCGACAGATTTACCTGCTTTGAAATACGGCTATACGAACTAGCTCAAGAGGACTAGGTGTGTGCGATAAAGCCGAAGGAGATAATTCACTAGGATTGAAGCTCATTATGTCCACCAACGTTGATCTTGACAATCCTCTTAGATAAAACTGCAACAACTAGTAATGGTGCATGAATAAATGATCTGTATACATGTAGCTAATCTCTATAGTTGATAAGGCAAGACGGTGTTTTTCAAGTTGTTCGGAATTTTCTAACAAGTCTTCCAGCTTGTTTTCGCCTTCTAAATGTTCAAGGATCAAAATGTAGTCTTAAATCTGTAAGGCTGAGGCCATGTTGAAGGGTAATATGGATACATATTCGGCACACTAACGCTCAGTAGCTAGTGGGAGTTTGACGCTAAGCGATACGGCTCGATACGGCGATACGACGATACGGCAATACGGCGATACGGCTCCATACGGCTCGGTACGACTCAATGCGACGGAATCATCTTGTATATGCGTACTACCCTGACTTTAAGTGGCCCTGTTTTATTTTATTTGATCCGCGTAGGAGATGGTGAACCAGTATTTTCCACCTGAGCGATTCAAATGTTGAAACTGCCCAGACTTTGCTATATCAACCGATCACAGGCTTTAGTAGTGTCTAGTTTATATTCGTTCTTGTTCCTGTTTCCACCATGTTTTGCACCAGTGTTGCTAGTACCACATCTGCGTGCAATCCTTTTCTATCCAGTCACCCAAAATGGCAGAGTTAAAAAAACCAAAAAAAGAAAAAAAAAAGAAAATAAAACAAGAGAAATCAGTTGTTAAAAGAGGTTCCTACCTCTGGAACCATTCACCCTCAGTTTCAGCCGCGATTTCCTTCATCCATTAATACTTTCTTATGACCTCTTTGACTGCGTAGCGCATGGTAACGAAGACCTCCTTTTGCTTTCCGCTGGTTATTGGTGGGTTGTATAAGTCCCGTCGCATTAAGTCACCACCCTCTTGCTCTTTGATTTGTCCCAACTGACATAAGAGTTCATTCAAGCCTCAGTTGAGTCTGCCCGCTGCTGCGCCCGGGCTTCAGAGTCCTGACTTATGCTATCTAAAAATCGTACATCGGTGCCCTCTGCAGTACATATCTACACGTGCCTAGGGCGCATCATTCGCGGGATGCAGGCCGAACACCACTCACTGATCCAGCCGCAAAAGAACTTACAGGAATATTCGATTTAGTAAACGTACTTCCCTTCGGTATACAAGGCGGCTCTGCCGCGCTTATGGTCACTGGCAGCCACGAGACACCCGCCGAAGGCATTATGGCCGCGGGACTTCTCCTTCAGATCATCATGTTTAGACTTTTTGCCGCAACGGCGGTCATTTTCAAGGAACGCATAGACCGCGATCCGACACCCGAGTCCTATGTAGGCGGCGCCTCTTGGGAAAGAAGCATGCGCATGCTGTTTTCTGCCAGCGCGCTGATGATGGTACGGCCGTTGTCGTGGAATCTGTTATAGGTAACGATGGATATCCCTCAAAACACGAGTGGACTCAGCACATACTCGATTCGAAGTTTATGGTCATGGTTATGACTATGTGCTCTATCGGGCATCCGGCTTGGGTTATGGAGGGAAAGCTCGAGGCTGGAGGCCAGTATTTAAGCGATAACGCTCTTGGCTATTTTGTTTGGGTTTGGAGCCTGTATTATAGGGAAGGACAGATAGAAATGCTCGAGATATCTAGACAGAGATGGGGGAGTGAATAGATTTGAGATGTCCTTGCACATGTTGATGCTACTTGCCAAGCCTGGTACCCGCTTGCCCCTTATACAGCCCTGAAGGTTATGCCAAGGGGCTATTTTAGTCCAGTACTTACCTAGTTGCCTAGGCTGCCTACCTAGGTAGGTAATATTCTAGTAGTTAGCCCTGATTCATGTCCCTAGGTTAGATGTATGTATGTATGCGCTGAAACGTCGAGTCCTCACTCTTAAACTTATCTCCAATCTATTTACACGCTCTTAGATCGTCCATCTTGTTTCTCGCAGTTATAAACTAATCGGCATCCGAAAGCACATAAGAACGAGACTTACTTGACAAACATTAAGCAAGTGTGTAATAAAACGTCTCAAAGGCGAAAGAGTTCTCGATGCGATTGCGAAAGTCGCATAGGAAATCGCGTAATGGATGCGTAGGTATGTAACTTATGCGCCTTCTTAAATGTCGTCTTGTACAATCGGAAAAAAAGTCTTACGCAAACGTGTAATGAAGTGTGCAAACAACGCCATATCAGATGCGACGAGGGCCGTCCATCTTGTATTAACTGTACTACTACCGATCGGGTGTGCTCCTTTCTGCGCACACCGGTCCGTCGCCATGGCGTTGTGTCTCCGTCATCCTCGCCATCGCCGCCTATAGCTTCTACAGCATCGGCCTCTACAGCATCAGTCTCTACAGCACCAGCCTCTACAGCATCGACCTCAACACCATTAATCTCCATCCAATCCACCGCTTCAGTTGCTGCTTCTCCCCCAAATTTCTGGCAGGCCCCTGAGACTACCCCGGACACCCCGTACACACCAGATACCAATGAAAGTGGTGCCTCCTTCCAATCACCTTCGCCTGCCGTCCCGCAAGAGATCAATTTTCAGCACCTCATATTGCTGCACCACTTGGAAAATGAAATATTCAGGTCGCCTGACGCTATTGTATGGGCAGATGCCCAAAACGCTCAGGTTTGCTATGAGGCTATCTTCAAATCTGCCGTCTCGGCACCCTACCTGATGTACGAGTTGCTGGCGTTCTCCGCGCTTCATCTCAGCACGGTCTGCCTCGACGATGCCGGGAAGACGAAATACACCCACCAGGCTGCCGAGCTTCAGACACGCGCGCTGACGCTTTTCAACGCGACAAGGCCGGAACTGCGCAGCGAGAACTGCGCGGCCTTGCTCGTCTTCTCTTCGCTGCTCGGCATGCATACGCTGTTCGACGCGGTGACATCGTACCGCGACGTCCCCGATTTCCTAGATAAGATCATTGGGTATCTGAAGCTGCACCGCGGCGTGCGTGCCATCACGAACCAGAGCTGGGACGTGTTGCGCAATAGTGAAGTAATACAGCATTGCATCGATCCGATCGAGTCTAGCGACGAGCTGTACCAACGACAGGAGAACGCGGCGAACGAATGCGATACGCTGTCGAGCCTCCTCGAAACTTGGTGCGATGAGCTTGGCCCGGGCCCGTACAAGGCTTGTCACGAGGCTGTCAAGGCACTGCGCTGGGCCTTTGGCTTACATCGCGCTCTCCCTAAACCGTATCCTTTGCATATCACCATGGCCTGGCCCGTCATGCTCTCCGTTGAATTTATTGAGCTCCTGGAACAACGGCAGCCAGTATCCTTGGTAATCCTCGCACACTGGGCCATGCTGCTTCACGCCCATCGCGAATTCTGGGTGTTTGGCGACGCGGGGCGAGTTATAATAGAGTCCCTTTCCAGATATGTCGGCAGCTATTGGGATGATTGGCTAGCTGTGCCGAAAGATGCATTGGATAATACATGACAAGGCCCGGGTCCTTCTTCTTTTTCTTGAAGTATTTTACTGATTTACTCGGGTTACAACGCTAGTAATATGCGGTATTCAAGATACCAACCTGTAAAGAGAAAATCACGTTGGGACTTCGAATTCCAAAGAGAGAGGAAGGCCGCTGCTTAGCCGCTTCCGGACCCTCTAGGCCGGCGGCCTCACAACGACGGTCGAGCAACAGCTGGAATGTTTTAGGGGCCAACCGAACCATCCAGACCGCTTAACAACTTAAAACTAAGTTTTGTGGCTGTGCTGCTAGTTCTCGGAGGCATCCGATAAGGCGTGCGCCTAGACCCCTCAACATTTGCCACAAGCCACAGAAACCACTCCCTTGGCCCCTGCCAAACCAGCGGGCGCAGGGCGCTTGACTAGATCGGGATTAGATCTCGCAGGATCCTGATGCGTCTGCGTTAGAATAGTGTGGGGCCTGCCGGCACGCGTTTTGGATTGGGCGCATAGTTGACATCATCATCGTATGTACGTAACCTTTACAGACTTAAAGTTGCAGGGCAAGAGGGCTCCCTCCTTGCCTCCCCTCCTGGTTCCCTCCAAAAACTTCCAAGGTTTAGTTGACGACATTGGGACAAGAATGCCACCAAGATCTGAGTTGTCACACACTAAATTCTTCAATGCATAGGTACTTAAGCATGCTAGGTATATAGTTAGGTAGAAGTAACTTGAATCCCGGTTTTCTGCAGCGCACTATCCATCATCACCGGACGGAGAAAAAGTACGGGAGAACCAGAATAAAAAAAGATTAAATATCACAAAGACCGTCCACCCGACAACACCTACAACCATACCCTAGATTCTTTTTTTCTACATTGTAATTTATTTTATCTTCTATGCACTGGAATGTCGTGTTGCCTTAGGGAGCTTTTTTAAGTAACCTTCGTTTGTTTCACACCCCGGACGTGCACCGGACGTATACCTCACGACCTCCTAGTGAACGTACCTGGGTATACCTACCTCCTCCGACTCACCTAGTATCAACAACCTCTATCATCATTTCCAGTCAACGCCGACGCATTTGTCAACGCTCTCGGTTGGATTGACTTGTTTAAGCAAATACAGTTGCCTTTCCGCACTTACCCACAAAACACTCGACCTTTCCTTTTATCAACCTAGATTACGACACCAACACACCTAGAAACGAGCCGATTTTGATATCACCTTTGCGTGAATCGCCTCGACCAGCAAATCCACCACGATGACTAGTTTCATCGTCAAGAAGGTGTTCAAGGAGTACGCGAAGAACAATTTCGGCACAGAGGTACGCGGAGAGCCGCCTTAACCAGCGATAGCGAGTATTAGCTAGCCTGTCGCACTGAAACTGACGTGCCTATTACAGGACCCCTACTTCGAATATGTTCCCGCGACGAGGCTTGACGGCACGCCGACCGGCAAAGTGAAGAAGGTTAAGAAGGCTCTGCCGCCGGGCATCTCCGAGCACGACGCCCAGGTCTTGACCAAGATGAAGAGAAGGGCCTACAGACTAGACTCCGGGCTGTTCAGCTTCTGCGGAACGCGCCTGGGCTGGGAAAGTGTGATTGGCCTAGTTCCTGTGTAAGTGTCCCCGCTGACATCCTAGGGAGATTAGTCGTGTATTAACAATAATCTCACAGGGCTGGAGATGTTATAGGCTTCCTCCTGGCCTTGATGGTCATCAACACCGCCAAGCAAATCGAGGGTGGGCTGCCGTTTACCCTAAAAGTGAAGATGTATATCGTGGCCCTGATTGACCTTATCATCGGGTTCGTCCCATTTGTCGGGGACGCCGCCGACGCCGTATTCAAGGCGAACAACCGCAACACGGTATCGCTCGAGGCCTATCTCCGCGAGAAGGGCAGGAAGAACCTGCGCAAGAGTGGTCTACCCATCCCGGATGTTGATCCCAGCGACCCCAACGACGACCGGCTCGACACGTCGGCACACACAGGAACCTATCAAGAGGAGCCGATGATGTCTACGGCTAGAACCCGGACTGATCGGCGGCAGACGTCGGGAGGCGGTCCATCATCTGGGACTAGGGTGTCGAAGCCGGCCCCGGCGAGAGTTCACGATGACCAAAGGGGTGGCGAGTCCGGCGGAAGCGGAGGCTGGCTCGGTAGATTTGGCAGCGGCAGGAGCCGACCGGCTGATATCGAGACCGGCACCGTGGAGACTGAGAGGCCGATGCGGGAGTCTCGGCGACGATAACGCGGATGAAGTGCTGGTACCGGCAATAGGCTAGTCCACAGTAGAGTTGGCTACATGGATGCGGACCTTGGACAGATGCTGCACAAGTGCACGGGTGTTCGCTGAGGCAACCCGGGGGTTCCTTTTATCATGACGTTACGATTCGGATGCTGCTTGGTTTGCTTTTTTTTTAATAATAGTGCGGAACTTGGAATGCCTAGCATGGAAGGAATGGCCCGGGTGTACGCGCGATACGACTTGCTTAAATGATACCAATAGCAGAATGATAATGAGAACCGATATCGGGGTTGGGCTAGACTTATATGTAGAAATTCTTTCAATAAGATTATCACTGGCTGACAACTTAGTTGTGAGGCTGAAGTATCCCTGCATGCAGCCGAAGCTGTGTTGCATGAACGGTACTTTACACGGTACGAAGTACAAATGTCAGATTCCCTGATGCGAGAAGCGAAGAGCCGAGACGCGTTTCGGGGTTGGGGGCCAGGAGGCTTGATCACCTTACAACTCGACATTGTATGTACATATCGTAGTAATAATGCTTAGCATACGTAGATCGACAGGAAGAATAGGCCGAGGTTACAAAGGGGAAGATAAGAGAACAATCGGTGACTCATCGCGTCTTATTACATATTCCTAACGCGTTTAAGACCTCTGGTTACCCAATTCAATTGCCTACCATAATGCTGAGCCAACGCTTAGTGATAATGGGGACGGTGTTAGTCATAGAAAAGGTACCTAGGGAAGGCAAGGACGGGCGGCACGCGATGGGCAGATGGTGGATGGATGGGATCGAAGAAGCTCGGCCTTAACATTAGGTATGTATGCCCGGGCGACAATGGGCTCGGGTATCATACAACACGGATCACAATATGTTCTGGTTTCGACCTCGGATTGGACTTCCCGGAGGCTAGCCACGCCATTCCAGTGTCGATAGTTAGTGTCTGTATGTAGCCAAAATTGTTTATCAGATCGAATATCGGATCTGATAATTCTGACTTGCGCCAAGTGCATCGTTAGTTCATAGCGTCACAGGCAGGCAGGCAGCATCGCTGCTTTGACAAGAAGTCGCGTCTGGCTCGGGATATCCCTGTCTTCTTGTGCGCCGCGATGAAGTACAGTACACTGTTTGATGGACTCCGCACTTATGTATGTATGTATGTAGCCCGATTTCAGGAGAGGGATGAAGAATGATCGATCCATGTATACCCTAGGTAGATATGTATAGTGCCCAAGAGGGATGGAAGCAAACCAAGAAGAACGCTATGTTAGTAATAACTCATTGTGGTACCTAAGTACTTAGTTTGCTTGGTTGCTTGGGTAGTGGCATTGGTGCTGCAAATTAGAGGATCCAAAACATGGCCAATGGCCAAACAGAAGAGCACAATCCGTTGAATAAGTGGTGGGTAGGTGAACAAGTGGGCAGGAGTGTGGGCAGATCGGCAGGGAGAACAGACAATTGTTCCTTGTACTCTCGTACCCAGAAAGCCCGGACTTAGCACCTTGGTGGAAAGAAAGAAGGTACGATTTAAATCTTGGTGGCGGGGTTTCTTCCCATTCTATGGTAATCGCGGTCCCGCAGCCCCGGAGACGCGTCGAGAGCCCCTTTCAGGTACTTAAAAGTGGATCACATATGTATGGATGGTCCGTGCATGTCGCGTCTCGAACTAAATAACGTGACTTGGCGGTAGGCCATTAAAAAGATCAATTCCTCCGGGCTAAAATACATTTTTCTTGCACACACATTCCATCATTCTATCTACCAACTCAATCTCGACAACAACTTTCACCTTGACTTGAAAATAACTATAAACAACTGTCGAGAAACATAATACAAAGTCATTGCCAACCTTCTTCGACCTAATCCATCCTCAATTCAACCACATCTCACACAATGGCCACCGAGATCACGCCCTCTAAGAAGGTATACTTCCCCCTCCCTTTGCCCTCACCACGTCGCGTACCATACCACCACGTACCACGTCAACATACGATTCCTTTGCTAACGTGTCTTCCCCCCTCGCATAGATCGCATCTGACATGGAGTCTTTCAAGATGGAGTCGCCTGTGAAGAAGCTGGACTTCAATGCCGGCAAGGAGAACGCACCTTTCGACGCTGACGTCAACACTCTCGCCAACGAGATCGATTCCCAGAAGTCGGTCGTAGAGAAGCCCAAGGAGGAGTCCAAGGCTGTTGCACCCACCATCAAGCCAGAGGAGGCCGATGAGCCCCTTCTGCAGGAGAACCCCCAGAGATTCGTCCTTTTCCCCATCAAGTACCATGAGGTGAGTTGGACGCGTCTCGACGCGTAAAGTGGCACTCCTTGACGTGACCTTGAGCTAACCACTACTCTCATAATAGATCTGGCAGATGTACAAGAAGGCCGAGGCCTCCTTCTGGACTGCCGAGGAGATCGACCTGTCCAAGGATCTCCACGACTGGAACAACAGAGTGACCGAGGACGAGAAGTACTTCATCTCTCACATCCTCGCCTTCTTCGCTGCCTCGGACGGCATCGTCAACGAGAACCTGGTCGAGCGTTTCAGCGCCGAGGTTCAGATCCCGGAAGCGCGATGCTTCTACGGCTTCCAGATCATGATGGAGAACATCCACTCCGAGACCTACTCCCTGCTCATCGACACCTATGTCAAGGAGCCCGCTCAGCGGACATACCTCTTCAATGCTATCGATACCAGTGAGTAACCCTCGGCATGCTGGTCCACCTATAGTCTTTCCGTACTAACTCGGCTCTCCCTAGTCCCCTGTATCCGCAAGAAGGCCGATTGGGCCCTGCACTGGATCACCGACAAGGAGTCCACCTTTGCTCAGCGGTTGATTGCCTTCGCCGCTGTCGAGGGTATCTTCTTCAGTGGTGCCTTCGCCTCCATCTTCTGGCTCAAGAAGCGTGGCCTGATGCCCGGCCTGACCTTCTCCAACGAGCTCATCTCGCGTGACGAGGGTCTCCACACCGACTTCGCCTGCCTGCTGTTCTCCCACCTGAAGAACCGGCCGAGCAAGGACCTGATCCAGAAGATCATCACCGACGCGGTCGCCATCGAGCAGGAGTTCCTGACGGAGGCTCTGCCCTGCGCCCTGCTCGGCATGAACGCGAACCTGATGAAGCAGTACATCGAGTTCGTCGCCGACCGCCTGCTGGTGGCCCTCGGCAACGAGAAGGTCTACCGCTCCACCAACCCCTTCGACTTCATGGAGAACATCTCGCTCGGCGGCAAGACCAACTTCTTCGAGAAGCGCGTCGGCGAGTACCAGAAGGCCGGCGTCATGAACAGCACCAAGAAGAACAAGGATGCTGGTGCCGACTCACAGGAGTCGTCGGAGCCCAAGGGCGAGAACGGCGGCGACTTCACGTTTGATGACGACTTCTAGATCTTGCATCCACCCTACCCTGTCCTGTTGGCCTGGTGGCTTGTTAAACACGTCTTGGTGGCGCTTCATCCGATACCCCATATCCGTCCCCTTTTTCGTCATTAGAGCCGCGTTGTATATTAATATTCCCGTCACGGCGGCTTCTACCACCATAGACCAAGAGCATAGTTCCATCATCACTCGATAGGTTCTTGATATAGCCCGGTCTGGATCCAGGCTTTATGCTTTTTCTTTTTCTCTTCATGACCTTTTCATCCTCGCTGTATTGCTTTTCCTACTTTTTTTTTTCACACCACTCATGTCATTGCAAGAAAACCGGCGTTCTATGGGATTATGGAACAACAAGGAGGGCGATCCTCACTGATCGCATAAGGAAGGGGAAGGGAAGGGAAGGGAAGAAAAGCCCGGATGGAATGAAATCACTTGCACTTTATGGAGAAATGGGGCGAGTTGGGGGCCGGAGAAGGTGGGCGGGCGCCAATGAAATGAAAAAGTTCCCGTGAGGGAGTGTGTGTGGGACAGGGAATACGACTTTGATTGATGGATGGGGACGGTCCCTCCCCCAACGCGATGACTTGGAAGACGAAGAAGACCTTTTATTAACCTGTAAAACTGCGTTGGAGAGGCTAATTCAAGATGAAGAGATGAATAACAAGAACAACAATGAGAAAAAAAAGTAAAGAAAAAAACTAAGATGATCTTGTATGTGACCTGCTGGCTTGCTGCTCTGCGATGCAACTTGACATAGTAGAAGTAATAGTAGAACTCGTAGGATTATATTGCGATCGCGATGTAAGTTTTACCAACCAACCAATGACGTTCATCGATTTTGCTTGGTACAGACATCCTGGCCCTCCCTCACTTGTGACTTTTCTGCGTGGCCTGTAAACGGAGGACGTGGCCGCCTTGATTTAGGTAAGTAGGTGAGGTGGGTTTTATCCCACCTATGTATCTAAGGTCTTATCCATCCACCTATTTTGTCGCCTTGTCTTAACTCAGGGGCCCGTCTTACTCCAATGAACCCCCCCTCCCCTACTTACTACCTAACCCACGCACGCACACCTCACCTCATCTCTTCCCCTTCTTCTTCTTCCCCTTCCCACCACCGCCACCACCTTGCTGCTGCTGTGCCCCTTTCTCCGCACCCTTCGCAGTCCCAGCACTAACACCCTCACCCTCGCCAGGAACAGGAGCAGGAGCAGCAGGAGCATCAACCATAGACACATCCTCACCATCAGCAGTAGGAGGCAACCCCGCCATGCGCCCGCCGAGCCGTCCAAGCGCCTGCACGAGCCGTCCGACCTCCGCCGCTTTCGTGGTCCGGTACTTCAGCGTCGTGCCTGATGCTGGGTCGTAGGTCTTTAGGACTAGGACGCCGCGGGGGGGTTTCGGGGTCGTGGTAGGTTCGGTGGAGGTGGAGGTGGAGGGTTTGGATTTTCGCGGTGGTTTGGACCCCGGACTTATGCTGTATCGTGTCGTTATACGCGTCTGTTGGCCGCGCGAGGGGGGTTAGTTATGAGGGACCTGAGATCGTGGGGTTGGTCAAAAGGGGAGAGGGGGGGGAGGGAGGGGAAGCGAGCAGAGCATGCGGAGCGGAACGAACAACAACCCCAATAAAAACGTAACGTACGGTAGACGGCCTCGCCTCGAGGAGCAACGAGGACTGGCGGAGCCACTCCTGGCTCGTGGCGAAGTATGGCATTTTGCGGAAGTGTTTTCTCTCTCTCCCTCTTTTCTTCTTCTCGTATTTCTCCCCCTTCTTCCCTGGTCTACTTTCGCAGCGAAACCTCCCCCTAGGCGGATCTCCTGTGATATCGATATATCCCAAGCCTCTCTCCCCGCTTGCCCTAAATCAATCTTATCTAGGCAGATAGAGACACGGGCAGACAGGCAGACAAGATATCGACGACACCCGAAAATGGGCGTGCACGGCCGGTCGTCCCAACGGTCCGGTTTGAAAGTTTCGAGTCGACGATGTAGCAGGTACTTTAAACCCGCGTCCGCTGTTTTCCGCTGTTCCTCCTTTTCTTCTTCCAAGCCTTATTTTCACCCGGCCGAAGAAGTGCTGGTCGGATACTGTATAGAAGAGTTGTATGGGGGGGGGATCCCGGCGTGTAGAATTGAGGGCTGGGTTCGTTTGAATGAAGCTGGTGAGGAAGGACGTAGCCCGGTAGGCAAATTTAATGGATGATCACATAAGCTTTCCAGGTTATTATAACAAAAGGTTGATAGTGACGATTGACTTTGGTTGGTTGGTGGGGCCTCTGCTCCCTTCTCTTAAGTACATATTAATCTTGATACCCAGGTAAACTACTTACCTAGCGGCGGGGATGGCTGACCAAAAGGCGGGGCAGGCAGGGGTAGCTTTCGAGTAATAGATAGAATCTTTATATGTATAGATCGCCTCCCATTTCCTTTCTCTTTTCAGCGCTGGGCAGTCTACCTAGTATCATCCCTTATACACCTCTTGTTATCTGAGTAGGTAAAATCAAGAGCAGTGGTTAACGGCTTCATTATAATACTAGATACTTAGGTACCCAAGTAGTCGCCTGAACTCCCCGCCGTCTTGGTTTATAACTCGCAGTTCCCTGTATACTAAGCTAGGTACATGTAGCTAACCACTATCGCATCTAACAATGGCCTTCTTCTATGCGGGTAGGATACACTGCCGCCAACATAACAACTATATTATGCCTTCTTCGGGGTTTTCCATCACAACCTTACAACCTTCCCTTACACCACCACCGAAAGTGGGATACCCGGCGCAGGTAATAAGTGTGAACTCATGGGTTTACCAGACAGGAATGAATGCGATTCCCATTCTCAACTTTTTAGACAGCTTCCTGCTAAGAAGTCAGCTTTCTGCGGTAGTGTTTCTCTAACCCGTTATTATTACCTTTTTTTTTTCCCCCTTCCGATCCCCTATGAGAGTTTCTTTGATGAATGAGGGCGGGGAGTCCGAAGATACAGGTAGGTCCGGAATCGAGCACAGCACCCACGCTAGGGGCTCGGGGGGGCCTGTTGAATTTTGCTGGCCGACTTTGTTCTTTTTAGTTGCGGCGAAGTTTGTTGTTGCCGTTATTGCTATCACCCCTCTCCGAAGCCAAAGACCGGAGAACCGAGTGCACCTTGAACAAAATGTAGGTCTGCATGAGCAAGATCAGGAGGAGCAGGAGACACAATAGATACAAGAGACTCAGTAGATCAGAGGGGACGACGTGGCGGTGTTCGAACCACATGGCTTAGGTAGCTATTATGCTATAACAACAACAATAATAATGATAAGTTTTTAAGAACCCGGCTCTGACTCCTGAGTCTCTTGAGAACGCCGTTAGGGATTATTTTATGTTGATGCACAATAAAAACGACGACAAGATAAGGAACGTTTATCAGAAGCTGGCGGTGTCGAGGAAGGCCTGACGTGGTGGGTTAGGACGGCGGGACGGGTGACGCCGATATATTCGCAGGCCCGCTATTAGAGTTAGTAGAAGATCCGTTTGGAGCCCGATAGTCCGTAGCCAACCCTGAAAATTGCGACCTAAGCAAGCTGCTTCCATATCGGGGAAGAATATATATGATTGGCTTCCAATGCTACATACAATAAGCCAAATCGATATAACTTTTTTTTTATAAATGCATATGCATGGCCGGGGAAGTGTTTAAAATAGCAAAGCTAAGACAATATTATTATACTGTATCGAACACACCCATAGATAGATGTCCCCCTATACACATGCCATGCCCTTGGAAATGCCCATCCATCTATCCGTATAAACTCCACTCCCGTTATATAAACACATCAGTGCCCCCCCCCCCCCCTTCACCCTCGCAAATCCTTTTTGACGCCGCTTGCACCGAATGCCATGAATGTATATATATGTATGCAACGACTGAATGAATGTGCATATGCCAGACTCATGCACAAAAAGGGGGTATCATTCCCGTCTTCTTCGCCTCTCTCTTCTCCCTCTCCCTCGCGCGCTCTCTGTCTCTCTCTCTCTGTGCCTCTTGCAGGGGATATACTACTCCATACTCATTACTCATCGCCCATCGTATATCAACGGATATCCTCCATCTCCGTGGCAAAAGCACCTCTCTTCGCCGGCGCAGACCTCATATCGAGCTCGTCCAAGAAGTCCATCATGGACCGCTGCCTCGCGTCGGGGGACCAAGAACCATCATCGTTATCGTCGTCGTCATTGTTATTGTTGTTGTGGTTCTCGTTGTCGCCGCCGTCGCATCTCTGCCCTGTAGCTTCCTACGCCTCGGGATCCGGCAGCCAGAACATGACGTCTCGGTCGGCGGTCGTGAGGAAGTTGAATCGCGGGTTCCACGCCACCACCGCGGACTCCTGCGCCTCCGGCGGGTCGATCGTGTACGTCGGGTCCAGTCGCTTGTTCTCCCCCGTCTGGCTCAGCGTGTCCCACACCACCACGCCTTTCCTCGTCCCTCCGATCACGTACCGGCCGTCCGACGTGAAGCAGCAGTCGCCGCCGCCCTCGACAAGCGAGCTGCTGGAGCCGCCGTTAGCGGTGTAGTCCTCGCCTGCCGCGAGCCTGCTCGATTTGTTGCCGTCAGGTTTTCGCAGGTAAGCCTTCAGGTGACCGTCGAACGAGTCTATGAGGAAGTGGCCGTCGCCCTTGGTTCCCAGCAGTATCGTCCGCCCGTCGTTGGCAAACTCTAATTTGGTCCAGCCGTGCATGACGTGGTGGTAATCCGCCGTATGGCATGCCTCCACAATGTCGAACTCGGCAAAGGGTGCCTTGTCGAAATTCCGGTGATCATACAGTAGCACCGTTCCGCTGGACGGGGACCCTACGGCGAAGACCTGGCCGCTGGGGTCGAAGGCTGTGAGGTAGGGTGTATTTAGGTGAAGTAGACCGTAGGCGTTCCGCGTGCTAGCATCCCACAGGCGCACCGTATTGTCCTTGCTGCAGGATATGAACTTGTCGCTGCCGGGGTGCATTTCCAAGCACGTAACCGCCGCCTCGTGACCTTCGAAGTATCGTAGAAAAGCATTATCGTGAGTCGTGAGGTACCGAATCGCGTCTATATCGGCCACCATAAGCATCAGCATCCATCTCTAAACCAAGTAAGTGTTAGTCCCCCCAAGAGGAGGCCCGCGATGGATAGTGCCAACCGTTCTGTTTCGTGCTCGCGTAAATGATGGCGGAGCTCGAGTGGGTGAACTTGGCAAGCTTGATGCCGTACTTCTTGCTGAGGAGCATCTTGTCGTGGTGGCCGTCGCGAACCTTGAAGATCTGGATGGTCTCGTCGCTCTCGGAGGTCATAAGCAGCTCGCCCGGGTCGTCGTAGTCGAGGCTGAGGACGTGCCGCGGCGGGCGGCCATCCCTAGGGTCGTCGCGCCTGAAAAGCTGTAAGGCGTCAGAACGGTTGCTGGTACCACCACCACCACCACGGGAAAAGAGATTCCCCTCTTCTGCTTTTGAGGTCGCCTGCGCGGCCCGCGGGGCCATGGCAGCCGCCGTTGACATTGACAGGACCGCAGCGCTTGCTGCGTTGGCGGGGAGTTGTACATGACGAAGTGGGGAGGGTTTTACAGCCGCGGGCTTCGCACGGGTAGTAGAGACAGACGCGGCGACAATGACGGACCCCCTCTTCTTCTTATTCTTCCTAACAATATGGTTCTTCTTCTTGTTGCTATTGCGCGCAGCCGCCGCCGCCGCCGCCGCCGCCGCCCTCCCACTTCTATCCTGGAAGACAAAGAGAAACGGGTCGCGGTGGAATACCTTGGTAGGTCGGAAGCTGCCGATGATCTCGGACGTGGCGCCCGTGTTGGATATGCTGGCGCCGAGGGTGCGCGTGATATTGAGGGAGGTAGGGGGCGCCGCGCTGCCGTTAGCAGGCGAGGAATCGGGGAGATCAATGTCCATTGGCGTCGACGCCATAATGGAGGAAGGTCAGTAGGGATGGGTGGTTATGTTCAGGTCGACGCGTATATTTGTCAGTATGTCTAGGATGTAAGTTTTCCTGGCGATGATATTCTTAGGATATGCCACCCCAATTGGGCGATTCTATGAGGGTTTAGTATATTGCGAGATGTGCATTCCAGTATGTTTTTGTTGCTGATATGGGGGGGATGAAGGTGGGTAGGAAGGGAAAGCAGCTGGGGTAGTCGTCCCTGCTGGAATGGAGCTAACCTTGAACGTTACAGCTAGCTACATAGCTACTTAGTAGCTACCTGTAGGAAGTTGCTAGGGTGGTCCGGTCCAAGCTCTTGTAGGTAGTACTTACCCGCGCAGGGGTTGAAACCAGCTCAAATAATGAATATAACTACCCGGTAAAGGCATAAATCAATTTGTCTCTGTCTTTTGAAGTTGAGCCTTTTTTTTTTCTCTGCCGGGGGGTAACTACAAAATCCATTATTATATTTTGTATACTCCTTTATACTTACCACCTAAGGCGAAGATAAGGCCGTTATTACAAGAGCATCCTCCACATAAGACAAGCATACGCAATGTACCTACACAACACATCCTTACAAGATCAGCGTTATAGATAAGGAGCAAGAATTGTAGTCAGGGCCCACCATGGGCCTTTTTGATTTTCCTAAGGCTGTTTTGCCTCACCACCAACCGACATAAGGTATATATATAGATATATAGCTTGGCCTGCCCAGCCTTGCTCTGCTCTGCTCTGTCTGCCTGCCTGCCCTATCACGTCCTTATTTCATCCCATAACCTTCCACCATCTCCGTAGATATACACACATATACAGGTACATATCCATCCCAGCCCCTGAATACCCGTTCAACCCACCTGCCTGCCTACCCTACCCTACCCAACCACCTTCCCTGCCGTAGAATATAAACCGTTCGATCGAATCTATCCTCTTCATGCCAGCCCGCCCGTGCCAATGGGAGAGAGAGAGGCAGGAGGGAGGTGGTAAGGGGAAAGAGAAAGTGTAGACAGGATTAAAAAAGCCCCCCCCCCAAGCAAATGATGATGCATGCCATGCCATTCAGTGTCCGCCATTGTTTATACTAATAAAAAGAAGGGCTCCGTACGCCGGACCGGCCGAGCCAACCCCTACCCCTTCCCCATCATCCCCAGTCCCCAATCCCTTCCCCCCTGGCCAACCAACCCATCGCTCCCGTAGGGCGTTTTTTCCCCCCCAACGCATCCTCTCTCTCCATTCCATTCCATGTATTTAACTACGTCGTAGTAGTAGTCATAGGTTCCCCAATTATGATATGCGTATGTGTGTGTGTGTTATGTAGTTTTATATGTATGTGCATATATTTATGTACCCGATCCGATTTCCGTGGCCCGCTTATTCGCTCGGACTTATCTCCCAGAAGAAAAAGAACAGATTTAAAAAAGAAAAGAAAAAGACGTTTCTCCTTATGACTGTTGTGTTGTGTTGTTGTCTTATGTAGGGGGTTTTGCCGGTTTCGATTTCCCGGAGCCGAGCGAGAACCCGATTTTATCCCGGTTGTCGTCGATGACCCGGCCATATCTACAAGAGAGGAGGGGAAGATCAGTATTGGCTTGTTACTCGCGACACCCACGAGAGGGGGTTGGGGGACAAGACCGACGTAGCGCCGTAGACAAAGAAAAGGAACTTACTCCAAGAGCAGACGAAAAAACCAAACCTCCATATCCTCATGACGCAGGACCTTCTCAGCCCAGTCGCGCTGCTGATCCGCGAGGCGGCGGGCCTCACGCTCCCCCCGGGGGTCATGGCGGAGGTAGCGGACGGACTCGAGCCAGTCGTCGCCGCGGAGGCTGAGGGGCAGGTAATGGGCCCAGGGATGGAGCCACTCGGCGTGCCACTCGCGGAAGACGGCGAGCTTGAGCACGAGGGAGCGGCTGCGCAGGAACGCGTAGAAGCGGCCGCTGAACGCGTTGCCGTCCACGTCCGCCAGGTACCGGTACGCCCACGCGTCCTGCTGCTCCGCGTGCTCGCGCAGCTCGAAGAACTCCTCCTGCGCCCGGCAGTCCCCCGGATCGCACTGTCCCACGCTCGAGAAGTACACGTCCAAAAGGTCCCGGTACTCCCCGCGCGGCACCGACCGCGGCGCCCATTGCGCTTCCGCGCCCTTGCCGCCTTCGTTGACCAGGATCGTCGCGTTGTCCGCCGCGTTGAGCTTCTGCACGAACCGCTGCCGGTGCTGCCGCCGCCATCCGCCGTTGCGGCTGAACCCGCCGGTCGTGGAGCCGCGCCAGTAGAGGCGGGGCTCCTTCTCGTCCCAGGGGCGGTCCATGGTTTCGTCGTAGGAGACCTTCTCGTACCAGTACCAGGGCGAGGGGTACAGGATGTCGTTGTAGGAGGAGATCTTGGACTGGGAGAAGATGGGGAAGAGGTCGAGCGCGAGGTTGTAGGCGTTGGGGCGGTCGAAGAAGCCGAACGTGCCGCTCAGCGACGGCGAGTGGCACACGTCCGACATCGCCGTGACGTTGTACACGAAGCCGAGGTCGCCGAGCCCGTACCGCGACACGTCGTCGCGCCGGTCCTCCTCCTCAAGCGCGCGCGCCGCGCTCTCCGGCGGGCACGACAGCCGCGAGTGCGTCCACGTCGGCTGGTGCGCGAACACGTTGAACCGCGTCAGTTTCGTCTCGTCGAAGCCGTGGCCGTCGTTGAGGTCGGGCGCGCGCGTGAACGCGTTGGTCGGCACCGTCTGCGCCGCCGCCGCCGGCATGTTGACGTCCTTGGCGCGGCTGACCAGGCGCGCAAGGTCCTCGTGCGGCACCACGACGCGCGGCTCGTCGTGCAGGTTGAAGCAGAGGTCCATGTCCGGCAGCCAGGTGAGGAACTTGGCCATCATCCCCGAGGTGGCCTCCTGCTGCCACTCGGTGCCGCCGTCGAGGAAGGAGATGCGGCCCTCGCGCACCTGCACGCCGAGGAGCGCGTTCCCGTGAAACCCAAGGGCCTCGCCGGCGCGCGCGCGCACCGTCGCGGGAGCCAGCCCCCAGAACGGCGTCAGCGACTCCATGACGCTGTCGAACTCGTCGATCAGCTGCACGTTCTTGCCCTTGGCGAACTCGAACCACCGGTCGAAATTGGGCGGTGGCGGGATCCCGTACCGCCGCCGATACTCAGCCACGGCCTCTTCCAGCGTCCGCGATTGCCGCGACTTGAGCGCCTCCACCTCCCGCTCCGCCTCGCTGATCAGGTACTGCATCGGGTGTAAGCCTGCCGGCGCGGGCTTCGGCGAGGAGCTGTAGGGCTCATCTGGTAGTGGGGGTGAGGGGGGCCCCGATGGTTCTTCTGGCTCCCACGTCGCGTCATCGTCTCCAACCACATCGGCTTTGTTATCGTCATTATTATTACTGTTGCTATCGCTGCCGGCGGTGTCGGCGTGATCTGGTGTTGTCGTCCGGAAATCGGCGAGGTTCGTGCCGGTCGGCGAGAGCTTGAGTAGCGTGACGGCGCACAGGATGAGGAAGATGAACCCTCCCAGTATTAGAAGCTGGCGCGGCCGCATTGTGATCGCACCCACGTCCCTCCCGCCGGGATATCTACCTGGCTTGCCCACCCACTAACACGACCACGGGAAACAACAGGCGCGACCAACCAACCAGCCAGCCAAGCCCAGCCAAGCCAACCCACCTCCCTCGTTTGATGTCCTGCTCCTCGGGGGAAAAAAGGTTTCTCTTGTTCGTTCGTATGCTCGTTCGGTTTGTTATTATGTCTTAGATTCTTGACTCCTTCCTCCGTAGATCTGGTTCTCTTTATTTTTCTAGACGTCGCGGGGACACGATATGGGTCGAGACGGGACGAATAGCCGCAGAAATGAGGGAGAAGCGTCAGCAAACCCTCGTGGAGCTCAAGGCTCAAGGCCGAGACGAGGAGAAAAAATGATCGTGGAGTCGCGGCGGAGTCGGTGGGGGAGGATCGCAGGATATAAGTATGACATCGGAAAACTTCTCCACTCGTCGTCTGAATTCACTAATGGGAGAATATCAAAAGAAAAAAAAACAAGTGCCGTCGGCCCGTGTGTTACGTCGCTGTCGTTGCTTTCGTCGCTTGTGTGCGCAGCTATGTGTGTTGCGTCTTGTGGTGTTTCTTATCACCTTTTTTCTTCTTGGTCGCCTACCTCCTTTTTTTTCTTTTGTTTCCTTGTCGGAGGCCTGACTACCTACTTAGGATAGTAAAAGTAGCTTTATGTAGGTGATAGCCAAGTAGGTAAGTGACCCGTCGATCGTCGATTTTATGGTATATCGATAACACAACTGATAAGCTCTTTTCTCTGTTGTTTTGCTCTCTGTGTTTTTTCTGTTCCTTCTTTCCTATATGCCGAATCGCATTCGAATACGCAAACTATATCATCGGGTGCACGTGTACGAGGATAGTATGTATGTTGCTGTTGTTGTTTGTTGAAGTGTAGACTGGTAGAGTTGGATGGTTGGATGTTCTTTTGGTTGGTACGTTTCGTTAATTAAGTTTCGAGTTACAGTAACTACCTACCCGTGTACCTACCTAGGTACCTAGGTAGGTAGGTAGACCCCGTAAATAATTCCAAAACTTAATTACTACTACTTACGTATGTACATACTGTACATCCAACTGCATACTACCTTAACTAGGGGCAGCCAAAATAGCGTGTTTATTCTCATGGGTCTTTTTGATCGTCGGAGGAAGTTACGTACTCTGGGACTTTACGTATTCACAAGCTTAAAAAAAAAGGGACAAAACCAAGATTTCCAGGTTGGGGATAAGAACCTCCAGCTTTAGCGTCAGGGGCAAAGAGGGCCTGCCTCTCTCTGTCTTACTACCTAGGTAGGTACTGAGTTACAACGTAAGTACCGTCGCATCTATAATTACCTACGTGGGAGTGGATTTCATGTCTGGGGTTTGGGCTTATTGCGTGCGCGGCCGTCGCGCGCCGCTGCTGCAAGAAAGATCCCGATGCTGGGGGCTACGTAAGTAAGTACTTAAAAGTGCAGGCCGCCTGTATGTACATATCTACCTAGGTACTTGGGCACTTCCTCCGATGTATGTAGAACTGCGAGGCAAACCCCCTTTTTTCCGGCAACGGCAATGATACGCAATAACTAATCCGGACCTTTTTGCTGTGCCTCGAATCCTTTTTATATGTAAGTATACATAGGCATGTTGGGGTTGACAAGTCGGCAAGCACGGCACGTCCGAACCACCTCCGCCTTTTGCCCTGCCTTGCCTTGTCTTGTCCGTCTAGCCCGATCATTTGATATCGGGCATGCGGCATGGCATGTATCGAGCCGCCTTGCCGCGTACCCGTGTGTTTAACGGTATATCTACCTGGGTATATATCGCGAACTTATTTTTCTTTTTCCACGCCTCATGAGACATCTATTAGATATGCTGATATGACGTGAGGGAGGATTCTATCCCGAGTGTGATGTCTCGCAACTACACTATTTTCGTATGATGGACAACACTTTTATATTAGTAAAAGTCACGAGCAGATAGACAACGTCCACAGGTGTGCGCCATGGACCAACGCAACACGGTCTGTATACGGGATCGTGTCTAAAAGCAACTTGGAACTGGGGATTTGATATGGCATTTCGTTCGTTCAATAAGCTGGTATCTTGGTATATTGGGCCTCAAAAGACTATCAAGCAAATGCTTGGCCAGTATCCATTCCCCCAACGCCGAAAATGCCATGCCTGCTCTCACACCCCATTTTTACTTTCTTTTTTTGATTCCTTAAACCGTTGATCTCGACCTAGTAGAAGAAGCCGATGATCTTGCCAGCAACGTGCTTTCGCCTGGCCTCCTCGTGGTCCATGATACCGGCCGAGGTGGTCAGCACGACGTAGCCGAACTGACGCGAGGGCAGCAGCTTGACGACCCACTTCTCGAGATCGGCGAGACGGACGTTGTAGCGGGGCGAGATGACACCAGTCTTGTTCAGGCGGCCGTTCAGCTGGACGACGATCTTGCCAGAGCGGTGGTCGTCAACCTCCTCGAATTCACCAATGTAGCCTTGAAGACGAAACTCAGTTAGCTGATTTATGTAGCGAAAGACTAAACGTAAAGACTTCATGTGTGTATCATCAGAACCACGTGTAAGACTCCTTCGCTCGAAACAAAAAGTTGCGTCGATATATCGGCCACTTAAAAGACGGTGGTCGTGGGGTAAAAGTTGAGACCATTATCCAGTTATCAGGCCGAATGACAAGGGGTGGTTGTTTTCGAAGCAAGCGAGCGAGCGAGCGAGGAGTGAAGTATCACCGGATACATTCTGCACCTGGGGAAACAATTGGGGAGATTAAAGCAAGGAACGGTGGGATAACATACCATGCTTCTGCATGACACTCAGGAACTTGACGATGACCTTGGAGCTAGGTCGAATGAGGACCTGTCGCTTGCCGGCCTTCTCGGCGTTGTTGAGGGCGTTGAGCGCATCGTTAAGAACGGAAGTCTTGACCATTTTGGCGGTATTTGTGTGGAGATTCTCAGATCGTTAAGAGGGAGAAATGAGGTATCTGCCGAAAAGGATTTACGTGTTAGCCTTCCAAGAGCCATGAGCAGGGAGAGTGCCCTCCGTTCGAACGTTTTTCGAGTATGAAAACATTCTTGGTGGAGGGTTCTGCGCGCTCAGTACTGGAGAGGAGAAGCGTATCAGAGACAGGACGACGATGACGGAGACGATGTGATGTCCCTGATTGCTCTCCTCCGGCTTCTTGAAGGGCGCTATGGGGGGTTTTCTCAACCCATGTTTAATCTATATCTACATACCTCGTGAGTTGTCTTAGGCGACAGGTGTTCCTGGTGTATTGATGTTGATGACTTTGGGATTGATGAAGCATAGGAGGAAGTTTTAGGTGGTTTAAGAAATTTCGCGGCGGAGACCACCAACCTTAGGAAGACTTCGGTGGGTCGGGCAATTGGAATTTGCTGATTTTTAGTGGATTGGTCGACGAAATGGCGAAATCGTGCGCGAGGTACGTACCTTATCCTGCTCTTATCGGTGGTAATGCCTGTGATGATAAGCATTTCCAGCTTGGTGGGTAGGATGTGCCAAAAAGATATTTTGCCCTTTTGCGAAAGCCCTAACTGCATCTAGCGGTTCTCTAATTGGTTATTATCTCCAAAGTACCCACTCTTAGCGACTCCAACACACAATTTCTAGTGTACAAAGTAAAAAGTACCTTTTTTATCATTTGTGTGTGTGTGTGCGTGCGTGTATGTGCGGTTGCGTTTTACAGAGGGAAAAGTGCTCTGCCCGCATTGAAGCAATAATCAGTAGTAGCATCAAGCTCTGAGTACCGGGTAAGCAGGTAAAGTTTGGAGGCTGCACTACCCGGCCTACCCTGCCCTGTGTGTGTGCCCTGCCTGCCAGTTACTTGTGGATTAATTCTTAATTTTTCTACCTACGTCGAAGACATCATCACCACCTAAAATTTACACACACACACACTCAACCACACTTTCCCTTACAACCAACCCACCCCAACTTTAGAATCTCTTCGAGGATCGCACCGGTATCAACACAATCAAGATGGTATGTTTCATTGCAGCTTCCTTTTCCTACGCTTTTCCTTCCTTCCTTCACGGATATCTACTTGCGACATCATCATAATCATCATCATCGAACGACGTGCATTTCCCCCGCCTTCGCGATTCGTCGTGCCCCTTGATTTTCTAACGGGCTTACTATTCCCGATCTTGAAAAAAAAAAAACGCGCGACCAACCTGCGACAAGTGACAAGTGACAAATTTACTAACACCCTATCTCTCTGATATATAGTCGGACGTAGAAGAGAACAACGCACCCGATGCCCCCGAGGAGGTCGAGGTCTCCGCCGATGCCTCCAAGGGTCAGATGTCCGTGCAGGACGCCCTCAAGGGTGTCCTGAAGCTGGCGCTGATTCACGACGGTCTGGCCCGCGGCCTCCGCGAGGCCTCCAAGGCCCTCGACAGACGTCAGGCCCACATGTGCATCCTGAACGAGAACTGCGAGGAGGAGGCCTACAAGAAGCTCGTCGTCGCCCTCTGCTCCGAGCACAAGATCCCCCTCATCAAGGTCCAGGACGGCAAGCAGCTTGGCGAGTGGGCCGGTCTCTGTGAGTGCCCCTCCTTCCCGGGAAACCCCCCCTGGCTTCTTCCCTCCCCTCCTCCTCCCCTTCCCCTGTTCCACCGGGATGAATACTAATACATGATCGTTCGCTAGGTGTCTTGGACCGGGAGGGTAACGCGCGCAAGGTCGTCAACTGCTCGTGTGTCGTAGTTAAGGACTGGGGCGAGGAGTCGACGGAGCGTTCCATCATCCTCAACTACTTCCAGACTGAGCAGTAAAAGCCGGGATTGTTTTCGCACCGGCAACTTCCATCGGCGCTGGGGTTATAGATGATTCGAGGGATACCCACCCCGCGGTACGATCCGAGAGAAGGGAAAGGGGGGCTGGCTTTGTGTGTTGGCCCTGAACTTCATATACGGATATACCATGGATGTACTCTAGTCTATTCTTCAGCTGGCATAGAGAGGCTGATGGGCGCACAAAAAAACGGTTTACTGTTTACTGCATCGGGACAAAATGAGAACAAAATTCATGAATCTACCGGGAATATACAACCAAAATGTGACAACCCCTCGTGTGTGGCTAGTTTAACTTCTCCCTGTAACAATGATAATGTGGTACCCATGAAGCGTGCGAGCATAGCCAAGGTAAACAGAACCATCATTCTTAGTCTCTGGAAGTGCGAATGCTACCTGCGCAAACTCTGGATCTAGGGCTTGTCTCGTGACAAACCCATCTGATAAGCCACCCGGTACCGTCGTCAGTATGCAATACAATTTCGTCGGTAGATCCGAAGGGAAGGGAAGGCTCACCAAGCTTTGCGTTATCTTCGCTATACTCCGCGGCGATCCTATCAAAGTTACTCACATACGCCCTACTTCCCGCGTTCAACTCCTTCAGCTTCGCATCCGCTTCAGTGTGTTTCCCATGCTTCGCACACTTGCATCCACGTTATTAGCGTCCCGCATTTCCACCCCGCGGATTGGCTCGCCGGGGAGAGGTGTTTCGCCTACCAGTATATGCTTGAATTTGATCTTTTGGCATCCCTTTAGCTTCGGGGCCGCATCCGTCGTTTCGGCCTGGGCATTTTTCATCGCTGCTTTGGCCCCCTTTCCTCCTTTCCCGCCCTTCGGGGCATTTCCGCCTTGGCCGCCCGCATTTTTAGGCTGTGCCTTTTTCGCACCCATTCTCGTTGATAATACCGGAGGGCGGTTTTTCAGCAATGAGATGATACGGTAAAAAGGGGGGATTCCGAAGAGCAGTCCACACGAGTCAGTCAGTCACAGCACAGAATGCTTGTATGCGGTGGGCACAAGGCCTTTGCTTATTATATCCACTCCGTTCGTTAATCGTGAGCCTAGTGGCGCGGCTTAGTGCGGGGACTAAAAAGTATCAGAGCGCGAGGATTCGTCCAGATAGGTCGTATATATGCAAGCCGACCTGATCGGAGGAGAAGGTGGCATTCGCCTATGCAATTAAGCAGTTTCGTAAGCACGTGGCTATAATCCGCGTATATTCTGCCTTGGTGGATAACCGTTTTATGGGCTCGCTGTTGTATACCTATATCATGGCCACTTTATATATCCGTTCCCGAGAAGAATAATCAGCATTTCTTGATAGTAAAATGTTGACGGGCTATCCGGACGGTCTATCCGAACGGTTGCAGTGTCGAGAACGCATCGCCTGCGTACCTAAACGGATTGTGTAAGTGGGTGTTGGCAGGCTCAGCTATAGCGAGCACTATGTTGTTTGGCTATGCAACTGCGGACTCCATGTTGTTCATAATGTGGCACTCGACAGGATTGGTATATTTATTCTTGCAAAGTTGTATGACAGTCTATTGATCAGTTCTCCTATGCTATGACTGGTCATCGCAACTTGCTCCCACCGCATCTCACACCTCCTTGGCCACCCCCGGCCAAACCCCGAGCCCTTGCCGCCTGTACAGAGTGAAGGAGTTCTTCCCTATCTGTAGCTAGACCTACTGTTCACCCTGCGCATTGTCGTCGAGAACCTGCTGCTCGCTTTCGTTCGGTCTATCTTCTGCATGGTTGGCATCTTGATTGAGCTCGGCGGGTCGACAAATGAATTGATCTAGAAATACAAGCCCCCTAGCGTACCGGCGCTCCCACCGGCGACCATTGTTCAGGTAGGTCTCCCCGAAATGGAAAAATGCGAGCTCTGGGGAACCGTCTGGGTTGAGCTGCCAGAACTTTCCACAGAAACACGCCGTTTTGAGGCGCAGTTCCTTGTGTATCATCGCTATCACAGTTTCCCACGTCCCAGAGCGCAGGAACACCGTCCCCAGACACAGCTCCCGCAGGGTGTCCTTGTGGCTGAGCAGAAGTTCTTGGAACTCCTCGTCGTCGCATTCGAAGTTCCGAAGCGACAGCTTCGTCAGGTTGGCCCACCGATGGCCCCGAGGGATGATGTCGCTCAGGTGCCCATTAATACTATCCGTAGAGTCGGACGAAATGATTGGCAAGTCAATCAACAAGGAATGAAGATGAATAAACGGCTCTATGAATCTTTTCAAAGCACCAGTCTTCAGGAAGGTCTGGAGCTCGACAAACTGACATCTTTCACACTCCCACCAAAAATTGGCAGTGAGAGACAGCTGGAAATGTCGCAGTTGATCCAAGTCGAGGGTCATTTGATGCAAGGTTTTGGGCTCAGTTTCAAAGACCCGCCAACCCAGTGAATCGACCTTGAGGCTGGTAAGCTTCGTCCCGCTGGTATTCAAGGCCTTCATGATAGTCAGAAACCCTCTGATCTGATCTCTATGATTATCAATTAATTTGAAGGGGTGTTGCACTCGTCTTAGTGCCAGCTCGATCGATCGTAATCCCGGTAGACGAGGGAACACGGAGCGGAAACACAGTAAGTCCCGGTCTTGAGCGTAGATGTCCTTGTTCTGCCCATTGAACTGTATGGGATGCCAGTGGCGGTGCCCAGTTAGGTCCTCCTAAAACCTCTCCTTCCAGCCGGCATAAGTGCTTCCAGTGTAATATTTGAGTTCGCGGACGCAGGATCCGAGTTCTGGGTGGGAGGCGATTTGATCCAGCTTGTGATAATCTTCGTCCTGTATCCCAAGGGATATGCTTCTGTGCGTGAAGTGTGCCCCGATGGCGGCGAAGCGGCGGCACACGAGGCGAAAGTTGCAGATGTCGTCCTTGCGGTTTCTGAAGGCTCCTGTTAACGCCGGCGTGCCCCAAAATGACTCCTGGATATGAAAGAACGCATGTTTTGTATCGAAGAACCTGTCATGGTACGTTTCCTCCCCTACCGGCTTTGATCGGGCTCGTGATTCGTCCCCGAAACAAAGATCGCAGGCCCAACGCCCATCCTCAAACAGAGCTGAACAAATACCTGCCAAGACCTCATTAGGAGCACGCGAGAGACTGGTAATGGTGGTGTGGAGTTGAGGCTCGGTCATTGTGAGCCTTTACTCAGCAAGTAAGGAGAGCAGTGGTGAAGATGTAAGTCGTGAAAATACTCTGGAGTATGGAAAAAAGGTGAGAGAAAAGAAAGGACAGAAAAAGTTAGAAGTGAAGACTTGACCGAGAGTATTTATAATAAACAATAATGCCATATGAGGCCACATGGTTGCCAGGGCATCGTATCCGAGGGAGACCTAGAAGGCCTCAGGTACGCCGAGACGTAAATTTCGCCAATCAAACAACATCATTTCTACTCTTGGCGCAGGAAGGTCCACGTAACATTTGTACTGAGGCCTTCCAGGTCTCTATCGGATATGGTTATTGCTATGTAATAAGGAGCTTGTAAAATAGAAGCCTGTATAATAGGGGGTCCGCATAGCTGGGGCCTGGGGCGCCATTCCAATGAATGGGCAGATTAGCTTGGACCTGAGTTTCCAGACACGGCAAGTGAGATAGTCTCAAGGGGTAACCTATTCACTACCCATCAAGTCAAACAGAATACTCAATCCGACTCACCTTTTTAGTTGGAAGCTACTGTTCGATTTAGTTGATCTTAATCGGATCGTGGTGGGCTTGATGCCGGGAACTTGAAAAGGGGGTTTAAGGTGAACCCGCAGTAACGGTTGCTTTCTGAGAGAACAACGCTGATTGGTTCAATCTCGTCACATTAGATGTGGGATATTTCTGTCGCTTCCCCCTGAAAGCTACCATACGGACTTCAATAAATCAAGTAAGTATTCCGTCAGTGTCCTCAGTGCCTCTAACATCCCTAGGGTAGTATGGAAGTCCCTAGATACCTGAAGTCGCTCGATACCCGGTAATTACATGCAACCGCTTAAAGCGTTAGGGAGAAATGACGTGATTAGACGATGGGCGTAAAAAAATAGCGAAATCCCCGTAAATTACATAAATCCGCGGGTATGGAGTAACACCTGGTAATGCGAACTAAGAATCCGGAGTCGGCGATGAGCGGAACAGGTACCAGGGTATGTAAGCGTCTGGCCCCGCCAAAATTTTGTATTTGTAAAGCGGCCCTTTATCATCCTCCTCCCCCTTTCCTCCGTATCATACCGAGGTCACGATCGCAAACAGCGCAAGCGCAATTTTTACTTCGTCGTTTGGTTGGAGGAGTCGATTTGCTGTTTCTCTTTAAATAAGAAGGCAAAGGTAGTTGAATAAACAATGTTCCGGCAGAGCGTGCGGCGGTTCGCGACCACCACGGCGCGCAGGGCGGGCGCGACGGCGGCCGGGAACCCGGTCCCGGCGGCGGCGCCGAGCGCCTACACGCTGGGAATCTCCAAGGCGCAGGGGATCGCGAAGGGGCTCACAGGCGGTACGTGCTCTGCCCCCGCCTCGGCCCCCCCACCCCCTTTTCACCTCAACCTCTGTGTAGCGGAAAGACATGGCCAGAGAACGAACTAAGCTAACGCACAAATCGCAGCGATCGGCAACACGCCGCTGATCCGACTAAACACGCTCTCCGCGGAGACGGGGTGCGAGGTGTTGGGAAAAGCAGAATTTATGAACCCGGGAGGCTCCGTGAAGGACCGGGCAGCGCTGTACGTCGTCAAAGACGCCGAGGAGCGCGGGGCGCTGAAGCCGGGCGGGACGGTCGTCGAAGGGACGGCGGGGAACACGGGGATCGGGCTCGCGCACGTGTGTCGGTCTAGGGGTTACCGACTGGTGATCTACATGCCGGACACGCAATCGCAAGGGAAGATCGATCTGTTGCGGTTGCTCGGCGCCGAGGTCTACCCGGTCCCCGCCGTCGCCTTCGATAATCCCCAGAATTACAACCACCAGGCGGCGCGGCACGCCGAGGCGCTGGTCCGCGAGCACGGCGACGGCGCCGCCGTCTGGACCAACCAGTTCGATAATACCGCCAATCGCCGCGCCCACATCGAGACCACGGGTCCCGAGATCTGGGCCCAGACTAGTGGCAAGATCGATGCGTTTACCTGCGCCACCGGCACGGGGGGTACCTTCGCCGGCGTCACACGGTACCTGAAAGACGCGGCCGCCGCGGGAGGAGCCGGGCGGAACGTGCGCTGCGTGCTCGCGGACCCGCCGGGCAGCGTGCTGCACTCGTACGTGCAGTCCGGTGGTAAGCTGACGGAGCGGAGCGGGGGCAGCATCACGGAGGGAATCGGGCAGGGGCGGGTGACGGAGAACCTGGCGCCGGAGGTGGGACTGATCGACGATTCCGTGCGCGTTCCCGACGAGGACTCCCTGCGCATGGTCTACCGGTGTCTCGACGAAGAGGGGTTATACCTCGGCGCCAGCAGCGCGCTCAACGTCGCCGCGGCCGCCGCCGTGGCCGCGAAGTTGGGGCCGGGCAATACGGTTGTCACGATTCTTTGTGATGGCGCGTATCGCTATGCTGATCGCCTCTTCTCGCGCGCTTGGCTCCAGAGTAAGGGCCTCCTTGCTGCTGTGCCCGAGCATTTGAAGAAGTACATCGTGCTGCCGTGAAGATGCTGGGCGGCAAGAGGGGGAAAGCAGGTGAAGTGAAAGAGGTGAAAAATAGCGGGTAGTTTCTGCAGAATAAGCGTGCTATAGTTTGGCCCCTATACGTGGGTTCAGAGGACTCGTGCTGTTGGGGGGCGGTCCATCCCGTTACATATATAGACTTGGCGTAGACGTAACGCAAACGAATGGGACTCTGTACATATTTGTATACCAAGACTCTACTGTACTCTACTATACCATACTGTTACATTCGGAGCGCCTCATCTGTTTGTTTGTACAATGGTGATTTTTTATTTTACATCATCGTGTTCTCTCTCTATTTTTCTTTCCTAGTGACTCATGGATCTCGTTTTGTACAATGTGCCCCCCACCCCCATCCGCCCTAACCCCCTCTTATCCCGCTCGTTTACTGGGTGTCTGTCCCAACAGATCAGGTCTGTGACTTGCGACCGCCGCCCAGCTTCTGGAACATGCGCTCGCCCCTACCGTCGGGTTTATCCGGCACCTTGCACTTCTCGCGGGCCTCCTGGATCTCAGTGACCAGGACGTCGCGGCGCATGCGCAGCATTTTCGACAGGCGTTGCTTGGGGAGGACGTGGATGGCGAGGTTGAGACCGCGGACCAAGGGGGTGGTGAGCGCGATGAACTTGTTGTTACCCGCGAGGTACGCCATCGGCTGGTCCTTGCCGTGGTACAGCTCCCGGGGATAGCAGTGCCGCAGCGGCGCGTCCCTGGGCCACAGCCTCACGATCTGCTCCGCGTAGACCCGCGTCTGCGCTCGCGCCCTGTAATAAGGGTTCTCGTGGTTGATGTCGCGGATGGCGCGCGCGCGCGCGCTTTCCTCCGCGCTATCGCCCTCACCTTCACCTTCACCCTCGGCCTCGGCCTCCTCAGCAAGCTCCGGCTCGGAAGAGGGCCGCGGCACAGCCTTGGCCAGGGCAGCAGCGAGATGCAAGCGGGCGAGCAGGACCTGGGGGTCGCGCTCCAATGGTAGGACGCCTTCGATGATTTGCTCATCGTCGCGGGGGACAGGGGGCTGGTGCTGGTCCTCGGCGAGCATGTCGATGACCATCTGGGCCCAGCGCAGGCACTGGCCGATGGTGGCGGGGTCGGGGTCGTCGATGGCGCGCAGCTGGATGAAGTGCATAATCTCGTTGACGATCTCGCTGCTGTCGAGCTTGAAGCCCGTGGTGCGCACGCGCCGCGCGCACTCGAGCACCACGTAGATCTGGTCTTTGATGCCGCACAGGCGCGCGATCTGGGAGCGATATTGCACATCCAAAGAATACCCCGCGTAGTATGTGCCCTCGAGCAGCGGGCGCAGGTTCGCGAAGTCCTCGGGGGTCTGGAACTTCTTGACGGCTTGAACAAGGGACTTTCGGGCAGGCGGCACGTCGCTCATGCGGTTCATGTGGCGGAACTTATGGACCTCGCCGTCGATCTCGATGACGATGGGGTCGGACTGGAGTTTCTTCTCATACTTGGGGGACCAGATCCTCTTCCGTTGGTCCTCAGGCAGATAGGAGGGTAGGATGATCTTATAGCGGATGTCGTTGAGCAGCGTGTCCAGTTCAGGGGAGGATGCCGGGGTGAAATGTGCTATGTTCTTGGCTATAAAAATAGAATTGGGGTCAGTCGCAATGGATCGCCCGCATGAAGGTAGCTTAACATGGAGGATGACTTGAATATTCCTATTCCTGACTAACCGTGCCGTGATGTTGTAGATGTGAAAGTACGCGAGCTGTGATGTTGTAGGTGTTGTAGGTGTTGTAAATGTTGGTGATATTGGCTATTGCTGGCTATTATACTCCTCGTCGCCTTCTCCAATGTGCCATTGCCGGGGCGAAAAGCGCCCAGCACCTGTCTAGACATTGCGGCGATCTCCAAAGGTGTCGCTCGGCCAGTCTTATGAAATTTCTTGAGATTCCCAAGTTCCACGCCGGTGTTTCTCAGTATCACGGGATCCTCAAGAGCTCGGAGGAGGGCACCGGGGGGTTACGGGGCGGTTAATTGGTGATAAGCCCCGATAACTTAAATTTTGGTTATCGTTATCAATGTGCATATTTACTTAAGCTAAGTACCTGGAAGCAGCAGAATCATAAAGTGGGACTAGGAACATCTTCCCGTTAGGTTGTACCTGTGTATCTTTTCAAAATGTGGATCCACCTGGGCAGTTTAAGAGAAAGCGGAGACCCACTTTATCACTCTATCAATTCCCTTCTCCACCTTCAATTGGCAGACACCGAAGCGGAAACCTAAGAATTTCCAACCTGAATGCTGTGATAGCTTCAAACCCACCACCACCACCAACACCACCACCGCCGCCGCGACGAAGGCGCAATGAACATCACACAGTCCGCCATCCAGCGGCCAATGGCCGGCTGGAAATCTATAACGAGACGGAGTCGTCAACAGAGAGTACTATATCCCATCCGCACCATGGCGAAGATCACCATCAGACGACCAAAATTCCTGAGTGAACCAGGATTCGTGAAATCACCACCAAAAGCCGCCGCCGTTCCTTCTCCGACAGCCACACCAAAGACCCTGCAACCCAGATTCCGTACGTTATCTTGTTGCTGTTTTTTTAGTTCCAGGTCCCGACGTCCTTAAATCAACCATCCAGCTAACCCCCCCCCCCCTCTAAATAGACGCCATCAAGACCAACAACCCACAAAAGCCGATCCGCACCGCCTTCGCCGTCTACCAACCGCCACCGACGGTGCGACGCGAGCATCCAGCGCCCCTAGTCTCATACCACGCGCAGCAGATCCGACGTCTAGACCCAACCGGGGCGCGCAGCGCCTTATTCTCGAAGAAGAACCCAGACGCGGCGCGGCCGGGCGACGTACTGCAGGTGACGATGGCGGCGCGGGGCGGGGAGCCGTTCGCGGGGGTGTGCTTATCGATCCGGCGGTCCGGGGTCGACACCGCGATCCTGCTGCGCAACCACCTGACCAAGCTCGGCGTCGAGATGTGGTTTAAAGTCTACAGCCCCTCCGTGCTGGGCATCGAGGTCATCTGGCGCCGGCCCAAGCGCGCCCGTCGCGCCCGCCTCACCTACATGCGCAAGCCCAAGCACGATATGGGTAATGTCGATCACCTCGTCGAGGCCTGGCGTCGCACCCGTAACGTCTTTAGTTCCAAGGGCAAGGGCGGCAAGGGCGGCGCCGCTGCGAACGCTGGTCGTACGAGCAAGAGGGGCCACAAGAAGCGGTAGGCTGTTGCTTTTTTGCGTGCGTGCTGGCTTGCTGGGGTTAGGTGGGGGAGCAGGGGGGGGTGATGCGCTGTGTATACTGTGTTGCGGTCTATAGCCGATTCAGAAGATGCTTGCACCTGCATCTCCTGAAGATGAGAGGAGAGGGGAGGCTGCGAGTCCCGTACCTATTGTATACGGCTCTAAACATGTACCATATGTTAAAAATGAAATGGAAAAGAATACCAATGAGAACAAACATACGTAAGCCACTGCTTACGAAGTACAGCAGACTTAAATAATGATATCAGAGCAAATTGAGCAGCGACTACCAGGCAAGACAAGCGATCCAAGTTACGATCACATGACCAAACCATCACATTTCACAAAGCCCCTAAATATGCCAACTAACGAAGCCAGATCACGTCAACAGCACAGAAACCAAACCTAAAAGTAGCAAGAAATGAATTCATACGCGAAAAAGATATAGATCCCAGAACACCTCGCTTTCCCGATCATTCCGTTCCGTTTCCGTTTCCGTTCCGGTCCCAGGGGGGAAGGGGGGAGGGGGATAAGACAGGACAGGACCTAAACCTGTCTGCTCCGTTCCGTTCCGTTTCCGCTCGGTATATAGAATCTGCCTGTATACATGAAATCCCTGACCATAGGTTGCCTAGAACGCCGCACCCCATCCGCCCCCTTTCTTTCGTTTTTGTGAGCCCCCACCGCCACCGCCGCCGCCACCGCCACCCCGCGCCCCCCGTGTACAGCGAGACAAAAGAGGAGATAGGTAGATACCTAGCTTAAAAATGGCCGCGGTTCATGTCGGTAGCTTGTGGGTGCTCCGTGCGCCAACGCCTGTACTTAAGTTATATATTAAAAAAAAAAGGGAAACCGACGGAGATTCATTCCCTGTATTCCCGTCCCATCCCATCTTAGATCAGAGAATGGTGGTGATGGATGTATGCACGTGTATGCCCTTCTGCCCGCCTGTATCAATATGTATAAGTAGCGCCTTGCGTATGCGTGAGCATTTTCTCCTCCTCTATCTATCGTGTATGTATGCGCCTGTATCTTGTTTCGCGGGCTCGCTCCCCTCTATTGTGGAAGAAAAAAAGGAGAAAGGGAGGGGGAAAGAAATTCCGGGGTATATATGTGTGTAGTCTTCTCTTCGTCTTGCCGTCATCCTGTCACTCTCTATAATTGTGGGTGGCGTAAAGGAGGCCTGGATTTGGCCCCCTCTATCGCGCTCCTGTCTCGACGGCTCGTAAGGGTATGCTGGCGAATTGTGATTACCAGCCTCGGCTTTCCCACCTGTCCGGCAGAGACCGTCTAGAAAATAGGGGCGGCTCGCCCCAGTCAATGAGCTCACCATCATCGTCACCGGCGGCATCACCGCCCATCTCTGCGGCGACCCCGAACCAAGCCAACGGTCGCCGCTTCTAGCGGTGGTCGTACGCCGACTGCAGGGTGGCTCTGCGGCGGGGCGGTTTCATCTGATGCTGTTGCTCCTGGTCCTGTTCTTGGGGCGGCGAGGGTGACAGTGACAGTGCCACTGGTCCTGCCCGCTGCTGTTGCTGCTGCTGTTGGTGTGGGTCCAGCTTCTCCTCGTATTCTGGGTTCGATTTGTATTTCCGGAGCATTTCTGACGGATCAACAGCGAGCGAATTGTCCGGCTGGGTCTGGGCCGTCGACTTGGTTCGCGACAAATCATACTGCAGGAACACGGTGTCAGCGTAACTTGATCTTTCAATGTACATGGCGAGATAGGTAGTTGTTGGCCGGGAGGATGAGCGGGGAGGAATATGGGGGAAAGCAACAGGGGTGATAAACTTACGACAGGACCGGGATGCATGAGGCTCGGGAGCACGCGCCTGCGCGAGATACTGTGGCTTCTACCGCGGTTCATGCTGCTAGCACGCGCGGTTGTTACCGCGGAGTCCCGGCGCTGGAGGAGCTCGAGCTCGGCGGCCTCCTCGGCCTCACGGTTATCCTTAGGCAGTAGGACGGCACGGTCAAGACCGTAGGGCAGGCCACGGTGGCGGCCACGTACTATCATGGCGATGATGACGAGCTTGCCGACCACGCTAAACTGGGAGCACAACGACGCGCCGCCGCCGGAAAACCCAAAGCTAAGCCCTACCGTTCCGTACGCGCTCACTACCTCGAACAGCGCCGCAAACATAGTGAACTCGCCCCTTTGCATTGCGTCACCCTCGCTAATAGTAATGATGAAGTAGCCGACGAAGAGATACCACAAATCGAAGGACAGTTGGCGCCGAAAATGGGAACCCATGTAGGCCATTCCGCTCGGATTTTGGTCGTCCACCTCCTCGGGTCCCTTATACACCCCCAGAGACTTTTCCTCGTAAACGTTCGTCGTCCGCACGGAGATGGCGATCGGGAACACCGAGATATACATCATGATGAGATACGAGGTCTGGATCGCCGGGTGCAGGTCGGCGATGTTGACACACGCGAAGCCGGCCGTCCTGGTAGACGTGGCCTGGAACCAACCGTCGAGGAAGCGTACATTTAGCGGGAGCGCCTCAACTGCCGGGGAGTGAAGGTCGAGGACAATAAATAGCAGCAAATCCAGCCCGTTCAATAGAACTAGCACTAGGAGGAGCCACCAGGTAGCATTGGAGGGAAAGAGAAGCGTGAAACACCGTCGAGGGTGATCCAGTAGGAACCTCAGCTCTTCCCATAGGCCAGATCTTCGGGGCACAAACAGTGAAGACAGCCAGATCATAAAGCGGAGCATAACCGGGAACCCCGTGTTCCCCAGGATAATGAGGAAGGACATGATGACGAGGGGGAATATCGCCGCCTGGAACGACAACATGCTATCCGGCGTCAGGGTGAAGCCTAGATCCATGAAGGCCGAGTTAGAGGTAAAGAAAGCCCACCAGGTGGTATTTACACCGGCAGCGTCGACGACACCCTGGTAGTGGGGGTTGTTGTGGAGAATCCAGGGTACCAAGCAGATGTAACCGAAAATCGAGTATCCCCAGAAGTAGATGAGGAGTATCACAGCTAGCGTCTTCAGGGACCTATACTCTATACCGCCTAGCTCCTCTCGTTCCTCCTCGGTCAACCCTACGAAAGCAGAGTTACGACCGATCGTTGGCTGGTAAGTCAGGTAGGGCATCGGATCCTCGTCCTCCTTGCTCTGGCTCAGAGCGGTTCTGATCCGCTGTAAGGGGTTCCGAGGCGCTGTCGAAGACGTGACCGTGTCCGTATCCGTAGCTTTGAACTTCTCTCCCTGTACATGGTTCTTGCGAAAATGGTTGGGCGATACCACATGAGCGGCCGCCCCGATATCTTCGCCTATCTCCTCGTGCCTACTCTGCCCCTCTCTCCACGGCCGAGCGGGCTCCTCAATCGTGATCGTAGTTGCGGGTCGCTCGCGGGTCGAGTCGCGATTTGGCAACGTTCGCATCGAGTACGCGTTCGACTCCTTCCGGGACAGATCCAGCGGGCCCACGTTCTCGTCATCTTCGTCGAACTCCTCAGGCCGCACGCCTCTTTCGACATCGCGAGGACCAGGTATTCTAAGCGCTGTCCTGTTGGCTTGGCGCTGCCTCTCTAAAATGGCAATATGTTCTTCATCAGTGCGCTTTTGAGGTAAAGGCATGTCTCCATCATCGTCATCTTCTTCATCCGGAGTGCTATTCCTCTTGACCTGATCCCAAAACTTGATCTGTGGCTGGCCCGCTCGCGAAGACTGGCCATCCCTACTTCCGCCAGCATCTTTGTATGATCCGGTCCCATTGGCTTGTTGCTGGCTCAGTTTCGCATCGTCACCTGCAGCACCATTCTCCAATAAGGTGCCATCATTTGTCATCCTAGAGGCCGTCGCGGTGTTATGCATGACGGTAATATGCCTGCCATTGACGCCCTTTTCGACATCTCCCGCCGTCAGTTTTGACTTGGACCTGGATTTGCTGAGAGTAACACGACGATGCTTGGCTTCCTTCACTATATGCTGAAATCGCTTCTCAAACCAGTAGAGCCGTAATAAGACGACGGATCCATGAATGGTGATGGGCGAGGATATCTGGCACATGAAGTACAGGACGATCTGCTGAAACAAATTGAGTGTGTTGAGATCGACGGTGTTCAGGCCAGCCTGCGTGTTGGATCCGCTGGCCAGGAAGAGGGCATCGATGTATGCCAATTGACCGCCAGCAGTGGCGAACATCAAGATGGAGCCCAGGATGGACCATCCTATAATCCAGAAGTAGTGGGCGGTGATGAAGTTAAAATCCGATCCCTTGGATAGGAATGACGGACGAATCCGTTGGAAGACTTTCCAGAGGAACGCGCGAGGGTCCTTCATGATGCGTCGGGTATGCAAGAAGGTTTTGGTTGCGTGGTGTTATTGGCGATACCCACGTATAGCCAGCTGTGCTGTAAGACTGACTGGAGGAGAGCAGACCGAGGCCGTTGTTAGGACGATAAAAAGCCGACCATAAGCGCTAGGTTGTTATTCGATGTGCAAAATCCAGACATGATGCTTTTCTTTAGTCTTTACGGGCTCTTTGTTTCTGTGGGTAGTGTTAGATGGATTTGATGCGTAGTCATGCTTTCTGCTGCAGTGTGATTGACGATCATAAGAGATGGGCAGTGCAAGGAAACGGGGCTTGAGGCATAATAAATGGTTCGACCCCAGGATGGGCAGAGTGGGTTTCGACTGATCAAGACAGGGGTCAAGTTCAATTCGAGTTAAGAAATTTTTCTCTTTTTCTCTTCCCTCTCCATCCGTTCCTCTGTCGTGTCTCTGTCCAGAACAAAGAACGTATTAATCGCATGTGCGATGCTGACTGGGATACGTGCAGTTATGGGTCGTAGTGCAAATATGCGTGTCTTGCTGCATACACACTTCACCGACTTGAGGTATTCTGAGATGCGACACCGGACTCGCAGTATATAGGGTGATTGATACACAGCATGTGATTATAGGGGGGTGGGTGTGAGATGGCGATTTGGTCCTAAGACATTCCCTTCGGTGATTGGATTGCCGAATTGTGTGCTTACTTACCTCCATGTGAAGAAATAATCGGCTTTTTATTGGAGGATTGCACTCTTTTTCTCGATCCGTTCTGCAGATAGTGCGAAGAAAGCGAGAAATGGCTAGGTATTGAGAATGAGAGTTCAGTTCCGGTGGGTTCAAGTTGTTGACGTCGCCATTATATACTTCGTATAAAAATCCTTGAAGGTTTAGAAGATTACCAAGGTTTGTTGGAGAACTCTGTTGGAAAAAGACAAAGTCTCTCGTTACCGGAGACTTGCGTGGCGTGCGCGTCGGTTGACCAGGGACTAACGACCCAATGATAACGACTAGAGTAGGCGCAGCAGACCCCAGACAGGCCGACGGGATGTAAGATGGACGTTTACTTTAAGTTTTTATCTGGGACGGCTATCATCGTTAGTTCCTGGTTAGACTCCTCCTAATTCCATATAAGTATGGGCTATGTGGCTGTATACCTTGCACTGGGTAATGTAGTTAAAAAACCCTATATATGTACTTGTAGATATAACCTTAAGGAGATGTCCAGGTGAGAGTTTATCGGCGTGGCGGCGGTTAACTATCGGTAGTTGCAGTTAGTTTCATGCACCAAGCCGGTACTTGTTCCTGTCCCAAGACAGCCACCCATTATGCCGCCCAGGATGTTGGGATTGACAGATTACTGAAGTACCTGGGCATTATACTGAGCACATATCTAGGGATTGATGCAGACAAAGAGTTGGTAGCCCAGCCTCATACCTTAAAATCTAATCGTGCCAATGTGTGGTTGCCAGGGTGGACGGTATTTGTCCATGGGTATCACCAAACCAAACCCTCTTTTTTTTTTTTCCTTTTTCTTTTTTTCTGGAAAAAAAATCACCTGAAATATTGAGAATGATAAGGACGGATATCAGAAAGCGCCAGTAGTATACATAGTAAGATATCACAACATATATTTCGTTTTTTTCTTTGGTGGTTAACGCGGACCGGGTGGGCGGCTGAGTCGTTTATCTTGGCTCGCTTGGCCCCAATCTCCTCCTTCGCTGGTACCCGAGATGAGATGAGAGATCTGCTCCGGGATGGGCTGAGTAGGGGTGGACGAATTGGTCGATGCACCCTCGACGCGGCCGCACAGGAATGGAATGCCAAGACAACGTGGGAGGTTTCCTGTTATCCTCTTTAGGGAATAACGACGCAGGCGGCTGTGAAACACCTTCTAGTCCATTAAGCCTCTCTCTCGAATAGCTAGATAGACCTAGACCCTCCTGATCCTCGTCCTGGTAGGAATAAAGTGAGTGCACGGTCGCTCGTCCTTTTCTTTTTTTTCTTCTCTCCCCTTTTCTTTCTTCCCTATTTCGTCTGACCGTGTCGTACGTACGCCCCGACAGTTCGGATGAGACAGCGCAAGGCCAAGGTTTGTAAAACTACCAGGATTTCCTTATCTCAGTCACGTTCCGGATTCAAGCTCCCAATTGGACCGCCGTTTTACCAAATAGATGCGGTGGCGGCGGCGAACGGTTACCGACCTTGCTTACATAACTTTACCTACATACGCAAATCGCAGACCGGTAATCTCGTTACTCTATTTTCGGGTGAGACGATGCAAGGCAAGGACACGTTCCTGGGAGTCTCCAGTCTAGGACTTTGTAGCCAATGGCTAATGGAGGAAAGCTGCTTTGATGGGCTTTCAATGGGGCTTCCCTCCCTTCCTCCACAGCCTCCTATTAAATCCTGCAGTGAGATACGCAGAGCGCAATCTACAGAAAGGGAGGGGAGGGAGGACATCAAGTGGGGGGTTCGGAGGGGAAAAAAGGGGATGGTGGTGTAAGATATCACAAAAAAGTTCAACAGCAAAGAAAAACGAAGATGACTATAAAGAGAGAAAAGAAAACCCCCCCAAAGACAAGAAAAAGGAAACGAAATCTCACAGGCAGCCGGGCGCATTCGAAAAATCATTGCGCATAAGCCTTCCAAACTTCAACCACTTCGCGTTTAACCTTTATACTTAACTGCCGGCCTTAAATAGGATAGAATGAAATCAAATAACAAAATAAATAAACGCATTATTTATTTTCATTTTACGATAGCCGTTACTATTTCTTTTAAATTTTTTAAAATCGTGGTAGTCGTGGTGGTAGTACAGGTGGGAGTTGGCTCGTGCGCAATATACTTTCGAGTCTTCCTGGCAGCGTGCATAATACATGGTACATAAGCCAGCCCGGCTCAGCCGTGCAGGGGTGCCAATGTCGTATCATGGATCCACTCGGCTGGGAGCAAGGGAAGGGGCAAGGGGGTCCCTTGATAGACCCGCCAAATTCCGAGAAGCCGCCCTGCCGTGCCAAGTTCTTTGCCAAGTTAGCCAAGAGCAAAAAGCCAACGAACGTTTTGTGGTTTTTTTTTTTTTTTTGTTTTTTTGTTTTTTTTTTTTTGCAAGCGGCCGGCTTGTGATTATTGGCTTAGTAATTACCAGCTCACCACCAACGTCCTTATCATGTACGTACTACTTTGCGGAATTCTAGAACCTTTATGTTTTGTCTTAGATGACGTCATTCTTCTTTCTTACGAGAAAGGTCTCTCCGGCTTTTTGTGATTCCCGTTTCATGCATAAGAAGGTACCTACCCTATCAGAGCACAATATGAGGGAGATATTCTTTACCGAATGATTGTGGTTTATCTACCTATTACAAGTGAGTTAGTAGTAGTACACAGTGAATTCAACTTCGCTTCTGTGGATTGCTGCACAACACACGGGGACAAAGGGAAAACGGATAACGCGAGGATGATGTGCCAAGGGTGAGCCGTGGTCGCATCGCATGAACCAACAAGGAGCAACCGAATTACTACATGGGTTTATGTATATCTGTCTATCTATATGTATTCTGTGCACCCCCTCCCTTAAGGGTAGACGTATAATGCTTATCTTCCTCCGGCGTTGCATCGCATCGCGCCGACGTTGCATCGGGTTGATGAGAGATGGGATGGGTGGGTTGGGATGAGTGGCACAACCCACAACCGTAACCACACCAAACCAGAGACAGACCACACCGCACAAAGTACCCGGATGGTGTTGTTGGTCCCTCCCTTTCCCCATTCCATTTGATAAGCGACCGTGACATCTCAAGGGCTCAGGTGTGGGTGGGACATGCATGGTTATGATATGATAACATCCCGTTTACCCCAGTCCTGCCTATCCGCTATCCGCCGTCCTTATAGCCTAGCTTCCCGAGACTAAGTAGTTATGGAAAAGGGCGTGGGTGTGGGGGGCAAAAAAGCTTCTTCCCCAGTTGTCTTGGGTAGAGAATATGCCTCGTCTCGTCGTAGACCCGCGCGACCCTCAAGTCAGGGGAGGGAGGCTGAAATACGAACGGAAGCGTGATTTATACATAGATAGGTTGCATATATCTGCTTTTTTTTCCCCATCACATCCGATTCGGATCGGGTCGGATTCGGTCTTGGTTAAGTTCCCGTCAGACCGATCACTGCATCATTTCTGGCTGGAAACTTCTCTCTTCTCACACGACATTGGGCATTGTATGTTTTTAAGGCAGAAGTCAGGCAAATGAGAACGGGAATGTTCTGGCTTTGGCATTTTTAGTATATTTTTGTTTTTCCTTCCTTTTTACAAGGCTTAACTTGAGTTCGCTGGCTACCTAGCTAGTTTAAAAAAAAAACACAGAGCCCTTCCTTAGGCGGCGCCACCAAATCAACAGAGGACAAGAACAAGAAGAAAACGCCGCATGACCTGCTGATTTTCTAGGTCTCTGATGCCGAATGTCCTATCACCTTGCTTCCTCCCCTAGCAGCAATAGAAGTAGAGTCGTAGTAATTCCCTGCCCTGCCCAATGAGACTCCATCCTACTAGTGCACGCCTATGTAATGTAGACTGATATGCAGGCATTACAATCTGAACCCGTGCCCCACAATGCAGAATGCAGAACGCAGACTATAGAAACATTCACTACTACTGCTGCTGCTGGGCCCTCTGCCTCTCCTTCTCGCGGGCGATCTTCTTGAAGAATGTGCTGTTGGGGCCGGCCTTCTTCTTGAGCGCCTTGTTCGCACCGCGGCGCTGCTCGATGTAGGCCATGTCCTGGCCGCCGCTGAGCTCGCCGAGGGTGCCGGCGGTGCGGCGGACGCCGGACTTGCGCTTGCGGGGGCCCGACCAGAAGAGGTCGTCCGTGGTGTCCTCTGTGTCGAGCGTGCGCCGCGCCTCCGTGTCCACGATGAGCTTCTGCAGCAGCTCGCGCCGCTCCTGTGGCGTTGCGAATACGAGGCCCTCCATCCGCTCCATGCCCGCCAGCTGCGTGATCACTTTGAACGAGTACCCCTGGTCTACCAGGAACGCCTGCCGCTTTGTCGAGTAGTACATCTCCGCCGTGTCTTTAGACACTAGCGAGTAGAAGAATGCGTTGAATCCCTCATCTGACCGTCGCTTCGCTCGCAGGATCCGTCCTAGCCGCTGCGCCTCCTGTCGTCGTGATCCGTAGTGCGATGAGATCTGGATTAGGCACGTCGCCTCGGGCAGGTCCAGCGATGTGTCCCCAATTTTCGATAGGAAGATTGTCCGAATGTCAGTGTTCCGCATGAAGTTGTCCAGCACAAACTGCCGCTCGCTGTTGCTGGTTGAGCCGCAGATGTATGCCTTCTGCAGTGCCTTGGCCACGTGCTCTAGCGCATACACGTTGTCCGAGAAGACAATGATCTTGTCACCTCGCTTCTCGTGGTAATCGATGAGGAATTGGCATGCCTGGACCTTCCGGGGGTTCATCACATATAAGTTTTGCTTGAGACCCCGGTCCTTCGTCCGCAAATACTCGTCGTAGAACTCTGTCGTCATCGGACACCACACCTCCGCACACTGCACCTTGGCGATGTGGCCCTGCTCCGACAGCTCCATCCAGTTGGCCTCGTATAACTTAGGCCCAATAAGGAAGTTCAAATCCTGAATTCTGTCGTCTTCTCGAAGCAGCGTCGCTGTCAGGCCCAGCTTGGCGTGGCTCTTGATCGAATGTGAGACTTTCCGGAAGATATTGGCAGGGACGACGTGAACCTCGTCGAGCAGCATCAATCCCCACTCCCGCTGTGTGAGGAAGTCCATCATTTTCTGGGAGTCGTGCGCCCGCTTGCCAGACTGGGTCACCATGGGGTACGTCGTGACGATGATGCCTGTATTTCCAGGGAACCTCCTCTTGTTTTCAGCCGTGAAGACGGCGATATCCTTGTCGTCGATATTAGACCATTTCCTGAACTCTGCGGCCCATTGAGTTGCGGACATGGTACTGGTGCAAAGGACGATGGTACCCTTCTTGATTGTGCAGGCAGCCGTGATGCCGACTAAGGTCTTGCCGGCGCCGCATGGTAACACGATGATGCCGCTCTTCGCCCGTCCGTTTCCGAACATTTTACTCAGACTCTTCTCCTGGTAGCTCCTGATCTGGGTCGCGGGCCTTAGATCAATTAAGAGATTCGCGTTTCTAACGTCATTCCGGAAATCATACTCCTCCAGCATGGGAAACTGGATTTCTAGGCAGCGCTTCTGCACGATTTCCACAGAGTTGTCGGGGATCTCGAAGGAATGAACGGCCTCCTGGCCATCATCGTCGTCATCCTCCTTAATGGCATCGAAGGGGTTGTCTCCGGCCTGATTCGTTTGGGCCGGTGCCTCTTGTTGTTCCTTATCACCCTGCTGCATTTGCGCCTGCCGGACGCCGGCGGCATCCTTAGTTCCAGGAATAACAAGGGCGCCCATGGAGGGAGCGCTCGTGACCGTCTCCGTTCCCTGTACACGGCATGGCCCAATGACGGGGTCCTTCAACAGCTTCTGTAAGACTTCCGGGTCATTACTCTCGATGAAATATTTGTTGTCCTTGATTACGAGCTTGACTTTGCCGTAGGCGGACGCGCAGTTGCGAATAAACGATACGATAGACTTGGGCAGGGGCGTCTTAGAGAATCGCTCGAGGGTGTTGACGATGTCTTGAGGCTGCAAGCCGACAGAGACGGCAGCATATAGACTGTGAGTCGTCAAGGCGTATTCGTGTAGGAAGGTCGGGCGGGACAAAGGCTCGGCGATAGTAATGAGAAAGTCCTTGGCCTGTTCGGCGAGTGCGCTGAAGTTCTCGAGAATGATCCTCCCCCTCAAAGGATCGATCCATATGGGTCTACTCTTGTAATCGGGCTTCAACGGTAGGTAGGAGAAATCTCGCTTGCCGTTATTGCCGAAGTATCGCGAGGCATTATCTATCGGGCCTCTGGTGGTCTTGTCGGTGTAAGCAGAAAGGGAGAAGCGATCTACGGCTTTTTGAAGCTCCTCCTCAGCCTCGGTGGGATCCCGTGAGGAAGCCGCGTCATCGTCGCTATCGATGTCTCTCGGCGTAGAGGGACCGGGCGTAGAAGCTACGGAAGCCTTCCCTGACTTGGTAGCACCCGCGACATCTTCGCGACGCTGGTCAGCAACGAAGTCAACGAAGTCGACATGACACGATGAGATCATGTAAATCATGTAAAGCATATAGAAAAACCTGGGTGAGACTTACTACCTGACGCTTTCCTTTTGGGCGGCATCGCGGCAATTGGATCTCAATATTCAGGATGAGTCGTAAAGCACATCAAGAAGAAAAAGAATGTCGGGGAGGGTTGAGGAAGTAAGTACGGAGTGGCTACAGTAGATGAAGGAGAAAGAAAGGTGGAAGTTGTTCGAATGATGTCCAAATGATTTCAAAGCGGTTTAGTCTACAGAGGTACATACATGTATGACGGATCCATGCTGCCATAAGCTATAATAAGATACCTAGGTACTTTAAATACTTAATAAGAATACATAGGTACGTACATACCCACATGCACATGCATAATAGGAAGACCAGTCCTATTGAAGTTAGCCTAGCTACATTATGTACCCAAGTACCGACCCAAGATCAGGTGGGGCTATTCACGGCTTATAGTGGGTAGGGGTTTCCCACTATGTAGATCTTGTTCGGGTAGGTGGGGGTTTCCTTATACTTAGGTAGTCACAGTTTACTATTGAAAGGCTAACAGGCTAGTAAGTAATGGTAAGGCTTGATCTTGATAGGTATATCAGTTGCTACCTCCCTCCATACATATATCAGCCAGAAGAACGCTAAACGTATCTGCGAGACTTCACATATCTCAACTTCCGAGCCATGCCCAAACTAGCTTGCGGATGACTCAACCTACTCGCGCCCAGATGCTACGTCTCATCTCACACTTCACCCAGGACCTTGACTACGTACTACTATACAGGCTACTTGGCTGCTGCTACTCCAAGGTAGGTTGATAGGCACGAGGAATCTGACATTGGTAAATCATGAGTGAGGTAGGAGCCATTTGGGAATTAGATTTTTAGATTAGCTGGTAGCCCTCGTCGACGCCCCCCCCAAAAAGGTGATCAGACAGCAAGAAGAGATGCTACAAGCCATAACTTGCTATACACATGCGTACTCCCATATTCTAATGATATCGAGTCAAACATACCCCCGTCTCCTCGGGAATGGCCCTCGTAATTAGTACATTATATTGCCTTGTGCCATAGACTTGTGAACAGGTACTGCGTATCACCAGCGACTCCCGGGGTCAAACAAGTCTTATTAGCAGCATGCCTTAGCTGCTGCAAGTGAGCATCCCTAGGGTTTGCAATATCCGTAGCGTCTGTTCACCATGTTATGCTTCTCTCGTTTCCCTGCTTTGTTTATTTCCGACATTTCTTTTCTCGGCCATTCGTCTACTTCCTCATCATGTGGTTCTCTCGCTTGTAGTGCAGTGCTAGGGCATCAAGAGATGTGTCCGACTGTCGTAGAAGCAAGTTTTCGTATAGCTGTAGTGTCAGTTATCCACTGTCATGTGTGAGCATCGCCTACTCCGACGAGGCGCCTTGCAACTCCCGAAGGACCATTGTCGCGTATTGACTGGTATCAAGCGCAAATCGAAGGATCACTGCTATTTTAGTAGCATTCGTGGCATCGGAAGTAGCCGGTGGAGTTGTCTGCTTTGCAAGCTTGAATTCAGTCCAAACGGCAGTCTCATCATTGACAATGTCATTAGAAATCATCTCGTCGGTTTTGTCAACTTCGTCAGTCTTAGACTCATTAGTTTTCGGTTCAGGCTGTTCATCGGGCGCGGAATCGGTGGGATGGGTAGGCTCGCTCGAATCGACTGTGGTACTTGTTTGAGGGGGAGGGCAGTTGGATGTTTTCTTTGCGTCGCTGTTGTCAGTAGCCGTCGTCAAGGTGGCCCAGAGCCACTTAAATAACGCAACAATTAACTCTCGCACCTGTGTTGTGAAGCTTGGAATAGAACGCCCGGTTTCGATGATCACACCATCATGGCCGCCTGCGCCCACTATCTTGATCTCATCTGAGGTCTCATCCGAGGCTGGGGGGCCCGGAGGCGTTCCCCCATTTTGTTTGTTACCATCACCGCCAATCGAATTAGGGTCTACACCAATAAATTCCTGTGTGCTGGAAGCCTGGCCGTTCAGTGTATCGGTGTCGGGCTGCATATGGTCCACAGAATTGGAAGTTTCGACCTCATGGCGCGCAACCTTGATCCGCTTATGACTTCCATCGAGACCTGTCTGTACCCAAGTGTCGCTAATTTGGGCATCCGGGATCTCATGTGGACCTTCCGCTTTCCGTCTTTCGTGTTCTGCCATGGCCTCTGCTCTCTCTACCTCTTCTACATTCTCGGTAAATGTTTGCCAGCCTGATGCTTGCGCTTGCAGCTCTTCTGTCTTCGCTCTTGACTCGGCAGCTTCCTGAGCTTTGCGGGAGTTGATAATGTCAAGATCGGTGGGCACAAGTTGCTCGGTATCGTCCGCATATTGACGCACGGCGAGCGATGGGGTTCTGGTGACCTTACCCATCAAGCTGCGGTAGGAGCCTGGCAGGCTGAAGTCCCTATGGCGTCGCTGCATGCTATGTGGGTCCAGGCCGCCGTTCTCTGGTCTGCCCATGAACTCGATATAGAATTGGCCGATATCATTGTCAGGATACATCACGTCCCACCCAGGAGTCGGCAGAACAATATCGAAGACTGAATACTTGCCACTGCTGACTTCGTCGTCAACTAGAGCGCGAACCTTCAGTTCGGATCTTTTATCCGTAGAGTCTCTCTCCGCAAGGTGCAGAGTCTCCTCGTCGAGCTCAGCAGCGTCTTCGTTGCCTCCCTCTGTCGTGTCGGAATTCACGAGTACCAGATCTCCTCTGACGACCTGGTTCCCGTATTGCTCCCAGCGCTTGCTGGCTACAAAGTTCCATACCAAGGACTGGTATGCGTGAACGTACATGGTACGCATCGTTCGAGGGATGGTCTGTAGTGCACCAAGGAAATCGTTCGGCGCTCTACTCAGATGACGCATTATTTCGCGCTCGGCGCGGCATCTAGAAGGAAGGCACTTCAGAGCGTCTTGAAGATTACCCGTTTCTAGGAAAGTGGAGCATCCATGAGCTCTGTTCACGTCGTCCCGGCGGAATTGATGTTGTCCGTCTGGGATGACTTGTAGATGAGCTGGGTCGAAGGCGAGTAGACTCTTGACTGCCCCTTCAAAATCACCCTTCAATATCTTTATACCGATCTCTTGAGTTCCTATCTCAAAAGTACCGAAGCGTTGGGTTCCGAAATAGTTGAGGAACCCATGCTGGACAAGTTGCGTCAAGGCGGAACCTACGGTCGACTTGGCGATCTCCAGCCTCTGGTCCATCGGTAGGGTCTCGGTTCCACTGAACCAGCAGTTCTTCAAGACTATAGTGAACTCGTTACCTTGGTGGCATCCTAGGTAAAGTGCTTTCTCCTCGAACTTGAAGTCGCCGATCCTCACTCCAGGTATGCGACCATTATTGACTGATAATAGTGACTGCGGAGTCCGACCTCGCACGCTGACTCTCTGGACGGTTACTGCTCGACGATCCTTTGTGCCCGCAGTACCAAACAACTGTGGCTTGGACTTCAAGTTGAATGCGATAGCAGAGATAGCTTCCATAGTGTCTCTGTTCTCCTTGTAAAGGGTGAAATGGAGGAACTTGCCCCTCTGTTCCGGCATTTGGTTCTGTTGGGGACGATTGTGTTGGTTGTGGGAGTTGCGGGCATTACTCGCACCATGTTTGGGTATGAAAGCCTTGATGGAGCCATCAGACTCGGTAGTGGTGTCCATCTTGCCCTGGAAAACTCGGCGGACCTCCTGAAAGAGCATTAGCAGTTGTGTAAGAAATTCATATATGCATGACATGTGAGAATTTACCATGTGAATCTGGCCCCTTTTCTGACGATCAGATACAGCGGGGATAAAAACTTCACCAAAAGCCTTAGGGTTTGCCTTTGGGTCCTGTTGAGCCTTTGCATAAAGATCCGCTAGACTTTGGCTGGTATCCTCACCAACAAGACTGCTCAAGGCCGAACAATCAGGTGGGGTAGCAGCGACTTCAGAGGCGTTCTCAGCCAGGGCCTGTGTTCCGGAGTCGGTCGTCGCATCCTCACGAACATCAGGCTTGGCTTCGACCTTGTTTGACGGCTGGCCAACAGCAGGACTCTGGGTGGACTTCTGGGTTGCATGGTTGGATGCGGCCTACGAACCACGTTAGTACTGTATCAGCTACACTTGGAGAAGAGAGACATACATCCCGAGCATATGCTCTTGGATTTGTGTGGAAATTGTGCAAGTGAAGGATTTCACCATCCTCAGTGATCTCATTCACGAGAAAATCGCTGAATCTGATAGCAGTGTTAGTAAAACTGTTAGTAAGCTGTGTTCTATACGGAGACTGTATAGAAACAATATGAAATGGCAAGCCTACCTTGTCCGTGCGTGGCCGTGCCATTTGAGGTCCTTCGGACTCACGAAGTGACAAATACCCATGCGCTTCTCGAGGGAATCACGCAATGCGGGATTGTTGCCCTGAGCCATGGCCGTATGGGTCGCCATCGTGGAGACCGGGCCGTTGGCAGGAACAACGTACAGGGATAGGCGTTATCAATACAACAACTAGTTGATTAAGATTGCCAATTGAAAATGGCTCAACAATATGTGACTGAAGCTGGTGACAATGTACTGGAGACAAGGTGCCAAAATCAATCAGAAGCTTCAAATTGCAAGTTGTAAAGTTGAAGTGTTGAAGTTGTTGACGTTATTGATGCTGCCCAGGTCCTGATAGCTGTTTGTATATGCTTTAGTGGGCTGCTTTTTTTTTCTGCACACCAGCACCCCTCTCAGGCGTAGGTAGACGGGCTAGAACGGCTGGCAGCAGGCGGCAACCACTTACCTAGATAGGTAGGTACTAGCCAAATTCACTAACTCTAAACCTTAAATCATAGGAAGGTACCGTCCAGGGTGCTCTGACCTCAGGAAGCGTTGCATACCTATCGCTTAAGATAACTCATTGCTCCTGCCTGACCTCAGATCCTAATCTCTGCAGGGTATCCTCAGGCTCAATTCCAAGGTTCCATTAAAGTGAAAAGGAAGTTATCTCTAGGGACTTAGCTAGGTGGTACCTACCTAGGTAGGTATGGTTGATAGCCTCCAGGTAAGTCCAGAGGTAGTAGACAATATCAGCCAGCAGGTGGGCACTTACCCCGTATCCATATACCTAAGTAGATGCGACAGAATTAGAACTGTAGGTTTAAAGGGCCAGCTCGATACCAGAAGATATATACTATAGAAGTCCAAAGGCAAACTGACATACGAGGAAGTTATTGTCCATATCGTCTAGGAACGTTGGGGGAAAACATAGCACTATGCATTGGTTCCCATTATAAATGACTTGAACGGCTACCTAGGTAGGTATGTAAGTGCGAATGTTTACATCTATAATTCACAACAATATAACGTTCCTCCCTTTGAGATCTAATCCCCTCTATATCCCTGCGCATCAATCACTTGTTCCTCTTGTCTCCCCTCAATTGTTACTCACAGGCCGCCCGTAGCCACAAGTACGGGCACCTCGAACTCCTTGGTGTCCGGTGTGATCTCGATCCAGCCCGTGGCGTTATACCTGGCCTCGCCTTCCACCCAGATGTTAGAGACGACGATCCGGGCGAGGTCGTCGCTCGAGGCTGCGGTCCACTGCGACTGGACCGACGAGCCGGATGGCAGCGCGTCGATCTCCTCGCACACGGACCAGCCCTCTTGGAGCAAGGGCCGACATTGCACACTGAAGCCCGGATTGCCCGGCGCCCCGGGCAGATAGTCGGCATCCGACTTTATGTTGAACCCCGCGATGCAGCCGCCGCCGGACGAACAGTCTTGCTCGAAGTTGGTCACAGGCCAGTGCGCCAGCGCCTCCAGGGGCGGCTCCTCCGCCTTAGCGCTCTCGGCCTGGGGGAGCGCCGACACCGACGCCGCAATCGCGGAGGCTGCGAAGATGGCCGACTTGAACATTGTCGTTGCGGTAAGTAGTGTTGGATTTATATTGGTATATGTTCGGGGGTGTATTGGCTGCGTTTTTGTGTCTTGTTGATGCCTCGGGCTTCCTTGTTCTCATGTGTGCTCTGCTTGATGGTGAGCCCGTCTTCATAGGAAGAGTCGGAGGTTCTACTTCTTATATACACATATACTCGTCCATGGTGTAGTCTCTACCGTCTTGCTGAACACACCCTGGACATACCAAGACTTTTACTTGGGATTTTATCGCGGGCGATCGAACCACAGACAGAGCATTCCATGGGATATTCAACCTGACTCCATTACCTTAGGCGACAGCCAACGCTTCTCGCAACTGATGCCATCTCCACTATAGGCGGTTACGGGACCATAGGGACACCCTTTCATCGAGCTCGGCCCAGCGACGAAAGCCCCGCCTACGGAATCATCTGGGTAAGCCGGGCTTGCCCAGAAACGTATCAGCCTCTTTGGCCTCTTTTATAGGCAGGCATTGAGTCCTACAAGTCCTAGACTGCTCGTGTTCAAAGAGAAGAAATCCTTCCACAGCCAGAAAAGGTTACATTCGCCAAGTGGTCGACTAGGAGTTAGATCCTTCGAGAAGTCCCGCAAGTCAGATTTAATACCCGAATGGAAATTAGTAGAGACGTTAGTCCATTAGCTGGTGAGTTCTTATACGCATATAAGCGCATTATTAATCTTTGCACCACGGAGTATAGGCAGGGCTCTCGAGGGCCAGGCCCTTTTAAGCTTCGGGATATGATGTATGTCGACGTAGCCCAGCCTTAAGAAGATCAGGAACCCTATGTGGTAGTCATGCAGTGACAGCATCGCAACCTGGATCTAACTGGACCTTCGAGTTTGGAAGAACAATACCTAGGTATCCTTCGCTCCCCTAGGAATGGTTAAGATCGAGCTGGAATTCGCGCCTTGATGTTCAGGGTCACGGGGAAGGCAAGGCAGTCCCTATTCAAGTTTACATAGGTAGGAGCATCGAAGCAAAATATTAAGTTGAAGGATAATTAGCTCGGAGGGTTATATTGATTCGGAAGGTTTCTCTTTTCTGACTTAACGGTACGCTATACCCCTTGCAGATCATCGCCCACGTATGTTAGGCTGTCGGCTCGCCTTACATACAATCACGCAGGCCATGGCCACATCCGGTCATAATTAACAGACGACTTGGGCGCGCAGTCTTGACCTCGCAGTTCCCGCATATGCATATCACCTGTCGCAATGTGCTTGCCTACTCTGAGAATGCTATTACGGGGTTACCAGTACGCGCCTACCTAGTATCGCGGGTTGGAATGGCCTATACTTCCCAACCTCCATGCTCCTCTCTCTCAGATTTAGCAAGTAGTTTCAAGCCTCCCCGGAACCTTCGCCGAAACATCACGCCTTTCTCTCATGATGAGATTCTACAGTATTCCACCAAACCTCCTCTTTGGGACCTCCTGTTTCTCAGTCCCAGCCACAAGGGAGTAAACCTGCCCGATCTGAGCTCATGCTATCTTACTAATCTTCCGCGAAGTAAAACGTGCCATGTATTTGCCACGCATATTACGGGGTGATTGGGTTCTGACGCGTGGTTCCTCCCCATGGGCTCTCGCCCCCTCCGGAACAGAATATGGACGGGATCAACGGACGACATGCTCCTTGCCAGAATGACATTCGGCAGGCTATTTCATCTTGATGATCCTTGACCGAGTTGCAACTCTGTCAGAAGGTTATTTTACGAAAGCTTTACGAATAGTACAAGGATCCTTTGAGTTGGAGGACTTCAAGATGAAGGTACTAGGTCATGGCTTCATCTATCTTTTCGTACGTATGTTCCTCGTGTCATGATCAAAGTCAGGGTCCTACCCCACCCAAGAATTTGCCCGTCTAAGGCGTGCCAACTCAGAGTGCAAGACGGGGTAGTGAATAGGGAAAGGGCATTGAATCATGAACCTGGAGCATACGTTAACGGTGAGTTCCCGAAGCTTCTAAACCGAGGGCCAACACGGGTTCCTGCATCCCGTACCTGCTTTTCTCGTCGGTTTATGGTGATTGACTTAGCTTCAACTGCGCAGCGACGTATACGTCGCTGCAACATGTGCAGATACGTGGAGATACCCTATGTGCAGAAACCCTACGTGCAGAAATATGTCGCAGCAATGTATATTTCAGCCCCGTGCAGGGACCGCTCATCAGAGGGTTTCGTGGCACTTACTTCTGGGACTTAGCCTGCTTAATATATGTTATATCGGACTCTCTCAAAGCGACCCAATCAGGTCAGCTTTTTCGAAATGGGTAAACCCTGACATTCGGAACCTGGAGGCTACTGTTTCACCACTGAGGAATAAGGAAGAGTGTACCGCGTACGTAAGTCTGGCTGAACCCTAAATACCCAAATCAGAGACATGGAAGCAGTGAAAAGTCAAAGGGTATAAAGTCAACCGGGAGATACGTTGTTCCGCCTAATCAATACAGCGACCTCACCCGGCTTTCAAGTTGACGCGACACGTATCAGACGATTGAGCATGTCGCCATAAAGTATAACAAGATGAGTTGGAGTGATTCTCGGGATTTTACGTGGGAAACCATGTTGCCGGATGTAGTCTATATCGTATCAAGCTGACGAGGCTGCAGTTCAAACCAACCAGGTAGCCTTGCTGAAATAGCAATGCCTCTCGCATGCGTAAGCTATCGACACAACCATGGAGTATGTGGACAGAAAGTCTCGGTAACTGCAAAGTTAAATCGCAAGACGAAGAAAAATTTTTCATCACGACATATTTGCCAAACCCTCAAAGTGGTCCGTCCGTCTGCAAGTGGTTTATATACAAACCCGCAGGAGCCCATTATACTCGCCACGAGCATCTGAACTTCAACTTTCACATCATTTGTCCCTGTTACTTACAGTACTCTTATTATCAGTATTCTTATAATCACACTGCACATAACATTTCAAAATGGAAACCATCAGCATGAGAACTTTTATGGTCTGGGTTTTGGCCCTCCTTGCATATACCCCTGCAACATTTGCCGAGGACAACTCGACCTGTGTTGAGGAGGAGGAGTACCCTCCTGGAGGTGGAGGTGGCTACCCGCCCCCCGGAAAGGATGGAAAGCAGCCGCCTAAGCAAGGCTGGCCGAACCCTGGATGCTCTGGCAAATGGAAGTCCAAGTGGACTACCTGGACCAGCACCACGAGCACGTACACTAGCACGAGCAGCACTTCTTTGTCCTCTTCGTCTACGAGCAGCAGCAGCTCGTCAGCCTCGGCTACCCCTACCACCCCGGCCGTGACCTTCAGGAATAGCGTTTTCTATCAGAACCTGTACGTATCCTTTTCGCGGGGGGAGTCCCCGCGCTCAGGCAAACCCCTATCTGCCTATACATACGTGGATGGAAGCCTTGTAGCAACTAGCTGACATTGAATTTCTCTGACACCTACAGTAACACGCTATATTCGCCTCTGCAACTGCCTGTGAACGATCTCACCAATGTCTTCTATGCGTTCACCAATATTCTCCCCGATGGAACTGTGGCTTCTAGCAACCCGTTCGTTGATTTACAGTTCCAATTTGGAACCAAGAATGATCGGAGGAACAGGCTTGCTGCGCGCAACGAGAAGCGACAGACCGGCATGAACGCATACGGTGCCGTCCAGCAGCTCTTCCGCTTCAAGACTCAGCAGCGAAACCTCAAGGTGATCCTGGCGGTGGGCGGTACCGTCCCAGGCGCCTCCGCCAACTTCTCGGCTGCCGCCTCCACTCCGGTTACGCGTGCCAACTTCGCCAACACTGCCGTCCAGCTTGTGACGGACTGGGGTATGGACGGAATCGGCATCGATTGGGCGTTCCCCTCTACCGCTACGGATGCCGCCAACCTTCTTTCCCTAGTCGCCGCCACGCGGGCCGCCTTTGATAACTACAGCCTGGTTAACGGCCTTAACTACACTTTCTTCATCTCTGTTCCCCTTCAGTCGAACTCTAGCATTTACCAGTACCTGGATCTCCCCACGCTTGCTCCCCTCGTAGACAACTGGTAGGCATCTCCAACCTTTTATTCTCCCCCTCTATTATCAATCGTTCTCTGGGGGTTCAACAAAAGGCGATGGCGACTAACGACGCACTTAGGAACTTCCTGGCGTTCAACTACTCCGGAAACTTCAGTCTGAACGCCACTCACGATGCTAACGTATACCCCGAGACGAACGTCACGGCGCTTGACACTGACAGCGCCCTTAACTACTACCTCACCAGTGGTATCCCCTCGAGCAACATCTCGCTTGGTATTCCGCTATTCGGCAAGTCGTTCGAGAACACCGCCGGCCTGGCCCAGCCTTTCAACGGCGTCGGCCCTGGTGGCCCGCAACCGTTGGGCAACGGCTCGGTTCCGGGAGAGTGGTTGTATAACTCGCTCCCGAGGGCTGGCGCCTCGACCTTCTACGATGATACGGCGCAGGCTTCGTACACCTACGATCCCTCGACGCTCGAGCTCATCTCGTACGACAACCAGCAGGCTGGCGCCTTCAAGGCGCAGTACGCTGTGTCGCGAGCCCTGGGTGGTACCATCTTCCTCGAGGCTCGAGGTGACCAGCCGGCGTACTCCAATGGAAGTCTCATTGGAACGGTGCGCAACGGCCTGGTCAACCTTGCCACCACGTTGAACAACTTGAACTACCCAACTAGCCAGTACGACAACATCCGTACTGGAAACCCCTAAATGGGGCCCTGCTATAAAATCGTGGGGCCGGATGGCCACCTCGAGAACCCTCGTTCATCTTTAGATTGGAATAGCGAGCGGGAGGACTAAAAGACTCGAAGTTGGCCTGTACCATAGTTGAGATCAGTAGAAAACATATAGTATGTCACTTTATAAAGTGTCGCGTCATAATTAAACATGAGGAAAGTTTGTATTTTCATACCATATCTATCAGTTGGATCAGTCGTCTTCCCAACCTTCATGTGGGTACTCTAGGGAGTCTGGTGATATGGTTCAGTGTTGCAGCATGCATTCGGGGGTCCGCGGGTACCTAGGTAAGTCCATCGTTTCACTAAAACGAAACCAAACGGTAGACGAGTAGCCAAGCCTGTGAGGACTTGAGTCGCACTAACTGTATTTTTACTATTTCAAATATATCTCTTTAACGAAGCAAACGCTGGACGACTTCCGACCTGGGCCAGGCGGTCCACAAACATAACATATGGACTTATTCGCCTAAGCTCTGAAAATAGAAGCCCTCCGCCTGTTGTTGTTCCTGTTGTTGCCCTGACCGTTTCCGAACCCATTGTTGCCGCCAAACCCGTTTCCGAACCCTCCGCGTCCATTTCCGTTGTTGTTTCCGTTATCGTCGGTGTTGTCGTTGTTGTTGTTGTTGCCATTGCCGTTGGCATTTCCATTTCCATTGTTGTTACCGTTGCCGCCAGCGTTTCCGTTGCCTGCGTTACCGTTTCCAGCGTTGCCGTTGCCAGCATTGCCGTTACCAGCGTTGCCAGACTCCGTCGGGACAGCAGCTCCGGACGTGGCCGTGGCGTCGGGGTTTCCGCCAAGCACGACGTCGGGGGTCTGGACCTCAGCGGGGACACTGGTGACGGTCTGCCCGAGGATAGAGCTGACGACGGCGGCGTTCTGGAGAGCCTGGTCGGAGCCGGCATCCTGAATAGCAGCGATGGCGGCGGGCAGGTCCTTCTTGTCATCGGCGACCTGCTTGAAGACCTTCTCGAGCGACAACTTGGTCTCGATGTTGGCGGGCGTGTTCTCATTGGGCTCGGTATCCACCTGCTCAACGGGGAAGCAGCCGCCGAACGGCCCCGCCTGCGCGTTGTTGCGGCACCGCACCGTGCAGACATTGCCCGTGGACCCGCCCGTGCACTTGAAGTTGTCGGGCATCACGACCGTCACGTCGAAGTCCTGCGTCTTCGCCTGGGAGAACCCGTTGACTCCCGGCACGTTGTTCTTCACCGTCAGGTTCTGCGAGATCACGCCGTTGTTGCCAGCCTCAATCTATGGGCGGTGGTATTAGCACACGGAATGATAAAGACGAAGCACGTGAATGGGAGCTAAGCACTTACCAGGTCGCAAGTGTAAGGGCCGGCACCGTCGGCATTAACCTGGTCTTTGGACATATTGTTAGCGAGGCTCGGGACCTGTGTGGGGCAGGCGAGTCCTTACGGATGGTGACAGTCATCTCCGTCCCGCTCTTAACTTGCGTGACAGCTCCGGCAGCAATGGCGTTCTCCGTGTTCTCTCCGATATCGATGTTACCCGCCAGTTCCGTCCGGCCACACTCGTTGACGATGTTATCCGCAATTTCCGCATCGCGGATGATGCCCGTGTCCTGTTGGCAAGGGTTGATAGCTGTGCAATTCCGCGCCAACTCAGGCTCGACTGGAGTAGAAGTCAGTATCCGGTCTACGAGAAGTTGACCACGGGGGTCTATTTACCTTGGAAGGCAACGCTTGCCGGTGACCCCTTGATACCCTGGGCATTGAGAAGGACGCCATGGGCTTGGACCAGCCCGAGGAGGGCGGCCATGGACAATGCTTTTAATGACGACGACATGATGGGAAATATGTGTGTAAATAGAGTGCACAGCACTTAAAGATATAAAATAAGTATAAGCACAAAGAAATGAAAAGCGAAGGCTAGGAGAAGGGAACAGATCCGACGGGATCGTCAAGAGCAGCTAAGCAAAAGAGATACACTGAAGAGAAGGAACCGGCCTGCAGAACTAAAAACCATCATGAGATCGACCTTCCGCCCGCATGGCTCAGCTTATATAGGCATTTTGTCGACCTCGACGAGATGGCTGAAAACAGCCGCATGCCCGTAAGGGTGTTTGACGCCAAGTTCCACCCCTGATTGTTGTCGCTGAGGTCATGTTCCACGCTACAAGCCAGCCCTGGCCTGGCCAGCGGGTTCTACGCTGTGAGGCTCCATTCGCAGATGATAATAGGAACCCGGTCTATACGCTCGAAGCGAGCGTTGCTCCTAGTCGATCGAAGGCGAGCCCAATAATAGCAGTGAAAAGCGGGCTTCAAATCATAACCAACGGAGGTGTGGTCAATGTTTGAGCTAGGGTTTGATATAGACGCCGGGGTCCAAGTGGAGTCGCGCGGGCGCTCCCCTTGTACTTAGTATGACGGCGCGAAGGGCCACTCTCGTAAATGTGCGAAATGGGCTTCTAATTAGTGTTGGTAGGTACGTACGTAAAGGAAAAAGATAATAATATGAAAGGTGGTAAAACTGGTATTATATTTTGGTCTAAGGTTTATCTTTTTATCTAAAAGGGATACGGGCGAAACCCATATCTTTATATAAACGGGAGATAAGTATATAAGTACTTTTTACTAATATATAGGTTTATACCAATAATTATTAATAATTAATATTTACTTTATTTTTTTTTCGTAATTAATTAATTACGAAATATTATTAAAAAAAAATAAAAGTAAACGAATAAATAAATAAATAATTAAATAATTAAATAATAAACGTTAATATTATTATTCCCGTTTTATTTAACCTTTTAATTTTAAAATAATCTGGTTATTTTTAATAAATGTTTTTATAACTTTATTAAAAGTGGTTTTTATTATAATATCGGCAAGATTATAAATGTTATAAATTTATCGAATATTATTAATTTTTTTATTTTTATAAAACTGTTATAATATTATTAAATCGATTATTAATTTTTTTTATTAATGTTATTTATTTGCATTAAATATTAATATAAAAAAAAGAATTAATGCATAAAATTAATAAGGCCCGGGGAAGTAATAAACGTATTAAAATAATATTAAACGTATAATATAAAATATATTTTACGTTAAAACTTTAAATTATACCGTATATCTTATTAGTTAAAACGTTATAAATAATACGTTTATATTTAATAAATAATTAATAAATAATATTGCTTTTAATATTTAATTTATTATTATAATCTTTTAACTTTTTATTACTTAAAACGATAAAATATCCGATTTATAAGCTTATGTTTTTATTATTAATAAATAACCCGTTAACGAATACGTATAATTTTAATTTCGTAAGATTTAATTCGATATAATTAAATTTACGGTCTTTATTATTTATTTATTATTTAATTTTAACGTTTAATACTTTAATTTTTTTAAGGCCGGGTTTAATATATTATGTTATTATAAAATAATCGAAAATAGCTTTTAATTAATAAATAAAGGCGATATAAACTTTATGTATTTATTATTTAACGTATTTTTTTATTAATTTTAAAAAAGGTACCTTTATATTTAAAAGTTTAACTTTTCGGTTTATCCTTTTTATATAGTAATTACTTTATATTTACATATAATAATTTATAAACTGTTAAAATTTTCGGTTAATCCGTTTTTTAATATTTTTTATAAACATGTTTTAATTTTTACCTTAATAAATACCTTATTTTCCAGGATTAAAAAATCCGTAATGCCGATATTAAATATATTATTTATTTAAAATCCCGTAATCCCGAATAATTTTAAATTTAATATTAATAAGTAAAAGTTAAAAGTTAATAATTTTATATATAATTTTTATTAATAATATTATAAATAAGTTTTAAATTAATAAATGCTTAATTTTACAAATCCGTATAATAATTTAATAATATGTAATAATATTTTTTTAAAATATTTATTTTTTAATTTAATAAGTAATTATATAAAGATAATCCGTTATATTAATGTTTTAAATTAGGTATAAGCTATAATAATATTTTATATTATAATTTTTATTTTTTTAAGCCGTAAAATAAAGGTTATTATTAAAATAAAGTATTAATTAATTTATTAAATAATAAATACGTAAATTATAATAAAAGTTTTATCGGGGTTTTTATAACTTTAAACGATTAATTATAATTTTTTATATAATAATAAAATATTTTTATTTTTTATTTTACGAATTATTTTTAACTTAAAAATTATTACGCCTCGGTATATAATAACGTTATATATTTTAGGTTATAAAATGCCTTTTTCGAATAAGGCATCCAGTTTTTTAAAATCGGAAATTTCGAATAGCTTTTTAAACGTTATAATCTTTTTATCTGCTTTTAATTTAAAAGTTAATACCTTATTATTTTTCTTTTTAATATTAACGTATTAAAAATTTATTTATATTATTTTAACTTTTTCGCCGGGGATAATTATTAACTTTTTTTAAATAAGGACTTTTTTTAACTAGGTATAAGGTTTAATATATAAGCTTTGGAAAGTTATTATATTTTTTATTATTTTTAAATTTACCGTTACGTTTTTATTAATTACCGTAATAACTTTAAATAAACTTTTTTATCCTTTTTTTTCTTTATATATAAATATTTTATTATTTAAAAAAAATAACTTTAAAAATGTTTTTTATATATTCGGGCCATTCTTAATATTTAACGCATTTTAAACCGTTTTTTATGTTTTAATTTTTTTAACCTCTATTATAACTTTTTATATTATTTAAATCTTTTAAATCTATATAAAAATAAAAGATAAGTTTATATTAATTTAAGGATAAGTTTTAAAAATTAATAAAATAAAAATAAAACCGTTAAAATTAATTATATTATTAACCGTTTTTATTGCTATTTATAAACGTAATAATTTTAATCCAATACTTTTAAGTTTTTCCGTAATAATTTTATAAATTTTATAAATAAGGTTATAATATTTTTTTATTTTATTAATAAATTAATATGCTTTTACCGGTACTTAATAATAGGTAATTTTAATAAAACGTGTTTTATTACGGAATTTAATATTATCGAAATTTTTTTTATATCGTAAATAATAATATCCGAAGGTTTTAAATATATATCGATCCAGCATTTTTTAAATACGTCTTATATTTTTTTAATTAATATATTCCTTATAAAACGTATTATTTAAAATCTTATAGCTGTATTAATAATATAAAAGATAAGCTTTTTATTTAAATATATCATATTAATAATTATTTTAAAGTTAAAATTTACCTTTAAATCTTTTAGGCTAAATTTAAACTTTTAAAATGTTTTACCTTTAATTTAATAATAATGGTAAAATTTATTAATTCTTTTAAAGATATTAATTTTAATATCGTATTTTGTTTTATTTAAAAGGTTATATAATTTATTAATAAATAAATATCCGAAGCGTATATAGATTTTACGTAATTCTGCTTTTATAAAATAAATAATATTATCGAATTTAAATTATAAATATCTTTATTTCCGAATAACGTTAACCGTTATACCGTTTTTATTAATTAATTAATTAATGATATTATTAAAGTATATACCGAGTCGATTTATATTTTTAATTAATATTAAAAATAAAGTATTTATTTTTATTACGTAAAAATTAATTTATCCGAAAAAGGTATTAATAAAAATTATGCTAAATAATTTAATACGGGGTTTATTTTCGAAACGGATATTAATTTCCCCCGTACGATTTTTATCCATTTTTAATCGTTAATTAAAGTATTTCTTTATTAAAATAAGATATTATTTTTTTTATAATGGATATTTTAATAATATTTATATTTAATATAATTTTTTAAAATACGTTTTTAATATATTTATTTAAAACGAATATAATATCGGGAACGTTATTTTTTATAATGGGTAAAAAAAGGTTAATTTAATGCTAAAAGGTTTAATTAAATAGGTAAACGGTTATAAAATATTAGCCGTTATCCGAGCGGTTAAAATATTCCGCGGTATTTTTTTTTTCAGGTTTTAAAACGGGTTTATTTTTTTTATATTTAATAAAGAAAACGGCGTAATTAATACGGTAAGATATTTTTTTAACCTTTTATTAGGCTTTTATTTTTTTACGTTCTTATTTTAAGTATTTAATAAATTAATATTTTGTTTTTATATATTTAGCATTTATGGTTTTATTACTTATCGGTTTTTTATTTTTAATAATATTTTCCGTTTTTATCGTTTCGATAATATTTACGGTCGACGTAAAAAGTATTATTTTCGTTATCGTTATTATTATTATTATTATCTTTATTAACCATGTATTAACTGGTTTTTTTATAATTTTATAAATATTAATAAAAGCGCGAAGTTTATTTATTAAGTTTTTAAAATAAATAACAGGTTCGAAAAAAAACATATTAAAATTAAAAAATTATACGGTAAATTTAATATATAACGGCGATTAATTATTATTTTTTTCGGAAATCGGGCTTTAATATTTTTTAATATAAAAAAAGTTTATTAAATATAATTTAAAGTATTTTTAAATCGTTTTTATTTACGTTTTTAATTTTAATATTAAAAAAAGTTATAAAAATTTAATTATAATGGTATTAAATTTTATTTTATTCGGTATTAAAATAACGTTTTATAA
>JAJTTP010000036.1:0-152781 GCA_023313575.1 Eutypella sp. D-1
ATAAAAATAATTTAATAAATTAAAATTTTAACGAAACCTTTATAAGTATTTAATTAAATTTATATATCGGCTAATATTATAATTTTTAACCCGACTAATATTAAATTTTTTCGTTTCGGAAATATAACTTTTTAAGTGTATACATAAGAAATACGTATAAAATATATATCGAATAAATCCGTATTTTATATTTAAATATATAAACGTTACCGGACCGTATTTAAACGCGTTACTTAATAAAACATAAAATTAAATAAATAATTTAAAAAATAATTTAAAATTTATAATATAATTTTATTATATAAAATTTTAAACTTTAATATTTTTTTAATAGTACGTAATTTTATTAAGGTTATAAATATTTAATTTAATCCGGTTTAAGCGGTTAATTAAAGTATAAAAATAACGTTTTTAAAATTATAAAGTTAAAATATATTTACTTTTAAAAAGGTTTTAAATTAATTTTTAATTTTATTTAAAAATTATATTATTATTTTTAAAACAAACGCCGGTAAGTTATAGATAACTTTATAAAGTATTAAATTTAATAATTAACATTTAAATAAAAAAGTGATTAAAATTAAAATTTTTATATTAACTTATTTATTAATCTTTATATTTAAATTTTAAAAACATATTATAATTTTAAATTCATTTTAATTAATATTAACGAAAATAATTTAAAAGAAAGTTATTTTTAAAAAAACTCGGGTTTAAACGATTTAAATATAAGCCGCAAAGCTGAAATAAATTAATTTTAAAATTAAAATAATTAAATCGGGGTAATAAATTATAATAATAATTTTTAAAATTTACTTATAAACGGTTAAAAAAAATAATTATAATTTTTTAACGGCGTAATAATTATTGTAATTAACTTATTTTTTATAAATAATTTTAGACTTTACGCCGTTAAAATAAAACGTTATACCTTAATTAAAAATATTTTAATAAAAACACGGTTAATTTAAAAACTTTTTCGTTAAATATTAAAAAAAGAATATTTAAATAATTTTTAAATGCTTAAATAAAGCTTAAAGTAAAAATACAATAAATTCCATTTTATAAGATATAATAATAATCGAAACGTTTTATATAAATATCATATTAAAAACTTATTTATAAAATAAAAAGGTTTAATATTACGGTGTAAATTAATTTTTTAAATATAAAAAACGTTTAGACACGTTAATTATAACGTAATTAAAAATATAATTTAATATTTTATTAATATAATTCTTTTTAATTTATTTTTTTATAAAATATATAAACTTATTAATTATAATATTTATAAACCCGATCGAGAAAACAAAAGTTTAAAAATATAAAAGCTTTTAATAACTTATTTACGCAATTAAAAAGATTTAAAATATATATAATATTTACGCATAAAATATATAAAACTTAAAAGGTTAAAGATATTCGTTAATTACGTTAAAAAAATAATTATTAACGGAATTTTAAAAATAGAATATAAAGCTTATACTTAAACATATGCTATTTAACTTATTAATAAAAACGTTTTAAAAAATCGATTATTAAAAGTTTTTTAAAAACGTTTTTAAAATTAATTTAATTAATTTAAAAAATATAATAAATCCTTTTAATTATTAATAATTAAAAAGAAATATATAAAAAAGCTTTTTAACGTTTTTATAAAAAATAAAAAATAGAAATAAAATTATTATATTTTACGGCGGTTTAAAGTATAAATTATAACGATTTATTAAAAACAAAATATAAACATAATCGGGATATAAAATAATACCTAAATTTAAAAATAATATTATAAATAAAAAATAAAAATCGAAATTATTGTATTTTATATTTATAAACCGAATAAATCTGTTAAAAAAAACAGGTTAAACATTTATTAATAAAATAATTATTATAAAACAAAAGCCGGTTTATTAAATAATGTATAATTAAAAATAATTTAAACCGTTATATAATTTTATAATATAAGCTAATATATTAATAACAATTTAAAAAGCTTTAATAAAACATTTAATTATTAATTTGAAAGTTATTTTAAATATTTTATTTTTAAAATTTAAAAAGTATTTATTATTAATATATGCTTTAATTTTAATTTAATTTACGTTTATAATTATAAAGCTTATTTTTTAAATTTAAAAGACGTTATGGAAACGTTAAAAAAAGTTTTTAAAATTAGATTCAAAACGTATATAAATTATTTAATACAATATATATTTTTAAATATTTATAAAATATAAATTTTAAGCGTTAATAAAGTAATTTTTATAAAAAAGCGTATAGTTTAATAAATAAGGTTTTTATTTAAAAAATAATAAAACTTTATTTAAAATAAAAACTTAAACTTTTTTAAATTTATTAAATAAATTAAATAGTTAACGTTTTTAATATATAAAGTTGTTAAAAAAAAGAATTTTATTTTTAAAAAAAGGATTTATTTTTAAAAAGAATCTCCCGGGTAATTAACCGGGGGGTTAAAATTTAAAAATAAAAAGACTTTTAATATAAAAGAAAGAATTTAATAAAGTTTTTAATTTTTAAAAAAGGTTTTATTTTTAATTAAGGTATAAAAAGTAATTACGTATAATTAAAGCATATTGTTAATATAAACATTAAAAAAATATAATTAATTTTATAATAAAATATTTAATTTAATTTAAACTTTATTAATTAAAACGATAATAAAAAAATACTTCAAATATTATAATTATTAATATTGTAAAAACCGGTTTATTAAAAAAACAATAATTAAAAAAATGTAGTTATAATTAAACCGGGAAATTAAAAAAGAAACGGCACGGATTAAAAGAAATTTATACGTAAATTAAAACGTAACGAAAGAATTCGAGGTTTATATATAAATCGTTAAAAAAATAACCAGCTTTAAAAAGCGTACGTTATTTTAAAAAATAATAAGCTTATTTAAATCAAAAATAAATTATTAATAAAAATATTCTTTTTAATTCCGAAAAGCTTATAATAAAATAAATTTAAAACATTTAACGTTATACGTAATAATTATAACAGTTATTAATTATAAATTTATTAATAAGGTTTTAATAATATTAAGTAAATTTTAAATTTATAAAAATAATTTAATAAAACAGTTAAAAATATAACGCGATTTAAAAACATACTTTTTAAAGAATTTATTTATAAAAAACGTAATATAAAAAGTTAAATATATAATGATGTTATGGCCTGACTAGGCCAAGTGGGGGCTGGTAACCTTATTCGTTAGCGGTACTACCGGAAAAATAAAGACGTAAGCCAGCCACATTTAATAAACTATAAGAAAAATTATATATGGATCTATTATAATTTATAGATTTAAAGGTATTAATTAGATCCGTTACGATTTAAAGATTTAACATAATTACATATTTTAATATTAGGAATAAAGGATATAAATAGTATATAATTACGTTTATTACCTTTTTTTTAAATAGTTTTTAAAACTTATTAGTTTATAATATAATTTGGTTATTTAAAGCACTTTTTTTTTATTATTATTAAACGTGATTATTTATTGCTTAAAACCTTTAGCACTTTTATTAATATAAACCTTTTAACTGGATTAATAGTTAAAAATAAACCGGCCGTTATATGTTATAAGCTTTTATTTAATAATATTATTAGCTTTAAGTAATATCTGATATTATTTTTTTTTAAGCCAAAACTTTTAATAAGTTATTTAATAATTGCTCGAACGAATCGAATAAATCGAGCGAACGGTAATTATATTTACGAATTAAAAGGTTATACCTATTAAATTTAAGTTTAAAAAATCTGAACCTTATAATAACATTACCCCCGTACGACCTTTTTTTATTATAGCCGCAGTTTACTTATATTAATAACGTTATATACATATTACGGAAGTTAATAAAATTCTTAATATTATATTATGCTTTACCGGAAGGATAGCTTAATGGTTTGAACCTATTTTAAATGCTTTCGTAAAGGTAAAAAAGAAAAAAAGATTTACGGAAATTAAACGCTTTTTCGAAAAGTATAAGAATTTCGAGGAAAAGGTAAAAACTAATTACGGAAATCTGGATAAAGCCCGAGCCGTTACGTAATAACTTTTAACGTTTAAATAAAAAAGGGCAGCTTATACGTATGCTGCGTAATTTAAGTAATTTGCCGCTAAAATAAATTAAGTCGATAATAAATCTTTTATCGACACGTTTTATTAAGGATTTAAGGATTTAATTAAAAATGAAATTATTACGTAAAATAGATTAGGTGCTTTTAATAAATTTATTACCTTAATAATTAAAATCGATAATAAATAATTTAAATAATAACAGGAAAAAAAAGGATATTATATACTTAAAGGATTTAAAGGATATTAAAATAATAAGAATTAAAACCAAAAGCTTACCGATATATTTTATAAAACGGCATTAGGATTTATATTATTTAATATAATATAAAAAGATAAACGATAAATTAAATGTTATAATTATAATAAGATAAGATATTTTAAAAAAAAATGTAAAAGATTTAAATAAAACGGAAACTAAAGACCTGTGCCCGAAAGAAAATAACCTTTTGCCGGTGGAAAAACGTTTAGAATAATCCGTTACGTATACTCGGATAGTAATATTTATTAATAAAAATTATAAAAAGTTAAACGATTAACTTAAGCTGTTATAAAACAATAACGTTAATAATAGCAAAACAAATACCTTAATAGCGATAAAGAAAAAGCTTTTACGGAAGCTTATTACGTAAAAAAAAAGAAAATAAAACGATTAATTAATTAGCTTAAAAAACGATAAAATTATAAATTAAAAAAGATGTACGGCATTTACGTTAAACGATTTTAACGACGTTTTAAAAAGTAACGATTTAAAATTTACTTATAATAGTTTCGTAATTAGGATAAATTTATTAATTAAAAAATTTAAACTCGGATACCGTATTTTTTAAAATACCCTGTTAATTATCGAAAATATAAATGTTATTAATATAAGGAACGAAAACTCGGTATTATTAACCGAATTAAATAAATGGTTAAGGAAGGATTTAATTTTTTATAACAAGAAAAAGACGAAACCGATTAACGATAATATAAAGAAATTCGGCGTTATTATAACCGCGTACCGTACGAATAAAAATAATTAAAAAAAATATCTTACCCCGGAGGATATTAGGTATATTATTATAATAAATGTACCCATTAAACGTTAAAAGCTATAAAGATCCGGAACGAAATTAAATAATAAGAATACGAAATTTAATGCTGGAAAAATAAGTTATTAAACGTTAACTTATATACGTTTAAAAATTTGCTAAAAAGAATAACTTTTAATAAAATTAGCCTTAAATATTTTTATAAGGACTTAAAAGCAAAAAAATAATTATATACATAAAAAAAATTTAATAAGGAAAAACTTTATAATAACCCGTATAACGCCGTATAAGTTTACGGTAAAGATTTAAAAGGATAAGGCCGTTTATACCAAGGTTATAAAGCGGTATTTTAAGGTTTAAAAATATAATACGATATTTATAAGCTATTTTAAAAGCTTAAAAACGATACGGATATATTATAATACGAATAAAGGTTAAAAATAATTGGTATACCGTTATGGTAAATAACGGAGTTAACAGTAATTATATAATTTTAAAATTATGTAATAAATTATAATTATTATAAAAGAAAAAATAACATTTTTATAACATAATAAAAGCTAAAGGTTATATTTTTTAATACGATAAAGGAAAAGTATTACGAAAAACCGATTAATTCGACGTATATATCGAAAGATAAAAATAAAACGTTATTTTCGATATTATGCTTTTAAAAGGATACGATATAATCTTTAAGCAATTATAATTATATCAGTATAATTTATTAATTAATTAAAGAACTGGCCAAATAATATTTCTTTATCTTTTAAAAACCGACGATAACTTAGAAAAAAGATCTTAATATTTAACGGATAGCAAGTACGGATATAAGGATATAATAAAAACCTTATTAAAAGGAATACGACGAACTAAAGAAAAAGGATACGAAAAAAGGATTAAACGAATTATCGTATTTATCCGATAACGATTCCGCTTTTTTAATAGTATTTTGGAAAAAGAAAATACGACGATATTATATATACGTAACGTATTACCATAATATTATTAATACGATAAAATGTTTTGCAAAAAATTTAAAAAAGGATTATTAAACCGTAATAAATAAAATCACGAGATTATTTTTATAAAAAAAAAGATATTACGATTCCATAAAATTTATAACTTTAACAAAATTAAACTTAAGGAATTACGAGAATACCTTGAAAATAAGTTAATAAAAGGATATATTTAACGATTAAAATTATTAACAGGATACCTTATTATGTTTATGCTTAAAAAGAACGGCAAATTACGATTAATAATCGATTATCGATAATTAAACGAGATTATTATTAAAAACCGAATACCGTTATTATTTATTACTAAAATAAAGGACCGTTTATACGGAGTTAAATAGTTTATTACTTTGGATCTTAAGGATAAGTATTACCATATTAAAATTAAACCCGGAAACGAATGGAAAATAGCTTTTAAAACGAAGTACGGCTTATTTAAGTATTTAATTATATTTTTCGGATTGATTAACGTACCGGCATTATTTTAACGTATAATTAATTACGTATTACGAAAATATTTTAATATTTTCGTTATTTATTATTTTAACAATATCTTTATTTATTTAAAATTAAAGGAATAGCATAAAAAGCATATATATAAGGTATTATAAATATTATAAAACGTTAACTTATTAATAAAACCCGAAAAAAGTGTATTTTATATATAAGAAATGGAATTTTTCGGATATATTATTACCCTTAAACATATTAAAATGGACCTTAAAAAAATTGCGATTATTAAGGATTGGAAAATACTTATTAATATAAAAAAAATACAGGCTTTTCTTAACTTAGCAAATTATTATCGGAAGTTTATACGACGATTTAAATATATTATAATACCTTTTACGGAATTAATAAAAAAGGATAAACGGTTTATATGGACTAATAAAATAAACGAATTTTTTAAAAAGTTAAAAAATATTATTATTAACGAACCAGTATTTATTATATACGATCTTAAAAAACCCGTTAAGTTAAAAACCGACGCCTTAAATTACGTTTTTAAAGCATAAATTAGATAACGAGATAAAAAAAGAAAATTATTCCTTATCGTATTTTATTTTTATAAACTTATTAAAACCGAACTTAATTATTTAATTTACGATAAAAAATTTTTTATTATCGTTAACGCATTTAAGGAATTTAAATATTACCTTATAAAAAACATGCATTAAGTTAAAGTTTATACCGATTATAAAAATATTACATATTTTTTTATTACTTAAACCTTTAACGGAAAACAGTTACGATACGCCAAGTATTTTACGGAATTCAATTATATTATTATTTATAAAAAAGGATTAAAAAACGGATAAGTAAATATTATCAGCAAATAACTTATTATAGAAAAAAAATATATATTAATTAAGCACGCGGGATTCCGATAAACGCTAAAAGGATACCTGGAATAACGATAAATTACTGTTATTAAGATTATTTAAGATAACTTATATAAGCAAATCGAATAATATAATAACGAATTATTAATAAAGAAATAAATAAAAAAACTATAAATATTACGAAAATTGTAGGAATAATTAATATAAAAGATTTATAAATATCTTTTATACGGATATTTAAGAGATTATAAAATTTTTAAACGATTATAACGGATTTATGTATTCGATAAAATAAAATTAATAATATAACAAATACGACGATAATATAACATATACGGAAGAATTAAAGTAAGATAATATAAACTTTACGGAGAATTATAACCATTATTAATTAATAAATAACTATAAAAGTTTATTATATTTAATTTTATTATTAAGTTACCGATATTAAAAGATTTAATAATATATAACGGTTATAATAGCATATTTGTAATCGTTAACCGATTTATAAAGTTTTTTTATTTTATCCCGTATAACGAAAATACCGACGTAAAGTAAATAGCATATATTTTTTTACGATATATTATAATAATATACGGCCTTATATTCGAAATTATTTCCGATAAAGGAATAATATTCGTATCGAAATTTTGGTAAAGTTTTATAATAAGATTAAGATTAAACCTTAAGTTTACGATAATTTTTAAATTTTAAGTAAACGGATAAATAAAACGAATTAATTAAATATTAAAAACCTATTTTCGATAATATATTAATTATAAATAAAATAACTAGGTAAAGTGGTTATTTATTGCATAATTAGCTTATAATATAGCTTATTATAAAAATATACGGATAATACCTATTAACGTTAATTTCGGATTTACCCCGGACGTTTACCGAGATATTTATAAAAAAGGATTAAATAATATTAAAGCTATGTTAATATCGGAATAACTTAAATAATTATATAAAAAAATAAAAGCAAAACTTAAACTTATACGTTAACAAATAAGCAAATATTATAATTAAAAAAGGTTAAAAGGATTAACCTTTTCGGAAAGAGACATAATTTATTTAGTTATAAAAAATATTACGATAAAACGATTTAATAAAAAACTCGATTATAAGTATATCGGACCGTACCTAATTATTAAAAAAATATCAGAAAATAATTACGAATTAGATTTATTATCAAGAGTTAAGATTTATTTAATTTTTTATATTTTTTTACTCGAAAACGTAGCGGATATAAACGTTATAAAAGCAGGATAAAATAACGTCGAAATAAAAGCAAATAAATACGAAACGGAGAAAATCTTAAACGTGCGAATAAAGGATGGACGAATAAAATATAAAGTTAAATGGAAAGGATATAATAACTTCGAAAATATATAAAAACCTGTTAATTATTTAATAAACGCTTAACGCCTTTTAAAAAATTTTCATTAACGCCGATAAAAACGTTAATAAAAATAATATCTTAATTAAAATTACCCGATATATTTATCTTAAACTAATTAAAATCCGAAATAACCTTAGGATTTACTAACGTTTTAACAAACCCCGTAAAATACGCATTTTCCGCCCGACGTTTTTTTTTTTCTAAACTTTTTAACTTTTTTAAAAACTAAAGATTATAACGAACCATTTTTTTTTTACGATGTCGAAAAAACTCCTATAATTTTCGAAAACGTTAAAAACGCGTAATAACCTTATTTATTTCCTTTTAAAAACGAAAAAGTCGTTTCTCGGTTACCGCCTCCTTACGTTTTAAACGATTTTATTTATAAACGATGTTTTAAAAAAAATTAATTAAAATTTTTAAATTATTGCATTACCGTTTGTATAAAATGTAATTTTAATAATAAGTAAAACCTTCGGATATTATGTATTATTTTTTACGACGAAAATAAAAGGAATAAAGCATAATTTCGAAATTAAAAGATAAAATATAAAAAGTAAAAGCTTTATAACCGTTTTATTAATTAAAACGGCGATAAGATTTAAAAACACGATCAGTTATAATAAAAAAATAAAAAACATAAGGACGGAAGAAATTTATAAAGAATAAATAAGAGCACGGAAATCAGGTTTTAAGGATAAAAACTTTAAAAAGGGAAAGATTATGTTATAACCTGATTAAGCTAAGTGAAGGCTGGTAACCTTATTTATTAACGGTATTGCCGGAAAAATAAAGACGTAAGCCAGCCACATTTAATAAGTTATAAAAAAAGCTATATATGGATCCGTTATAATTTATGGATTTAAAAGTATCAGTTAGATCCGTTACGATTTAAGGATTTAATACAATTATATATTTTAATGTTAAAAATAAAGAATATAAATAATATATAATTACGCTTATTACCTTTTTTTTAAATAGTTTTTAAAGCTTACCAGTTTATAATATAATTTAATTACTTAAAGCACTTTTTTTTTTATTATTACCAAACGTGACTATTTATTATTTAAAACCCTTAGCACTTTTACTAATATAAACCCCTCGATTGGACTAATAGTTAGGAATAGACCGGCCGTTATAAATGAAAGAAATATAACGAAAAATTAATAAATTTATAATTAAATTAAAATTATTATTACTAAAATAAACTTTTTAATATCGTTTTAATATAAATAGCTTTTTTAAACGTTATAAATCGAAAATCATAATATATAATTATTTTTAAAATATTAATAACTTTAAAACTATATACGCCGTTATTTTTATTATACGTATTTTTTAAACAGTTATAACGATTACGGCGTAATACGATTTAAAAATAAATTAAATAAATATAATTTAAACGTTTTTTATCGTTAAAAGAAACTTAAAGATTTTGTAACCTATAAGTTATTAAATAGGTTTAAAAAGCTTAAAACAGTAATAAAATTAAAACGTGCTTTTTATAAGTTTAAAAACTTGCTTTTATTATAACATAAAAGATTTATAATTATTTTAAAAACATTAAAGTTTACAATATTATTAAAAAAGTTATACTTTTTTTATACTTTAAATAAATAAGTAATTACTATTTTTTAAATAAATAATATATTATTAATATATTATAAAAAGTAACAATTTTAAATTAAACAAATTATTTTAATTTTAAACAGAATTTATTAATTTTTAAAAATCCGTATAATTAAGAATTATAAAACAAAAATTTACTTAATTTATAATATTTATATCGAAAAAGTTCGAACTACGTTTTAATTTAAATAATAAATTTTAAACTTTTTATATTTTAATAAAGATAAAAGAATTCGAAAAAAATTAAAATAAACGTTAAAGTTAAAAATTAAATAATATTAATAACATATTAAATCGATTATTTATACGGTTATTATAATACGGGTAAATATTATATACATAACTTTAACGTTATCCCGATTTTTAAAAAATGGTTTTTAAAAATATATAAAAATAACCGATTAAATAATTAAATATTTATATTATATTAAATATTTAAAGATCGGGTATAAAGGTACGAATTTAAAAACGTAAACGTTATTAATTATAAATAATGCCTTTTATACCGATAACTTTAAAATTAAAAAATTAATTTAAAAATATATTATTATTTTATTTATTAAACCGATTATTTAAAAAATAATACGTTAAATTATTATTATAACCTTTAATATTAAAACCGAGTTTTTAATTTTTAAATATATAGTAAAAAAGGTTATAACGTTTTAAAAGTTATTTATAAATTTTCATTTAAACTTAAAAAGAAATTTTAAAAACTTCTTTATAATAATTAATAAACGATTAAGTTAATAATAAATAAAAATAAAAGAATTATTATAAAGCTATATTATATAAATATATCAAATATATAATTAAAATAAAATAAATCTTTTTTTTAAATTATTTATTTAATTATTAATTAAATACTTAATAATAAGTTAATTAAATTATTAAATAAATAAAAGTTTAAATATCTTAAAACGTTTTTAAATTTTTAAAATATATAATAAATTAAAAACGAAATCATAATAATTAATAAAAGAAAATAATAAAGTAATAAAATTAATAACAAGCTATAACCTTAAACTTTATAAACGTTTTAAAAAGTATTTACGTATATAGAATTTATTTATTTTTAAATAAAAACCCCGATTAAAAATCGGCAAAATTTATGTTTTTACCGTTTATCTTTTTTAAGTTTTTTTTTATTATTATTTTTATCGTTTGTTTCATTTTTTTCGGAAAATAAAAGCTTTTAAAAAAGCTTTTTTCCCCGGAAAAAATAAAATCGGTGCCGGCGCCGGTATTATCATTATCGTTATTATTGTTATTCTTTTTAAAAAAAGCAATAAAAAAAAAGGGCCTGGGGTGTTAAAATTATCTTTATTATTTTTATTATTTTCTTTAAAAAGAAAATACTTTTTTTACCGGAAAAAAACATTTTATTATTATCGTTATTAAAACCCGGGCCGTTTTTAATAATTATTTCCCGAAAAAATCCCGGACAACCGGGTAATAATATTTAATTATTTATATACGTTATAATTAATAGGGTTAATAATAAAATAAATAATAAAACGGTAAATTAAATTAAATATATTTTCCGGCTTACTTTAATAAAATTAATAAACCGTATAATATTTTAAAAACTTTATACATTACGGTTTATAATAATAATTACGGTTAATATTAAAATATTAACCGGTATTATAACCGGTTATTATATTATATATATAATTTAAATAAAAATTATAATAAATAATTACAATAATAAAACGTTTACGATAATTACGGTAATTACCGGCCGAGAAAACCGGGGCAACCGGGGGGCCGGTAATAAAAGCCGGAATAGAAATTAAAGCCGGTATAAAGGTTAAAGCCGGGGCCGGGTAAAAAGCCGGGCGGGAATACTGTATAAACCGGGCGGCAAAGCGGTTTTAAATTAATGTAATACATAAAATATAAACGTAAATTAAAACGACCGAAAAAACGTTAAAAAAATAATTATATAAAACGTAAATTATTATTATTATTATTAATTATTAATGATAATAACGTAATTAATTATATTTATTAAATAAATTATAACGGCTGGTTTATTCTTAACTATTAATCCAATTAAGGGGTTTATATTAATAAAAGTGCTAGGGGTTTTAAGCAATAAATAGTTACGTTTAATAATAGAATAAAAATGCTTTAAATAATTAAATTATATTATAAACTAATAAGCTTAAAAATTATTTAAAAAAGTGGAAATAAACGTAGTTATATATTATTTATATCCTTTATTCCTGACACCGGAATGTGATGTTAGATGTTGGATCGTTAGGATAGCTGGTTATCCCAGCTATCCTGGATATCCTCCTTGTTACGTGACCTAAGTATGGCTTATCTTATCGTGGCTGTCCCTTCCAGTGCCATGGTCAGGGATTTCTGGTTTGTGCCAATCCTATTTAGGCCTAATGACCTAGCCAGGTCATAACATTATTATTATTTTACGATATAACGGTATAATATATAATAAAAATAATATAAATAATAATAATAATGTTTATAATATTTTATTATTAAAATTTAATTATACCGTACGCGTTACGAAATAATTATATAATTATTATAATAACTATTTTAATATTTGTTATAATTTATTTTATTAAACGCATTAATTAAATTAAAATAAAATAACGTAACGGTAATATTATAAATTTATGCCGTTTTTATTATGTTAATAATTAATTTAATTATTAATTCCTGTTATAACCGGTCGGGCCATTAGGCCTAATGGGGCTAAAACATAACAAGAAAAAATCCCTGACTCAAGTTCTGGAAAAAGAGATAGCCACATTAAAATAAGCCATATACGCCACATAACCAGGAAAGATCGGTTAAATCGGTAATAATCTTAACGATATTAAATTATTATATTCGAATGCGATCTTAACGATTTAATAATAACCATATATTTTAATATTAGGAATAAAAGATATAAATAATATATAATTACGCTTATTACCTTTTTTTTAAATAATTTTTAAACTTATTAGCTTATAATATAACTTAATTACTTAAAGCTTTTTTTTTTTTTTATTATTAAACGTAATTACTTATTATTTAAAACTTTAACATTCTTATTAATATAAACCCCTTAATTGGACTAATAATTAGGAATAAACCAGCCGTTATACGTTATAAGCTTTTATTTAATAATATTATTAACTTTAAGTAATATCCGATAAAATGTTTTTTTTAAATTAAAAACCTTAATAAATTATTAAATTATTACTTAAATAAATCGAACGAATCGAGTAAACGGCAATTATAGCCGTAACTTAAAGGATTACACCCGTTAAATTTAAGCTTAAAAAACCTAGACCTTATAATGGTATTACCCCCGTATAACCCTTTTTTATTATAGCCGCGGCCTATTTATATTAATAACGCCATATATTAACCGAAAAAGCCGATAAAATTCTCGATATTACCTTATGCTTTACCGGAAAAATAGCTTAATAATTTAAACTTACCTTAAATATTTTCGTAAAAAAAAAAAAAAAAAAAGAATTACGGAAATTAAACGTTTTTTCGAAAAATATAAAAACTTTATAAAAAAGGTAAAAACTAATTACGGAAACCCGGATAAAACCCGAGCCGTTATATAATAACTCCTAAACTTTAAATAAAAAGGAACAGCTTACATTTACGCCGCGTAATTTAAATAACTTATAACAAAAACTAATTAAAAAAATAATAAATCCTTTATTAATACGTTTTACTAAAAACTTAAAAATATAGTTAAAAATAAAATTATTTTATATAATAAACCAGGTATTATTAACGAATTCGTTACGTTAATAATTAAAATCGATAATAAATAATTTAAATAACGCCAGGAAAAAAAAGGACATTATGTACTTAAAGGATTTAAATAAAATAAAAATTAAAAACTTATACCCGAAAAAAAACAACCTTTTACGGGTGGAATAACGTTTAAAATAATCCGCTACGTATATTCGGATAATAATATTTATTAATAAAAATTATAAAAAGCTAAACGATTAACTTAAACCGTAATAAAATAATAACGTTAATAACAGTAAAATAAATACCTTAATAACGATAAAAAAAAAGCTTTTACGGAAACCCATTTCGCGGAAAAAAAAATAAAATAATTAATTAACTAGTTTAAGGAACGATAAAATTATAAATTATAAAAAATATACAACATTTACGTTAAACGATCTTAATAACGCTTTAAAAAATAACGATTTAAAATTTACTTATAATAATTTCGTAATTAAGACGAATTTATTAATTAAAAAATTTAAACTCGGACGCCGTACTTTTTAAAATACCCCGTTAATTATTAAAAATATAAATATTATTAATATAAGGAACGAAAAATCGGTATTATTAACCGAATTAAACGAATAATTAAAAAAAAATTCGATTTTTTATAATAAAAAGGAAACGAAACCGATCGACGATAATATAAAGAAATTACACGTTATATTAATTACGTACCGTATAATTAAAAATAATTAAAAAAAATATCTTGCCCCGGAGGATATTAAGCATGCTATTATAACAAATATATACATTAAACGTTAAAAGCTATAAAGATCCGAAATAAAATCGAATAATAAAAATATAAAATCCGATGTTAAAAAAATAAATTATTAAGCGCCGACCTATACGTTTATATGGATTTATGAAAAAGGATAACCTTTAATAAAATTAGCTTTAAACATTTTTACGAAAATTTAATAATAAGAAAATAACCGTACGTATAAAAAGAATTTAATAAGGAAAAACTTTACGATAACTTATATAACGTTGTATAAGTTTACGGTAAGGATTTAAAAAGATAAAACCGTTTATATTAAAGCCATAAAGCGGTATTATAAAGTTTAAAAACGTAATACGATATTTATAAGTTATTTTAAAAGCTTAAAAACGATACGGATATACCATAATACGAATAAAAGTTAAAAATAATTAATATACCGTTATAATAAATAATAAAACCGACGGTAATTATATAACTTTAAAACTATGTAATAAGTTATAACTATTATAAAAAAAGAAATAATACCTTTATAATATAATAGGAGCCGAAAGTTATATTTTTAAATACGACGAAAAAAAAGTATTACGGGAAACCGATTAATTCGACGTATATATCGAAAGATAAAAATAAGACGTTATTTTCGACATTATACCTTTAAAAAGATACGACATAATCTTTAAATAATTATGGTTACATTAATATAATTTATGGATTAATTAAAAAATTGGCTAAATAATATTCCCTTATTTTTTAAAAACCGATAATAATTTAAAAAAAAGATTTTAATATTTAACAAATAATAAATACAGATATAAAAACACGATAAAAACTTTATTAAAAGGAATATAACGAATTAAAAAAAAAGGATATAAAAAAAGGACTAAACGAATTATCGCGTTTATCCGATAACGATTCCGCCTTTTTAATAACATCTTAAAAAAGGAAAATATAATGATATCATAAATACGTAACGTATTATTATAATATTATTAATACGATAAAATATTTTATAAAAAATTTAAAAAAGGATTATTAAACCGTAATAAATAAGATTATAAGATTATTTTTATAAAAGGAAAAACGTTACGATTTTATAAAGTTTATAACCTTAATAAAATCGAACTTAAGGAATTTCGGAAATACTTCGAAAATAAGTTAATAAAAAGATATATTTAATAATTAAAATTATTAATAAAATACTTTATTATGTTTATACCTAAAAAAAACGGTAAATTACGATTAGTAATCGATTATTAATAATTAAACAAAATTACCGTTAAAAACCGAATACCGTTATTACTTAATATTAAAATAAAGGACCGCTTATACGGAGCTAAATAATTTATTACTTTAAACTTTAAGGACGGATATTACCATATCAAAATTAAACCCGGAAACGAATAAAAAATAGCCTTTAAAACGAAATACGGCTTATTTAAATATTTAATTATGCTTTTCGGATTAATTAACGTATTAACATTGTTTTAACATATAATTAACCACGTATTACGAGAATATTTTAATATTTTCGTTATTTATTATTTCGATAATATCCTTATTTACTTAAAATTAAAAAAATAGCATAAAAAGCATGTATATAAAGTATTATAAATATTATAAAACGTTAACCTATTAATAAAACCCGAAAGAAATATATTTTATATATAAAAAATGGAATTTTTCGGACATATTATTACCCCCGAACATATTAAAATAAACTTTAAAAAAACCGTAATTATTAAAAACTGGAAAATGCTTATTAATATAAAAGAAATATAAGCTTTTTTCGGTTTAATAAATTATTATCGGAAGTTTATATAATAATTTAAACATATTATAACACTTTTTACGGAATTAATAAAAAAGGATAAACTGTTTATATAAACTAATAAAGTAAATAAATCTTTTAAAAAGTTAAAAAACGTTATTATTAACGAATTAATATTTATTATATACGATCTTAAAAAACCTATTAAATTAAAAACCGACGCCTCGGATTACGTTTTCGGAATATAAATTAAATAACGAAATAAAAAAAGAAAATTATACCTTATCGCATTTTATTTTTATAAATTTATTAAAACCGAACTTAATTATCCGATTTATAATAAAAAATTTCTTATTATTAATAACGTATTTAAAGAATTTAAATATTACTTTATAAGAAATATATACCAAATTAAAGTCTATACCGATTATAAAAATATTACACATTTTTTTACCACTTAAACCTTTAGCGGAAAACAGTTACGATACGCCAAGTATTTTACGGAATTCGATTATATTATTATCCATAAAAAAAGATTAAAAAACGGATAAACAAATGTTATTAATAAATAACCTGTTATGGAAGAAAAATACATATTAATTAAACATACGGTATTCCGATAAACGTTAAAAAGATACCTGGAATAACGATAAATTGCTGTTATTAAAATTATTTAAAATAACTTATATAAGCAAATCGAATAACATAATAACAAATTATTAATAAAAGAATAAATAGAAAAATTATAAATATTACGAGAATTATAAAAATAATTAATATAAAAGATTTACGAATATCCTTTATACGGATATTTAAAAGATTATAAAATTTTTAAACGATTATAACGGATTTATATATTCGATAAAATGAAATCAGTAATATAACAAGTACGACGACGATATAATATATACGGAAAAACTAAAGTAAAATAATATAAACTTTATAAAAAATTATAGCTATTACTAGTTAATAAACGATTATAAAAGTTTATTATATTTAATTTTATTACTAAATTACCGATATTAAAAGATTTAATAATACGTAACGGTTATAATAACATATTTATAATTATTAACCGATTTATAAAATTTTCTTATTTTATCTTATATAATAAAGATACCGATATAAAATAAATAGCATATATCTTTTTACGATATATTATAACAATATACGGCTTTATATTCGAAATTATCTCCGATAAAGGAACGATATTCGTATCGAAATTCTGGTAAAGTTTTATAATAAGATTAAAATTAAACCTTAAATTTATAACAGCTTTTAAACTTTAAGTAAACGGATAAATAAAACGAATTAATTGAATATTAAAAATTTATTTTCGACAATATATTAATTATAAATAAAATAATTAGGTTAAGTGGTTATTTATCGTATAATTAGCTTATAACATAGTTTATTATAAAAGTATATAAACGATACCTGTTAACGCTAATTTCGGATTTATTCCAAACGTTTATTAAAACGTTTATAAAAAAGGACCGGATAATATTAAAGTTATATTAATATTAAAACGACTTAAATAATTATATAAAAAAATAAAGGAAAAACTCGAACTTATACGTTAACGAATAAGCCGATATTATAACTAAAAAAGGTTAAAAGGATTAACCTTTTCGGAAAAAAATATGGTTTATTTAGTTATAAAAAACATTATAATAAAACGACTTAGTAAAAAATTTAATTATAAATATATCGGACCGTACCTAATTATTAAAAAAATATTAAAAAATAATTACGAACTAAATTTACCATTAAAAATTAGGATCTATTTAATTTTTCACATTTTTTTATTTAAGGACGTAACGAATGTAAAAGTTATAAAAATAGGACGAAATAACGTCGAAATAAAAGCAAACGAATACGAAATAAAGAAAATTTTAAACGTACGAATAAAAAATAAACGAATAAAATATAAAGTTAAATAAAAAGGATATAATAACTCCGAAAATATATAAAAACCTGTTAATTATTTAATAAATGCTTAACGTTTTTTAAAGAATTTTTATTAACGCCGATAGAAATGTTAATAAAAATAATATTTTAATTAAAATTACCCGATATATTTATTTTAAATTAATTAAATTCCGAAATAACCTTAAGATTTACCGACGTTTTAATAAACCTTATAAAACGCGTATTTTCCGCCCGATGCTTTTCCGTTTTTAACTTTTTTAAATCTTTTAAATTATCGATATTATAAAAGACCGCCTTTATTATCTTTTTATACCATATTGTTTTCTATTTCTAAATACGTTAAGTACGCGTTTTTATATGCTTTTCCGCCTTTATAACCTTTTTAAGTTCCGTTTTTAATTTACGATATTAAGAAAATACTTTAAAAAGTTACTTAGTAATAAGGTTAAAAACGTTATACCGAGGCTGGTTTTTTTAAATATAAAAAAAATAATAAAGAAAGTCCGATTCCGAAACTTTATATTTAAAATAGTAACGTTTATAATAAAAATAAGGAGTTATGTTAAAAAAATTAACGGATAATACGGCAATTAAAAAAAAATCGCGTTACGCAGTTTTTATAAAAAGTTTAATACGTTTAAATATACGATTAAATATAATAAAAAAAAGAACGTAAAAAAAAAAAAAAAAGGAAGAACTTATTAAAAGATGTAAAAAAAACGGAATAAGTTTTAAAAATAAAACCTTGGAAAAGGAAAGATTATGTTATAACCGGTCGGGCCATTAGGCCTAATAAGGTTAAAACATAATAAAAAAAAATCCTTAATTTAAATTTTTAAAAAAAAGATAGCTATATTAAAATAAGCCATATACGTTATACGATTAAAAAGGATCGGTTAAATCGGTAATGATTTTAACGATATTAGATTGTTATATTCGAATGCGATTTTAACGATTTAATAATAACTATATATTTTAATATTAAGAATAAAGGATATAAATAATATATAATTACGTTTATTACCTTTTTCTTAAATAGTTTTTAAACTTATTAGCTTATAATATAACTTAATTATTTAAAGCACTTTTTTTTTGTTATTACTAAACGTAACTACTTATTGCTTAAAACCTTAACATTTTTGCTAACATAAACCCCTTAACTGGATTAATAGTTAGGAATAAACCAGCCGTCATAATTCCGTAAATTTCTATTTTATTATATATTTATTTTTTAAAAAAGAGTTTATACGTTTTCGATATGTTTATAAACCGTTTAGTTATTAATCTTTTAATTAATTTTTTATTATATTAAATAACGTTATAAATTATATTTAAACGTAAAGTGTATAATAACGATTTTAATTAATATATTTTATAATAATAAATTATATATTTTAATAAGTTCGTTAAAAGAATTATCGATACCCGGTACTTTTTATAACGAAATAAATTATATTAATTCTTTAATATTTTCTAATATTATTTCCGTTTTAATCTTATAATAAAGCCGTAATAATCGCGTTTTAATAAATTATTTTTAAAGAATATCGGTTAAAGTTATAAATAAATCGGAGAAAAAGTTTTTTATTAATATTACGGCTTTTTTATTATAATTATACGTTATAAACCTAACGTTTTTATTTTATATTAACGGTAATATCGTTATAGTTACGGTTGTTTTTATATTATATATTTTTATTTATTTCTTTAAAGCTTAAAAGCTTTTTATATTATTTGAAACTTTAGTTAACGCGTTATATTAATTATATTTCTATATTATAAAAACTTTATTATTTTAATAACGGACCGTTTAATTATATTACGTTTATAACTTTAGCGTAAATATTATATTATAACTACTTTATAACCGTTTATATTTATTTATAACGTTTTTTATTTCTTTATTTTATTACGGGTAGCCTTTGCCCGTATTTAACGGTTTTTTTAATATTAATATATTAATTATTTTAATTAAATAATTTATAATATTATCCGGATATTTATTTAACTTTTAAAACGTTAATAAATTATTAACGTTATAAAAATAGTTATAAAACTTTAATAAAATATATGTTTATTTAATAATAACCAGTTTTAACTTTTTACGGCTTTAAAATATTACGTACCCGTTACGTTTAAGACGCGTATTAATTAAAATTAATAATTTAAATTATATTATTTTAACGATTCCTTATATTATATTAATTACGTTTCCGTTATTTACGTTAAATTTATTATTACCGGTTATTTTATTTTCATTTATTATATTATTTTCTTTTATAAAGTATAAAAAGAAAACGTTATTATAATATAAACGTAAAAATATTATTATAACCGTATAATATTTTCGTTAATTGCTTTTAAAAAAAGTAATAAAAATTAAAATCCCCGATAAATACGTTATGTTTTTACGGCGTTATCGTTATTATATTATTTATTAAAAAGTTATTTTATTTTTTAAACTCTTTTTTTCCAGAAAAGGTATATATTAATTATATTATTAATACCGTTTCTTTTCTTAAACGTAATATAATATTAATTCTTTTTATTATAATGTTAACGTTATAAGTTTATAATATTTATATATATATAATATAACTTTATTACCCGGTTTAAACATTAATTAATATTTAAAACTTTTAAAATAATATATATTATTTATTTATTTATTTTAATTCGGGTTTTATATTATTATTACCTTATATTCGGCGTTATCGTTTAACGTTAATTTTTAATTTATTCTTTTTATACGTTTTAATAAGTTATTTATATTATAAAACTTTTAAAAAAGCGTTTTATATATTTTAAATCCTTTTTTAAAAAAAATAAATATTATCCGGGGCGCCGAAATTAAATTAAATCGGGGTCGGCGTAATTTTAAAACGTTTCCGTTATAAGCGCGCTTTTTTTTAAGAAGAAATTACTTTTTTTTAACAGTTAATATCCGGTTAATATTATAAAATCTATTTTTATTTCATGTTAATTTTTATAATTTTTACGGGTTATTTATATAATTATACCGATACGGTACCGATTTTAAATTATTTCGGGCGTATAAGATATACCGTTTTTATTTATTATTTTTCCGTTATTATTATTTTATAATTACGGTTTTATACTGTATACGTTTTATTATAATTATAATAATTTATTATTATAAATATTTTATTTATTTTACATTAAAAGTATTATAATTCCCCGTTTTTATTATTATTTATATACGTAATAATATTAAATAATTTCTAATTTTATATTAAAAAAAGTATAATTAAATATTTAAACCTTTTCAATTACGCCGTTAATATATAATAAAATCGTAACGATTACGATATTAATATAAATAACGGCCGTATTATTTTTTACGTTAAAATGTTTTAAAATTTATTTTTTAACCCGTATTATATTTTTTTTATTACCTTTTTATAACTATTTTAAAGAGATTTTACTATTAATGTTTTATAACGGTTTTCTTAAAAAACCGGTTATATATATTATAATTTCGTAACTTTTTAATAAAACCGTAATACCGAAAGCTTTTATTATTTATTTTTGTTTTTATATATATTAATTTATATTATTTTTAAAAGTTATAATCGTATTATTATTATTTAATCTTTACGCCGTAATCATTATAATTTTACCGATAAATTATATCGTTATATTTATTATTTATATAATTTCCGCCAGGGATTTATTAAATATCGTTTCGTTTTAATTTATTATTTTTATAATAATTTCGCGTTCGTATTTAATTTAAATAATTACCGTAATAAATATTATAAAAACATATTTTAAAATTATTACGGTAATAAAATTTATTTAATTTTAAATGCTTTAAACGGCGTTTTATTTTATCGTGATAATTTAATACTTAAAAACGGTTTTAAAACCGTTTATTATTACCGGGGTATTATCGTTTTTATAATAATATTGTTATTACTTTTTAATTACGTCAAGGTAATCGGTTAATATAATTTTTATTATTATTATTTATATTAATTTATTAATTTTACCGGTAATCGATAATTTTACAATTTCGTTATTAATACGTATTTATTTTACGGGCGTAGTTTTATTATTATTAAATTTTATTAATTTAACGTAATTTAAAACCGTTTAACGTGTTTTTAATTTGCTTTTTATTATAATTTCGTTATAATAACGATATAATAACGCGGTTAAAATAAAATAAAGTTATTAAAAAGAATTTAAAGTTAAAATAATAATTTTACGTAATATTTTAATAAAATTCCAATTTAAAGCAGTTTGTCTTTTAATTTAATAATATTACATGCCATGATAATGGTATTTTTAATATCTTTAATACCAAGTGGTATTCTCGGTGCAAAGATATAACCAACTGCATATAAAATTATATTATCTGCCTGTATTTTAGGTACATCCGCAGAACCTCCGGGTAAGATCCGTATAAGTTTTATATGGATGCATTAATATTAATTAACAGGTATATTAATAACGGCTATAGCCGTGGTTATAAAACTAAGGTTAATTTTTAATTACTTTAACGATACGCCGTAATAAACCTTTTACCGGAATAAGTTATATATAAGTTTTAAGTAAAATTAAAGGCCTTATATCGGGGTTTATCGATTTATTTATATTCGGTAAATAAGTTACATATAAAATGTTTAATTTCCGTTATAATTTAATAATAAACTTTATTTATCGTAAATTATTCTATCCCTTTTTATTTATCCGATATATTTACCGAAATTATCCGTTATCTTTTAACTATTCGTTTATATATAATAATCGCTTTTTTCTTTATTATTTTTATTTTTTCTTTTATTATCGTTTACCTAACTTTTAAACGTTAAAATATTATTTTTTGCCCTTACCAGTCCTTATCGTAATCCTTACCTTAAAATTACTCCCTCTTTTATTTATATTTAATTCGAGGCGTATAATAACCCTTACTGTCGCCATTATTAATATGCTAACTTAATACTTAATTAATAATATATTTCCGCCGTTATTCCAGGTATTAACGCCTGCGTTTTATTCGGTACTTTCATTTTTTTCGCACACATTTATCGTACGGACTAATTCGTTTTACGGGTTATTAACGTTTTTTACGTAAAAAGCGTTATTAATATTAAGTTTAATTATTGCCCCGAAACTGTTAACCTTTTACGCATTTTTACCGACCATAACTTTTACCCTAATTAATATACCCCTATTTTGTTTATTATATAATAGTTTATAACCGCCGGAGGGGGTACCGGCGGCACTTTTACACTTTATACCGGTTAAAAAGTTTCGCATAAGATATTAATTAAATAAATAAAAAGAAAAAAAATTTAAAAATAAGATTAAAAAAAGTTAATAAATCTTTCTTTAAATATAATATACATATTAATAATCTTAATATAAAATTCTTATTACCGGGGATTAACGTTTTACGTTCTGCTTCTCGGTTTAATAATAAAGTTTTTTTTCGGGGCTTAAAAGCTTAATTTAAACTTTATATGTTACGGAATTACTGCATATATATTATTATTTAAGTAAACCATGCTAAAAGGTTTAATCTTATATTCGATATGTATAAAAATAATAATACGTTTATAACTGGTTATTTTAATAATGGTTAGTCTGATTTAAAGGATATAATAAAAGGTTATAAGTTTTATTTAAGTTTTACCGGTTATATTCTTTTTTCGGATAAGGATATGCGGCCATTTTTTTTTAAAAATATTAACCCTGGTTAACGTAAAAATATTTTATTAAACCAGGTTCAGTTTTTTAATATGTTATCTTAAGTACAGTTTTACCCTGTATCTTTTTAAATTTTTTTTCGTAAATTCGATAAATATTATACTAATAACTAAAACGGATTTTACTTTAATATATATAACATTATAAAGGATATTCATTATTTTATTAATATTTTAATCATATTTTATATGCCGTCTTTTAACGTTAAACGTTATATTTATGCTGGTATCTTAAATGTTAAAACGAAAATAAAAGATATTAGTATAGCTAATACGTTATTTAAATCGGGTTTTAGTCGTAAACAAAAAAGGGAGTTTATTTTAAGTTCTTTAAATATGCTTTAGGTTAATGGTTTTAATAAAACTATTTCTTTTATAAAAGTTAAAAATATATTTACTATTATGTATTAAATAACACGGGAAAAAAAATAATTTTTTACATTAAATATTATTAATTATGCAAACTAAATTAAAACCTATTATCCGTTTTTGCTGCTTATATTAATAACTTTAAGGTATTAAATATGGTAATAAAGGGGGTTTCCCCCTTTATCCTTTATTACTTATCCTTATTTTTAAAATTTTCCGGGTATAAAGGGTTAAATATAAGTTTAATAATTTTTATAAAAATATAATTCTTATTTAACCATTTTATATTAACCCCGGGGTAATACCGGGGGTTATAGTTAAAAACGTAAATATGAAGTATGCCCCATTTCGGGACGTGCACCTTTTTTAAGTATTTATTTATTACTATAAAACTGTATTAATATTTAAATAAATGTTTATAATGCTTAAACATATCCTTATTTATAAAAAGGACATCGTCGATGATATAATATTTTTTAAACCCGTTTAATAATCCGGCGTTTTAACATTTAAATATATAAAAGTAATTACTTAAATTACGTGCTTAAAATGTTTTAAAACGGTAAATACCGCCGTAAATATAAAAAGTTTTAAAACGATTTATATTTTATTTATATTAGTTACTGTATTAAATAAACGAAACGCATAATAAGCTTTAATAAGTATAAAGTTAATATTAAGGTTAAAAATTTTAAACCGGCTAATATTATTTATTATTAAATAAATACGCTTATACGTTTATTAATAAGCTAAAGGGGGTCCCTTAATTTGTTAAAAGGTCCGGCGCGTAACAAATTTATAAGCGGAAGGTTAAGGTTAAGGTTAATACTTACGTTTTTATTTATTTAAATTAGTTTATACCTATTTCGTATATGCTTTTAATATATCTTATATGCTTTCGATATCGGGATGCTTATATATAAGCTCGGGTAATTTATAAATATATTTTATATAAGCACGGATAAAGGTATAATACAGTATAAAATCCTTTAATATTATTAACCGGAAACCGGTTATAAAGTCCTTACGTGTTTTAAACGTAACAGCCTCGGTTTAAAAATCCGCCTTATTCTTTTAAGCGATATACCTTAATTCCGCCATATCTGCGTTTATATATATAAACTTACTTTTTACTTTATAAAAATATTTCCACGTTTTAAAAAGGTTGTAAGTACGTTAAATATTAAGATAATACCTTTTAAAATCGAAATAACAAAAGTTTTAAATGTTACGTTTTAAGGCTTAATTTCCGAGCATATAGTAATAAGGATACCCGTTTTTATAAAACTTACGGACGGCGAAATATTTTTTAAAATTAAACTGTTTTACGCCTTTAATAAATTTTTCCGGTAATAAGTTATACCGGGGGTAAATTAAAAAAACGGACCGTGTCATTAATTTAAACCTTATTATGTTAAATAGGTTTTTTTAATCGGAGTTATCCTTTAATTAAGATTATTCGTTTACGAATAAAGGTATAAATAAAGTAATTAACGGGGTAACGGATAAGGCTTATTATTCCGTAATAAATGGTGCTTAAGATAAAAGGGGTATGTTTTTAATAATCTGCCTTTAACCGTTAAGGTTTTTATTACGATTAATAAGCTATTTATTATGTGGTTATTTTTAGGTATTAAGAACGATAAAATTATTTAATAAATTTTAACTTTATTGATTTAAAAACGGCGCGCGGGAATTAATATTAAGGGGGGTTACTTAATTATAGCTCGGTATATGATAAATAAGAAAGGTTATATTAAACAGTTATGTTAAAAGTAAATAAGTTATATTAAATAAAGTAAAGGGTTATGTAAGGCAGATTTTAAGTAATAATAACGTATATGTTTTTCGGTATATATAAAATAGATGTGTATATTTCTGTGTATAAGGAAATACTTAGGGTATGCTTTTCTGATGCCGTAATGTCGTCTTACCGTCCGGCCTTTATAAAAGGCCGTATAGTCTCCCGGCATTATCATGGCATACCCCACTTTATAATTTTACGCCGGTTTTTATTCACACGTTTTATAATAATTTTAAAATTTTAAAACTTAAATATATTTTATTATATAATTATTATAACATAAATAAAATAAAGTTTATAAAAAATATAAAAATTAATAATTTAATATTTAAAAAAATAATTAAAAAGTTTATTTTATTATTAAATATTTATAAACGTAAATAGATTTTTATTATTATATATATTTATATAAATAGGCGTGTATTACCGTTATTAATTATTTTTAATAACGTTAATATTGAATAATAATAGTCTTTTAACGTTAAAAAACAGTTAAAGTAATAATAATATAACTTTTAAATAATTTAACAAAGGTTTTAGTTTTTATAATAAATATATTAATTTTATTAAATAAAAAAGGTTTATTTTCAATAAATATTATAATTATATTATTAAAATATTTATATAAATATATTTCGTTAATTATATTTATTTTATTTTTATTATTTTTAAATATTTAATATAAACGTTTTTAAAACTTTTAAAGCCCGGTTTTATTTTTAATTTTATAAACGTTACTACGGCCGTACGTTGGTAATTATTAATAAAACAAACTTTTTATAAGCGTTTAAAAAAACATAACGTAATATATTTAATATTTTAAAATATATTATTATTATAATATAAGTTATATCTTATACCAGCTTATATAATACGGTTATTTTTATAATAAATAAATAACTTAATAAAATTTCATAATAAAAAAGCGGTAAATTTTAATAATAATATTATATTTACGGTGCCGCTTACACCTTAAATAATAGATAAACTTTATTATTTTAATTTATTATTTTTAAGCCATAGCTTAGCTTTTAATACGACTTATAAGCCTGTATAGCCACGCCGTTATATAATAATAAATTCCCTTCTTATATGGGCCAGATCTATCCTATATATTGTTATTCGATCTTTGCTAAGGGCACCCTATTCGATTTTGGCCAGCGTTACCCTTATTAATTTTTCTTTTTCTGGCTTTAAGCCACTTATTTTATCTGTCAAGGACACCCTCTTTCTAGCCAGTGCCATCCCTTCTGCCTAGTGGCACCCATCTATCTGGCTTTGTGCCATCAAACCCTCTGCTCAGTAACACCCAAGACCTACGATGACCTCTATCTCTGCCCAGGAGGTCCAGGCGGCCCTTCAAGCCGTACGCGATAAGTTAACGACTTAATTCGCCGCCGCGTTATAAAATCGCATTCCTGCCGTTTTTAACCTTTAACCGCATTTACTTAACGTTATTAAGTTTAAAAGTTTTATTTATTATAATTTATAATTTATTAAAATAAAAAATAAATTATATATTAACGGTATAATAATTAATAATAATTATACCCGTACGTATTATATTTATAATCGTTTTAATATTTTTTAAATAAATTAATTTACTTATTATAATAAATAAAAGATTAATTTTAAAACAGTTTTTAAAGTTATTAACTGTATTTATAATAATTTTAACCGTTAATTATTTATTAAAGTTAAATTATTAAAAAGAAAAAAAAATAATAATTTATTCCGTTAATTTTTTACTTATTAACAAAATATATTATATCGCGCCCGTAATAATAAAATATATATAATAACCGATATTTAATATATTTATAAATTTCGTTAAACCTTATCCGGCAAAATATAAATTAAATTAAATAATTATAAATTTATCCCGTTTATAGATAACTTATTTATGTGTTATTTTTATAAATAATCGTATTTAATACGTTTTAATTAATATTAATATTAATACTTTTATTTTAAAATCAAATTTAATTAAATTATTTAAAAATAGTTTTATAATAATAATAATAATAATTATTACGGTTTTAACGTTAATATCGTATAAACCTTATCGTTAATAAAAAAAACGTTAATATTAATAAAAAAAGGTTTTTATATTTATTATAATAAATATTATACTTTAGCTTTTTATTATTACGTTCCGTATAGATGTTAACGTATTACTGTTATTAATTAGTTTTTAAATAATTTTTAATTAACTTTTAACCGATTTAAAAGAAATCCGGGAATAAAGGTATTATAATGTCCCGGGACGGGCCTTTTTTTAATCGGGGGGGTAATATTACGGTATAAGTTATAGCTTATATTAATTTATATAATACGGCTATTTTTATAATAAGTAAATAACTTAATAAAATCTTATAATAAAAAGGTAATAAGCATTAATAATAATATTATATTTACGGTACCGTTTATACCTTAAATAATAAATAAACTTTATTATTTTAATTTATTATTTTTAAGTTATAGCTTAACCTTTAATATAACCTGCGAGCCTGTATAACTACGCCGTTATAATTATAATTAATTTTAAAATTAATAATATATATATTAAATAGCTTTAAGTCGTTATATATACGATTATATTATAATCTTATAATAAAGGTTAAAACAGGTATTATATTTTATTTATTTAAAAAAAAGATTTAATTATCGTATAAAAAAAGGTTTATTTTTTTTAACCCGTATTACGCATAATAAAATCCGATATATTATTATATAAAAATACGGGCTATTTTTATACGGCGATTATTAACATGATTTTAATAATATATTTAATACATTTTTAAATTATATTAATTAAAGCGTTATTATAAAGGTTTATAAAGTAGTAATAAAAAAGATAATAAATTAAAAAGAATCCCACTTATTTTTAAATCCGAAAGATTTAAAGTAAATAAGTTTAAAAAAGTAAGCCTTATAAGCTTTACTTATCCACCGTATTTATGTTATGACCGGTCGGGTCATTGGGCCTAGTGGGGCTAAACACAATAAGAAAAGATCCCTAACTTTAGTTCTGAAGAAAAAAATAGCCATATTAAAATAAACCACATGCGCCATACGACCAGGAAAGATCGGTTAAATCGATAATAATCTTAACGATATTAGATTACTATACTCGAAAACGATCTTAACGATTTAATAATAACCATATATTTTAATGTTAAGAAAAAAAAACATAAATAATATATAATTACGTTTATTACCATTTTTTTAAATAATTTTTAAACTTATTAGCTTATAATATAACTTAGTTACTTAAAGCATTTTTTTTTGTTATCACCAGACGTAATTACTTATTATTTAAAACCCTAGCACTCTTGCTAACATAAACCCCTTGACTGGATTAATAATTAGGAATAAGACCAGCCGTCACAATTTATTTTATTTATTTAATTAAGTAACGGCCTTTTTTAAAGGCTTGTATTAATTAAATAATTGTTTTATTTAAAAATGTTTTAAAACGGTAAAAAAAGTTATGATTAAATTTATTAAATTAATATTTAAACCGTTATAATTATAATATTTTAAAATATTATTATAATTTAAAAATTATTTATTTAAATCGATTTTAATCTTAATAAATTTACGGCTTAATTAATGTTTAAAAATTTAAATAAAGTTTTTAATTTTTTAAGCTTTAAAATTACCAATATTAAATATTATAATAATTAATTAATAACCGCGTTTAAAATAAAAAAAAAGTTTTCCCCGCGTTTAATAAACTGTTTATATAAAATACCCCCGTTTATTATTTATAAAAATAAAAATAAAATAAATAAAAAATAAATAAATGTAATATAAAAAAATATATTATAATTAAATTAAAATAAAGTTTATTAAAATAATTATATTATAAAACGTTATAAACGTAAAGGAGTTTAAGCGTAAAGGGGGTTATTAACTTAAAATTAATATAAATAAAACAATTATTAAAATAATGGTTATTAAATATATTACTGACTTAAGCGATTAAGGGTTGTTAAAATTAGGTGGTGAGCTATTAGGATTTAGGAGTAAAGGGATTTTAAAGAGATCTGCATCCGCGGGGATCTCGACTGCGATTACGACAAGAGAAACGAGAGCCATATATAGATGTTTATATGACGAGAATCTAAAGGAGAATAACATAGCCAAGTTCCGTTTGAAGTTTTGAATAATTATGGTCGAAGATACGGCAGTGTGAATTTGAATAGACCAAATTTCACATCTACCGGAGACGTCAAGCCAGAATTATAATGTGCTGAGACTCCTTATCGAAATAGGTTATAGATAGCCAGCATAGTAATAAGTAACGATTATATGATTAAAAATGCCCGGATTCTTTTCTTCGGCTGCTTCGTTCCAGAGCAGTAAAAATTGACTTTTCTATAAAAAGAATGATATGCTTTGCCAAGAGGGTGTCGTGGCAATTTCTTGCGCCGGCCAGTTGGCCACCATTATGCTTGGTGCGTTGCATAATAGGTAGCCGGGTTTTATTACTCAGGACACCGGACCTCAAACTCACCACTGGAGATTCGCGTGTCTCAGTACACCGATGTAGCAAACATTTTCTTAAATATAATTCGAAATCATTCGGATACAGCAATGAATCGTACCAGCTTACGTTCATTCAGCTAATTCCCCATTTCGCAGATACCCTAATAGAAGGCAAGTTCGTCTAACCAGCAACCTTTCAGAGGTGACTGCAGTGTCACAAATACAGTTGAACATGTCTCATTTTAGATCTAGCCATAGGCAATGCAAAGAGTTTCCATACATCTGTCACTCTATCTAGCTGATATGCAATACCTAGACGTCATTGCATCGATTGAATATCCCCCGGGAGGGAGGCACCGTATCCCCGCTATCCAAGTAGACAAGTGCATTTGAAATTCTGGCCTCGCACGGCTAACGGGACCGTCCTGGGCTACAAATCTAGACCCATGTACTTGAGAACGAAACTCATCATCAGAGCTTGAACGGTCCTGCCCCCGCCGACTGGAAGAACCCGTCCGGGTCATACTTTGCGCTGACCCGGAGCAATTCAGCCTTGGCTTCGGGGCCGTAAGAACCGAATGGGTCCTGGTGAGGAAACGCGTAGTTCAGATATCGGTAGGATGAGGACGCGTCGTTACTCTGCGCCTCTTTCTCAATACTTGCGAGTGCATCCCTGTTGACATTATAGACGAGCTCATCATCACTTGCGCTATCCCAAGAAGTGTAGAACAGCACCACCACAACCGGGCCGTTTTCGGGCTTGAGACCCATGGAGTTACCACCGCGGGAAATAGAATTCTCCATGATGGATACTGGTATTGGCTCGAAGGTCATTGAAAATAGAAGGTTTGCCACCTCGTTCAACCTATCAAACGCTGCGTGATAAGCTTTCACTGTATATTCAAGAATCGCAGTGTCCGCCTTGATAGTAGTAGACATTTTAACCACTCTATCTTGATATCAGCGCATATAGAATAAGTGATAGCATAGATACGCCTACCTATTCGCCGCTGCACCAGCAAAGGCTTCGTCGGTCAAATTCTTCAGGCTGTCAACACGTAAAGTCTTCATCTGGTCGATCTGAGGTTGGATATCTGCAAATGGCTCAAGGGCTCCGGGCTTCTCCGGCTTGGTGTAGAATATATCGTTCATGCATACGATATCACCAAGGGCAGCGGCATATCCGAGGCTGATGCAGATGTGGACATCGTTGTCGGTGTTTGTACCATGCAGATAGTCAACAAGACTCTGTATCTGCCCTGAAAAGCTGGGTTGGAAGTAAAAGACTTTGCCACCCCAAAGCTGGCCCTGTTCGAAGGCGCCGAGGTCGAAACGAGTGACGATACCAAAGTTGTTTCCTCCACCTTTGAGGGCTGTCCATAAGTCACTGTTCGTCTCGGCATTGGCATTCACGATCTCTCCGGTGGCAAGGACGACTTCATAGTTGATCACGTTGTCGCAAACGAACCCGCGCCTATAAGAAAAATATGACAGCCCCCCTGATAGAATTAGATCATGTCAAGCCTGAAGGGCCTCGAGACCTACCTTGAACAGCATCTCCCCCGATTCCACCGCTGGAGTGTCGGTTTCCTACAACGCCAAGTCCGACATCCATTACGGCATCGTACACCTTTCCCATTTTCTCGCCGGCCGCAACTGAGACGATTTTCTTATTTGGGTCAACTTTGATGCCGGTGAGATTTTTGAGATGAATAGTGAGGCCATCGTCGACATTCGCGACTCCGGGCGTTGTCTGCTGGCCAGCGCCACATATTGCAACCTTAGAGCGAAGCCCAAATGGATGTATAGCCTTCAGTATGTCCGCAACTTGAGATGCTGAGCTTGGAGTCAGGAAGCAGGCAGGTTTCAGCTCACGTTCCAGCTCTGAGAAATACGTCTCTATGATCTCATTGTATGACTCTGCACCCGGAAGGACAACCAAGTCTCCTGGGATCTTCTTGATTGCTTCGATCGCGTCCGAGACAGACATTGTGAAGCGGTAGGATGGGAGGCCAAAGACACTTAACTACTACCGAAGAACCTTGTAAGTGAGCGTGCAGACGCTGGCAGCAGGTATTTTATCCACTAAACCAATCTGGCAGTGGTTTGAGGAACACTAACGTAGATGAAATTAGTGGGAGAGAAAAATATAGAAGGTGAGGAAGAACCCCAATAATCAAGTTGTATTGGGAAACGGTACCATAGTAAAAGCTGCAACTAACTACCGACGCACCTAAGTATGTGCCCTATCTGCTTGGCAACCGTACCATTGACCCCCACTAAGCATTACGTGCATCAAGTAGTTGGAGCATACGTACAGCCTACCTACATCGTATTAGGCGGTTCGATCTGCCACTACAGGGATAATTCGCCCTTCCGCTAATGTACCTAGGTACTCTCCCACCAATGTCAATCAACTGAAGTTGGGTTGTCTTAAACATCCATGGATGTGCTTAGAGATGCTTGACACGGCAGATGCGGAATGCCGGAATACTACACTATGGTAACTACGCAGTGAGCTTTAGGTAGTATCGAAGCAGGGTTTATTGGATAGTTTTCATGTAGCCTTGCAGTGCTCCAATATCTGACCGCCATACCTATCGAGTTGCATAGTCAAGTTGTCAAGTTATATTCTAGGCACCAGCTTCTACTAATTGCAGGCAAAGGTTAAACTATATAATCTGGTTGCTGGGTACTGGATACTGTAAAGGTTATTTTAGCCGACTGATCACATTGGGGGCGAGGACATATTATTATCTGATTGCTGGCTGTACGCAGCTGCAGGGTTATTGCAGTCGTGCCCCGATCCTTGCAGCCCACAGGTCACTCGTTTGGAGCAAAAACGATGATGCACGTTATGTTAGTGATTAAATCGTAAAATGCCTACGGGTACCTACGTATCCGGCCTGTCGCGATAGCATTCGAATTTCCGCCACAGAGGTTATCTCAATACCAATCGTCTAGTTGCTTAAGGTGTATCATTTTTAACGACGGCGATACTTCATGCAAGGGATTGGACATTAGCAGGCTGGAATTATGTAGGCTATGTAAGTAGGTATTAATAAGATCCGCCTCTTCTGGCCAACATACTGCTTGGCTATGGATTAATCGTAGTTACAGCGGAATCATGCCGTGCTGAAAAATCATTAACATATTGTACGAAGCCATCATCGTCTTGGTACTGGAACATGGGAAACTACATACCTAAGTACTTAGGTAATTTATACATACTGGAGCGTAAATCCATCCAATCAGGTTGCGGGGATACGGCGACCCATTCTAGTACACTAGCCAATCATTTAGTGGCCAACCCCCACTAAAGGGGTTATTGAACTAGGCATCAGAGAGTTGCATTAGCACATTGAGGTGAAAGAACCATGAAAAGAAAATATCCATGATTCATACTGCTCCATTCCTTTGGCGCGTAGAGAATTCTACATGCACGTCCTCCCTTGGAAGCGCATACGACCTCCAGATGCTGGTTTTCTCCATGTTCTTATCCACAAAACTTGTTGGTTATTAATGGTTACTGGTATGGACCCATATACCAGTAGGCAGTACCTATGTACCTATCTCCTGTTTATATAAGGATACGGGCTTCGCTTATATCCCTTTTAAATAAATAAATAAATTTTAGATTAAAATATAATACGAGTTTTATTATTTTTTATTATTATTATTTATTATCTTTTTTTTTACGTATATATTTATTAATATTAATTAATATTATTAAATAGTTAATAATATAAATTAATAAGGTTAGAAAAATTATTATTACGATAATTTAAAAATTTTTTTACGTTAATATTATTTTCCCCTGTTTATTTTTATAACAGATAATAACCTTTTCCTATTTTTTTTATTATTATTATAAGTATTATTATTATTATTATTTTTAAAACTATTTATTATATCGGATAATTAATAATAAACCGGATTATTGTTTAAGGCTGTTAAAAAATAACCTTACGGAAAAAAAGATTAATAAATAAGGTTATAAATTAAAAAGGCCGTTTAACGGGAAAATATAAATATTTTTATTCGGTTTTTTAATTTTATTTTAAAACGTATAATATTATTAATTTAAGCGTTTAACCCCGTAATTATAAAATAAACGGAAATTAACTTTTAATAAGCTATTTTTAAATTAAAAATTATATAAATATTATTTATTTTTAATAATTTTAAAATAACCAATAACCGCCCCGATATTAACCGAATAACGGAAAAAACGTTTAATAAATATTAAGATTATTTTCGGGGATTTAAAGAAGTAAATTTCGAAATTATATTTAAATAATTCCGGTTTATTTTAAAAATAGCATTAATATAATAAAATATATACGTTAAAGAAAATAACGTAAATTTTATAACTAAATTAATTAATTTTATTATTTAATAATAACTCTCGGAATAAGAATTTATTAAATTTAAAATAATTATAAATAAATGGTTTTATACGTTAACATAAAAAATATCGGTTTATAATATAAAATACGGATTAATTTATTTATAATCTTATAAATTATTTATATATTTTATTATTCGGTTCGGAACGTTTATAAAATTATCCGGTAAATTTTAATATTAACCGTTTTAAAATAATTAATTAAAAATTTTAATAATATAAATTATATTATATAAAATAATAACCCCGTTTATTTTATTACTTAATTTTTTATATTAATTTTTAAAATATCTTTTTAATTAACCTTTCTTTTAACATATTTTTACCCCGGATTAATTACGTATCGACTTAAATCTTAACCCGGAACGTTTAAAACCCCGTGGAATATTAAACATTTTAATAATATTTAATAACCCCTTTCCCTTAAGGCGGACCTAACTTTAACCTATTCCGCTGACATAATAACCTTTTTTTACGCAAGTAACGTAACCCTTTCCCCCTTTTTTTCCCATTTAATTTATGTAACCCCCTCCCGGGAATATTAACCCAGGGTATCCGTATTAATACCTTTACCCTCCGGGATACCCTTAGCTAAGATACTTTTATAACTATTTAATTTATCCGCCTTACCCGGGTATACCGGGTTACCTACTTTAGCTTACGGGAAATAATTAATGGCCTTTTAAATAGCTATATTTAACGATAAAAAAGGATAACCGGACCGTCCTTTTTTAAAAAATTTAAATTAACCCATATATTATAAAATTTAAATAATTTAAAAAATATTAACTTTTAACGTTATTTTTTTTTCTTTTGCCGATTATTTTAAATAAAGGACCGGGGCCTGTAAAAACTTTAAAAAGTTACGATTTTTGTTTTTAAACAATATTTAAGTTTACCCGGGATTTAATTTATTATTAAGCCGGACCATTATATTTATTAATAATTAATAAAAATAAATTTATTATATTATTTTATTAATTAATATTTTAAATAAATTATATTTATCGATTATCATAAAATAATTTAAAAACGTTTTAAATAAAAAAGATAATTATACGGGAAAAGTTTACGATATTTTAAAAAATAAGTTTTGTTTTTTTTTAATATGTGTTATATTAGCAATATTCGATAAATACAATTTTACGCCGTATTTTTAATTATTTTATTAAAACGTATAATATTATATTTCTTTTATAATATTTTTTATTATTTAATATTTATTAATATATACTTTATTATAAAACGTTATTTTAATACTAAGTAAAATAAAATCTAATATTATTATAATTAAATATTTACAACTCTTTTTAATATTAAAATTAAAAATGCCGGTAAAATTAATTTAAAAATATTTCAAATTTTATTTAATAAGCTTTTATTATATTAAAAAATAGTAAAGCCCGATTTCCGAGAAAATTAATAATTAATTACCGTTATATATTAAATTTACCGTATAATTCTTTAATTTTAATATACATTTTTCGAATTTATTACTTATTTTAAAAATTTAATAAATAGATTTCGCGTTTTAATTAATATTTATAAAGTTATAAAAAAAGCTAATTAGTATATGGTTAATAAAGATAATAGCGATATTAATAATAATAATAACGTTTTTATATTAACTGTAAATATTACCGAAATAATAAAAATAAGAAATATTATTAAAAATAAAAACCCAATAAATAATAAAAATGTAAATATTAAATATATATAAAAGAAAAGGATATTAATTTATTAATTATTTAAAACGGGAACGTAAAAAAGCAAAAGTATAATAAAAAGCTAAAAAGGTATTTTAATATAATAATTATACCGTTTTTTTTATTAAATACGAAAAAAATAAGCCCGTTTCGGAACTTAAAAAAAAGGATACCGTAAAGTATTTTAATTATTCGGATCATGGTTAATATTTTATAACTGGTTATTTATTTAACTAATTTTTTTAATACCGAATTAGCCCTTTTTTATTTACGATAAAAAACACACCCGATATTATATTTATTTTAAACAGATATATTAAAAACGTTTTTTAAAGAATTATATTAAATATAGGTATTATTAAAGTATTTATTATCAGGAAAAAATAATATTTTACTTTAATAAAAGAATACTTTAATTAACGATTAAAAGTGGATAACAATTATACGGAAAAAACTAATATCTGTTTCGGAAATAGATTTTATATTAAATTATTTAATATAATTCTTATTAATACGTTTTTCGGTTAAATTAAGTTTTATATAATAAAAATAAATATTTTATTTTTAATATTAATTAAAAATATAAATTAATTTGGTATATATTTTAATAATATTACGAATTAATTAATTAATAAAAACGGCGTAATAATTAACGTTATTCGGAAATAAAGGCATTTATGGTTTAAATTTAACGATATTATTTATTTTACGGAAATAAAATTATATAAGATTTATATATATTTCGGATATTTATTTATTAATAAATTATGCGATTCTTTAAATAAAATAAGATACGATATTGAAATCAACGTTTTTAAGGAAATTAATAAGTTTTATTATTATTATTAAATTAAAAATAAAGCATTTTAAAGGTTTAAGTTTAATTTAAAAGATTTAAAAATAAAGTTTAATTTTAAAATAATTATTAATAGAATATATTTAAATAAAAAACCTATTTTTTATATTATCGATGTAGTTATAAAGTTTAAGTAGCACGTTTTATAAGGAATATATTAATTAAAAAAATATAAAATATATTTAAAAAATATTAAATCGATACGTATTTAAAACCCCCGGATATTATTATTTACGATATTGGTATAAATTTCGATAATACCGAGTTCCGTAATAAAGCACGTTTTATCGGAATTATTTATTATTAAGTATTAATAAAAATATATTAATTTATCGGTAAAGTAAAAAAATATTATAGTTTTATTTAAAAAATATATAAAATTATTACGAAATAATTTAAAAGTATTAAATTAAAACTATTACGTTTATAAATAGTAATAAAAATAATTAACGATATATTTAATTTTAACGACTTTATTTTTATTTTATTAATTTTTAAAGCTTATTTTCGAATTAATATAAATTTACCTCTTATTTTTATATAAATTTAAAAAGGTTAAATAATATAAAAAGTTATAATAAAGGTTAAAAAAATTAAAGTATAAAGGTTAATTTAAAACGCATTAAATATTAGGAATAACCCGAATACGTAAAAAATATTTTTAAAGTTTTTATTTTTAAATTATAAGGTATTTATATATATAAAAAAAAGAGGATAAAAAAGTTTTTTTAAAGTTATCGCGGTTATTAATAAAAATATAACGGTAAATTTAAAAATAACGGGAAATATAATAACTTTTCGGAGCTTATATATTAAACCTTATACCTAATTAAAAAAAAGGTTAATAAATATCTTTAATAAAAAGATCGAAAAAATGCGTGTAAATTTTTAATACGTTAATATTAAAAAGAAAAACGATAAAATATTAACTTTTAAATTTAAGGTAAATAAAAAGATTATAACGTTTAAAAAGTTATTCGAAGTTCTTAATTTTAAAGAATTAAACGTTTTATTTAAAAAAGGTATATTACGATCTGAAACATATAATGTTATTAATTATTAAAATATAACGATTTTTAAATTAAAAATGGTTTATTAAATAAAAAATAAAAATACGGAAACTCCGATAAAATATTTATTATAATTTATATATCTATTATTTAATAAATTAATTAATATTTTATTTTAGTAATAACCTTTATTTTACGGCTTAAAAAAATAAAGGTTATAATATAAAATATTATTATAGCTTATACTTAATTTAAAACGCCGATATAACGGATTATTTTTATACGATTATTTATTAAATTAAAAAATAAATACTTTAAAAAAACGTTATTACGTGTTATTAAACCATTATATGGTTTTACGGAATTCAGTATTTATTAGTTTAAAATTTATTCGTAATATTATTAATAAAAATTATATATAAAGTTCTTAATATTTAACTTTTATTGATTAATATCAGATTTAAAATTATTCGGGATTACGGGATTTTAAATAAATAATATTTTTAATATCGGTATTATAAACCTTTTAACTTTAAAAAACGAAATATTTAATAAAGTAAAAATTAAAGCATAATTATAAAAAATATTAAAAAACGGATCGATCGAAAATTTTAACGGTTTATAAATTATTATTTACGAATATAAAGTATTTATTATATAAAAAGGATAAACCGAAAAGTTAAACCTTTTAAATTTAAAAACACCTTCCCCGGAGTTAATAAAGAAATACGTTAAATAATAAATATACGAGGTTTATATTTTATTTATTTATTAATTAAAAGCTATATTTAATTATTTCACGGTAATATAATACGTTAAACCCGGCTTTAAAAAAGTTAAAATATTAAACGTTAAAATTAAATAATAAAGAAATAATAAAAATTACGGATTTAATTATATCGAATTAAATTTTATTAAGTTAAAATTATATATTTTCGTTAATAATTTATTTATTAATAATAAAAATATAAATTCGTAAATCGGTTATATTATTATTTTAAGTAATAAGGAATTAAAACATTATAATAATAAGTTTAATATTGAAAATAATATTATTTATTAATTATTTATTAAATATAAACGTATTATACGTAATATTTTAACTAACGAAATATATAACATAATTTAAAAATTCGATATAAGTTATATTATTTATTATACGCTAAATATTATCTTAACCCGGCTGTTATTTCTTTACGCTTTATTAATTTTATATACCGATTTTTTTTCCTTATATTAATATTTAATATAAATAAGCAATATTAATATAAAAAGGTTAATAATCGATTTAATAACCTTACAGCAGTTTTATAAAAATAAAAAAGTTAACGATATTCGATAAATCCATAGCATTTATAATCTTATTAATATTATAACGAAAGCCATTTTTAATAAAGTTATAAAGATGTTTATTAAAAATAATTAAATTATTTTAAAATTAAAAGGATAAATAAAATAAAAGTAATATTATTAACGTTTATTATTTAATTATTTATTTATTTTTTATCTTAATAGCATTTTATAATTAATTAATTACGAAAATAAAATAAAATAAATGTTAGTTATTAATAATTATTGGTATGGACCTATATATTAGTAAGTAGTACCTATGTACTTATTTCCCGTTTATATAAGGATACGGGCTTCGCCTGTATCCTTTTTAAATAGATAAATAGATCTTAGACCAGAATATAACACCAATCTCACCACCTTTCATTATTGTCATTTGTTATCTCTTTCCTTTACGTACGTACCTACCAACAAAACTGCAATCGAAGGACTTGAGAACGTGGGCTAGAATCAGTTTTGTCGCCACTGCAGCATAAAATCTGCCGGGACTGGATGATTTGTTAGCCGCATTTCCATTTCCTGACTTGAACACTTAATACGTACCATACAATCCCGCCAATTCCCCATGCATGATAATTTTCAGAAAGATCTGAGTACCTCGATGGGCCTTCAGTTTGGAAAATAGAGTCTCCCACGTGCTTTGGAACCTTCTCAGGAGGTGCGAACCGGAACCCTTCGAAGCTACTGGCGTGGGGATAATATGCATCGACATGTAACATCGCCCTCGTGGGGATGCAAGCCCAGTCGCCCTTCTTAATGTGTGTTCCGTCAGAAACTTCAAAGTCTTTCAAGGCCTGTCGTCGACCAGACACTACAAGCGTGTCAGGGGTATATAGGACCAGAGTGATAGGTGCCCGCGAATACGACGGAGGCTCGCCAGAATCATATATTTTCAAGGCTCAGATCGCTAGAATAGGTAGATCACAACGCCTTGGCCCGTACAACTATAGGGGGCGAAGCCCCCTATATATAGACCTGGCTCCAGATAGCCCACCCTACGGGCGTGTGACTATATCTCCTAACAAAGCGATTTAGTACCAAGTGATCAATTAGAACCGCGGGGCACTAACTAGCCTCAATAGGGCTGAGTCGGGAAGACTCCTTGGTGAAGCTGTCCAAGAGGGGCAGCCCCTTCGTCGTTTTCATGAACTCGTCAAAGGTGGAACTTTCCACCTCTTGGTGTAGTATATCGGTATATTCTGGGTGCGTACATAGGTCGAAAAGCACGTATGTCACGGTCTATGGAAGTGAGTTCACAAGATCATAAAAGCCATACAAATGTTGAAGTTCAGTGTCAAGACTGAGACATCGTCACAATATGTATATAAGGGACGTCTTCCTCCCACCATCTAGAATAGCTGAACCTTTAAGTCAATCAAGTCATATACTCCATTTCAACAATGACTAGGAGCGCGGTATATTTACCGGTATACATAGGTTATATCAAAGAATGATGGTACGGCTTTTGGCCAAGCACATTAGTAGCTAATACGATTACGGCGTCACCAACCTGTATCTTTTGACAGTATGATTCTGCCACTAATCGGCGTAAGCGAGCCTCGAGGTAACCCACACTTTCTACGTATTACGTGGGAATTGTAGAGCCCCAGCCCCCACAAGACCCCCGCAGAGAACGGAATTATCGGCTACCCCTGCCTTTCGCTCGCTTACAGCTTGTTGGCTCACATCTCTAATCACGATAGCTTGGCACTCGGGCTTGTGCACGGCTACTCCCGTGATGGGGAAACCGTGCGGCGGACAGAGCACTTAATAGGGCTGTGTAAAAAGCAGGCTGGGCGTCCTGGTGACATTTGAATTATGGGGTAAATAGTCGCAGCCGCATTACATCGTGGTATCTCGGTCACCGTGCTGTCTGAAACTCTTGGCTTGCCTGAATGTAACGAATCTGCATATGTTGTGTGGGTTAATTATAACATAAAACTTTCACCACCAACCGAGTCCATGATTAACACTAGCTTTATGTTCACTTGCTACATTTCTACCAGTACATCGCACATCTGTAGTGCTGCATTCTGCTCGAGTCCGAGACGGTAGCCCGAAAGGTATCATCATGTTCACTGTGCCACGACAATCCTGACATGCTCTGCTAACATGGCATTACCATGTAAATGAACATTGTAGTAATAACAACATGTACAGGAGGGTGCCATCAATAGTAAATATGATCGCCAGTCTCTTCTCCTGTCCCTTACAATGGTAACGTATGTCACTTCGTCCATCAAATGTAGGCCAGGTGGAGCCCACACAGAGATCTCTCCTGGGTTACCCTTTGCATACTATACCTGCGGCCCAGCAAGCTGATCGCTCCTGTTCCTTCCGCCTACATGGACGTTATATGGTGGAGACATGCTTGTAATATACCTCCTTGAAGAGAGTCTTCAGCCTGCCTTAAGGATTAGCTTGCCTTACGAGATAGCTTCTCCTATAAATGTACCACATATTCTGCTCCGTAATTCCATACGAACTTTTTCCTAACGTATAACTACGGGATTCCAGGAATGATACACCATGTTCGTTGGCCTTTGCTTTTAGCCTTTTACTGAGAGTTCAATCGCACCTAACCTTTTCCTTAGCAGGAGCAGTGATCCACAGGAATAACATCTGCATTCCAAGATGAGCGGCAACCTTATCCAAGATGCCGGCAATAAAACCGTTGAAGAATTATTAGCGGTGACGCCAATCGGACCACCTCCACCTGGCATCACGTCGAATTTCGTTGATCCAACTTCCCGGTCACCGGCTGTATTGATTGTTACAGGAATCACTATGCCTATAATGCTGATCTTCCTCAGTCTGCGCATATATATTAGGGCTAGGGTCAACCGAGAGTTTACCATAGACGATCGTGAGTCACTGCATTGGATTATACTATCGCATCGTTTCAGATCTTTCAGATATCAGCTGCAAGTTGAACCATTGATTACGGCTAACCAGCCTTGGTTTACATCTTAGACTTATGTGTTGTGTCTACTGTTAGTATTTCCTGATTGACAGAAATGATCGAGACAGAATCCTATATTGATTCAGGACGACACGCTTACTTCACCCTAGTTTCTTTCAATCGCTTATACTGGATTGACACTAGCAAGTATGGTGTACATTCAAGATACTGTCATGACGTTAAACTCATTAACCTTTTTCTTCTATAGTGCTTGATGTACCTGGAAACGGCCCGGTGGGGCCGCACATATGGGACGTCCCTATCATACGCATCACACCAAGCTACTTTAAGGTAATTTCACGTTCATTTATAACATCATGTCTCTATAGAAGGCTAACTTGAAATATGTATCAGGAAAATTTTGCTTGTCCTAGTCTAATTGCAATTGCTTCAATAACTGTTAAGACATCACTGTTGTCATTTTTCATCAGGCTATTTAAACGCTTCGCTGCCGCGAGAATTATGTCGTGGATAGGAATTGTGGCTGTGGTTGGCTTCTATGCCTCCTATATTGTTCCACTTTGGGTTATGTGCAAGCCGAGCTTGGCCCTAGAGGAGCGTTGCACGAAGTTTACCTCGTCTATTTCGAATGCACATGGAATCTTCAGCACTATATCCGACTTTTATATTCTTTTCATTCCTATCCATATGGTCAAACACCTGCATATATCACCTCGTCGTAAATATAGTGTTGGTGGCGTCTTCCTCACGGGTTTAGGGTAAGTTCCGTATCTTTTGGAATCGTCTCTTCGTCGATCACGCTGACATTCGTAGGGCCTGTGTAGTATCTATTGCGGGGACGGTTTACCGTTTCCAAATGGCTTCATCTCCCGATTTAACCTGGGCGTCTGTTCCGGTTTATGCCACTGTGTAAGTGGGAGCCCCCATGCAACCCCGCCTACTCAGACTGGAGAAGGTGCATTACTGACTGCGTTGCAGCGTAGCCGAGTTAAATATCGGAATAATTTGCGCCTGTATGCCGATTGTATTTGTTCTGTTTAAGAGAGGCGCTCGAAATGTCAAAAACCACTTATCAACAAGATTCAAATGTCGCGCTGGAACTGAACTCAGACAGTCCGGGGGTGACAACATCAACTTAACTGATAGAAACTCACCAACAAGACCACGCGCTGCCATAACTGCCGTACGCACCGTGGTACATCAGGTTCATTACCGTAAGCTTCCTCAAAGGGACGGCTGGGCGAATGCATTTGGTTCATTTGCCTCGGACGAGCACGACGAGGCAGCCCAAATGGATGATTTTAGGCCGTACGACGTTTCAATTTCGGCAGGGAACCTTGTATAAAGATCAGCCAGGTCTTGAAATATTCCATATAAAGTGATAAAATAGAGTAACTTACTACAAAGTAGTTTGTCAGTACAGAATAAGCTGAAGGAGTGATTAAATCCTGTCGGTGACTCGTAATTACAATTAACCATCAGGGCTCATAATTCTACTTAGGTATTGATGGATCCACCTTTAGCGCTATACATAGCTATCCACCTATCGCTACGGGTGGCCCTGTAACTGTCTAGTTTCCTCCCCTTTCATCATTGCGTCTACTAGATAAATTCGCTAAACACTGACTTATAGCTGCTCATACTACCCACCGTCGCCCACGTAGTCAGCCTAGTGACCAGAGAATACGGCTTCATTTCCATCACTTCCGCTTGTCATATTGTTCCATGCCCGTTACATCAAGCAGGGAGAGGTGCCAGGCCTCTGGCAAAGCTACCTAAAATATTGCTAAAAGCGCGAGTTTAAAGACCGGAGATATTAATCCCTCTGCCCGATAGGTTAGCACTGACATCACTGTTTCTTAGCCCCGCAGTCGAGACTCGATTTCACAGTATAGTTCCCTTGGCATATTGGGACGGGGATTACATGCCTGAAGCGAGAAGCACAGAGATATGGCTTCAAAGAGCGACGATATTCATCCAACTACAGCTGATTGACTGGGCCGGATGGGCAGAATATCCAATAAAAAAAAGGGGGGGGGGGGGGCATTCATATTTCTAAGTAGATCATACGAATTACTACTCAAGTTCAAGTCGTGGAATGCAACCGAAATAAACCGCAAGTACAGTGGCAGTAGGTGGGCCGCAGCGTCTTTGACTAGTGCATAAGGGCCACTGATAACCGCCGGGGTCTAGGATTGCAGCGCCATTGCGCCTATCAAATTATCAACGCTACATGGTCTCCTTTATGATTTTCGCAGCTAGTTCCGCAACGCCATATACAACAGCTTGGGTGTTCGCACGAGGCTCGATAGGAATGATGCTCACGTCGCAAACGCGCAAGTTCCTACAACCATGGACCCGTAGCTTTTCATCCACCACACCGCCCATTGCGCGTGGGAGCATTGCACAAGTACCCGTGTAATGATGCGAGCCCTTGGCAGTGCGGCGTACGTAGTCCTTCGCCTTATCTATGTCTGCAAACTGGTCGTCTCGCGGCTTGAAGTGGCGAGCCAGCGGCTCGGCGCGGCCAATGGACTGTTCCACGAAGCGAATATGCCGCGCAAGAACCTCAATATCCAGAGGGTGTGAAAGGTAGCGTGGGTTGATTGATAAGCCCCCATTGCCGCTAGCATGTTCGGGGGAAGCGCTGGTGATGTGCACAGACCCGCGCGAGAGCGGGTGCGAGAGCATCACTGCAATGGTAACATGGTTTCCAGGTGCACGGTACATAGGATCGGATACTTCAAACGGGGTATACGCAGGCCCCATGAGTAAATTCACGGACGCTTCAGTCGGGGATCTCAAGATGGATCGTACAAACGATTCGTGAGCAGCAACGTACGCCGGAGTTGTCGGCGGACAACGCGCCGCGTCCTTCACTATGTCCAGCTTGAGTAGCAGTTCATCTACTTCTTTTCGTCCCTCCTCAGATTTAATGCCCGGGAATGGTAGCTGGGCTGATGCGATGATGCTGCTGCTGCCAAGTGGTCCAGTTCCTTTGGCATAAGCCTCCATAGCTGCCGTAACGGCATCGGGCTCGTTCCGGAAGAATGGATCTAGGGTCTGAATGTCATCTCTGACTTCGAACACCACGCCTGTGTAAACGTGATTCTGCAAGTTCTCGCCCACGTGAGGATTATCGATGATAACATCAATACCCAAGCGCTGGAGCAAGTCAGGGTTACCAATACCCGAAAGCTCTAGCAACCTTGGTGAGTTTATGGCACCTGCAGCGAGAATAATTTCTTTGCGCGCTCTAATAACTTTTGTATCTCCAGTGCTTGTGGTAATTTGGACACCATCTGCAACAATGCCAGTAAATTCCAAATTTTTAAGAATAATCCTAGTTGCAGTACTGTCGGTTAGGATACTGAGGTTTTCTCTGGTGCGGGCAGGTCCGAGGTAGGCATTGGCAGAGTAGCATCTCTGCTTGGTTGCAGGGTCCACGGATTCTAGGTTGGCGAATGAACCGCATACTGTCCCATCAAAAGGGTCACACACAGGGAAACCAAGCAAATCAAGAGTGTCGAACCAGGCTTTAGCCCAGGTGGCTTCGGGCTGAGAAGAGTGGACTGCTAGTTGAATTGGACCGCTGCCCTCGGTAGCACCGGCTGCTGTATGAATAGTGCAGGAGGCTAAGACGGCACTTGAGAATTCATCGTAACTCCAACCATTATTGCCAAATTTTGCCCAAGCATCAACATTTGCCCTCGAAGTCGGGGTAAAGAGAAAGCTGTTGATCCCGCTGGACCCACCAAGGATACGACCCTGCGGGAACGTCAGGTCGTTGTTTCCGAGCTCTGTCTATTAACGATAGTCGTATTAGCATTTTGGCTCATCAGGCAGTGTTGTGAAGTTCGTTTCTCGTACTTGCGATTCTGAATGAAATGCCCAGTCGAGAGGTGTGTTGGCCAGCAGTGGCCACATACCCGGTGTCAGGACTTGAGGGTCACCTGCCCGATCTCTTCCGCATTCAATGACTGCAACATGGATGTTAGGATCCTCCGAAAGTCGAGCGGCAATTGCGAGCCCCGCTGTACCCCCACCGACGATGACAATGTCATGAGTATCCGAAGTCATTATGCCCACTTCGCCCAATCTTTGACGATGGTAGAGATAAGCGGCGTTACGGAATAGATTGGCGCTCTCAGGCTTTCAGATGGGAGTCAGGAGCAGTCACAGGCTAATCTTGGATCTGTAGGGCAAAGCCGCGATGGCTACAAGGGCACAATATGTAACGTACAGCGTCCGTTATAGACGAAAGAAGATATAACAAAGCAACCCTACAGATCAACTGTATGACTAAGGTGCGTATAGAAATGCCCCCGGGGCATGATAATGCCTGGTTGCTAGTGTTAAAATATGGCAAAAGTGGAGTTAACGCCCCTATTAAGAGTAGCGCTTATGTAGTAAAACCAACAGCTAGTGTGGTGCCAGAGCATGCTGCCAGAGCCTGCTTTCAGCGTCGTACCGGGATCATCATACGAAACCATGCATCGGATGCGCTGGCGGATCTAACGAATAATACGAATAGTGAGGGGACCTTCTTCGCCAAAATCATCAAGATTACAATGTAGCGGGGTAGTAATACATATATGAATGTAAGGGGATGTCTGACCAACACCGCGTTTCGAAAAAATGTTAGAACATGCGAAGGAAAAATGACAAGTCAAATACTACGTTCCAGACTACACCATACCGCAAAGGATAGTGAGGTCACCACGTTGAACTCATGGATTTACTTGACAATAGCACCTATCAAGACCCTCTCCCTGCCCAGGAGTCCCCAGTACATCAGAGTAAGATGATACATCATCACGCATAGGAGGCTCGCATGGTTCCTTGGTACGGATAGAGTACAAACCCAAGAGCGGACGCATGTGAACAAGGACAAGACCAGGCTTAAGAGAGAATTCAAAAGAGATACTTAGAATTGAATTTAGCGGTACTATAACAAGATTGGAAAAAGCCTCCCCTTACGTTATGGAGTTCCAAATTTGGTGTAATTTTCTCGTGCAGACCGAAACGTCTACGCCATCCAGTCGCCGTTCAAAGATGAGGGGTATTCTCCCGGGAAACGACGTGAACCGGTTTCCGGTCCACCTTATCAGCTTCCATCTGGTGACCAACCATCTCCGATGCTAAGCCGAAGTTATACTTTACAATGATGCGGGAAATGGTATACCTCATCATCCGCAAAGCTAGGTGTTGGCTAATACAATTGTATTTTCCTTATTTTTGTGATGAGCTCTTATTAGCCAATCATAATGAAGAGTGGCCTAGCGAGCTCCAAGATTAGAAAAGGGTTATTCTTACCTAAACTGAAGGGTAATTACATGTGCCGCAGCATTCCGCACCATCTCAGGGTGCGTGGTCCACCGCTCAGAAATAAATTCGGTGCCTTTTCCTAAAACAATCCCCACCTAGTAAATTTATCAGTTAACGAGTGGAATAGAATAATTAGCACTGAATGATTACAACATCGTATTCTTCAACATGGCGAAAAGTTCGATGTCCTCAGGTGCCGACGTGAAGCCGCTGACCCCGGATGACGACAAGCCCAAGGTTGACAGGTCGTACGCAAGAGACTATCGTTTCTGGTGTATACTTACATCCCTCTGTACCATGATGCTCCTCGGCTCATTGGAGAATACCCTGATCGTCACATCGCTGCCATACATTGTGCGTGAGCTCAAAATCGGCGGTTCTTATGTGTGGATCACCAACGTCTTCTTTCTCACCTGGTGAGTCTTGCCCTTTAGTTTATATTCTCCATCCCATGACACGGCATCTTAACTTGTCCATTTAGCGCGGCCGTGCAGCCTCTTTTCGGTCAGCTATCAAACCTATTTGGCCGTCAGTATATTGCCATGTTCATCGTCGCAATCTATACACTTGGAAGCGGCATCGCCGGCGGTGCCAATAGTGCGACTATGCTCATCGCTGGCCGCGCGGTGCAAGGCGCAGGGAGCGGTGGCATGACTATGATTATCAGCGTCATTGTTTCCGACCTCGTTCCCCTGCGAGACAGGGGATATTATCAGGCCATCCTGGCAATGATATATGGGATCGGGATGGCCATAGGCCCCGTTATCGGCGGTGTTATTGTGCAAAATACTTCGTGGAGATGGGTACGTAAGCCTCCCCATTCCCTTTGTCCTTTCCTGATGTACAACCACCTTGCAGTCGACTTCGGAGCTAACTATAACGAGGTCTTCTACATAAACCTTCCCGTCGGGGGCGTTTCACTCGTACTACTGTGGCTCTTCCTGCGCGTTAAGTGGGACAGAGAGACCAGAGCATGGGATAAGTTGAAACGCATCGACATCGTTGGAAACGCAATGCTCGTAGGCTCAACAGTCTCGGTGCTTATCGCTCTGACCTGGGCCGGTGCCATCCACCCATGGTCTTCATACCAGATCATCGTGCCTCTGATTATTGGAATTTCCGGCCTGATAGGATTTTGCTGGCTCCAAGGCTCCACATGGATACCCGAGCCGGTGATGCCACTGCGACTGTTCGCTAACCGGACCTCAGCGGTCGTGTATGCAAACACCTTCCTTGTGTCCGCCCTCAATTACTGGATATTCTTCTTTCTTCCGGTCTACTTTCAATCGGTGCAACTGTCTACGCCGACCCGCGCAGGCGTTCAAATACTTCCCGTCACCTTTATTGCCATCCCGGGTGCTGCAGTCGGCGCAACGGTGTTGTCCCGCTGGGGAAAGTTCAAGCTACTTCATATCGTGGGGTTTGCCCTACTTGCCGCAGGTATGGGCTCACTTTCGGTGCTAGACCGTAATTCCAGCACGGCCGAGTGGGCATGCCTCCAGGTTCTCCCCTCTATCGGCGCGGGAATGGTGCTCGACACGTTGTTGCCGGCGTTTCAGGCGGGTGTTTCTGAGTCGGACGCCGCCGCAGCCACGGCAAGTTGGACATTTATCAGAAGCTTCGGCAACATCTGGGGTGTCGCTATCCCGTCTGCAGTTTTTAATACCTACACTGACCGGTATGCTGGCGACGTAGCTGACCCCGCAGCACAAACCTTTCTACGGCACGGGGATTCGTATTCGAGCGCAACGAAGGCCTTTGTCGAAGGCTTCCCCGAGCCCATCCGGTCTCAAATCATCACAGTGTTCGAGAAGTCCCTGAGCCAGGTTTTCATTATCTCAGTGGCCTTTGGTGGGCTTGCTTTTCTTCTCAGCTTCGTGGAACGGGAAATTAAACTGCGAACAGAGCTCGAAACGGAGTTTGGGCTTGAAGAAAAGCCCCATAAGAAGCAAAAGACCACGTTCGAGGACGTCTCGCCGGAGGATTAATTGCAGTGTTTGTTAACAATTGTCTTCGTTTGCTATTAATGTGGGGTGGATGATGTGGCTCTGTGGAGCTTGACTCTCGGGGTGATTTTTTAAAATTGTCAGGACATGATTGGATAGTGCTCAGAGGTTCAACAGACACATATGCGACCTAGTACCTAGAGTAGAACTGAGAGATTGAGCCACATGGAATTCTTCTTTTCTTTTAATCAAATATCGCACAACAGATAGTAGTTCTAAGGGTGATAGTCGTGCTCCGGCTAACAAATGGCAGCACGATAACTAATGCTACGTGGCGGCAGCCCTAACTGTCACTACGATAATTCCAGTTTGGTAGGGTTATTCTAATAAGGCTACCCTATCCAAGTTCTTAAGAAAACACCATGATATACATATTGTGCCGGCGCGGCTGTGAGGGATACGCAGTCGCACCATATACTGCGGTATGGCTCAAAAATAATACATTGAATGTGGTAGAATCGATCTGCTATCTAATAAGGTGTCGGTGGCACCGTACTCCGTAGATATGGTGGGTATTGCCAAGCCTCGCCGCTATGCCGCTTATCTATTATGGTACCTATTGAGCCATCGGTACGGTGCTACATTAGCACATCGGCCCCCCCGCAAAACAAATGGCCCAACTATGCACTTAAGGGAGTTTGAACTTGGGCCACTCTTTTTCTCTTCCGCCTGGCCATTTACTTATTGCGAGGTTCGGCCACAACCCATACCATGACAGGTAATATAAAACCGAATAAAGCATAGGATTACCTTATATATAAGGATACCTTAGCCGCCCTTGTTATAAGATTATCGTTGCTATACAACGTTGAATAGACATCCCAGTGGCTATTGCTGAAGGCCTAAAACGGATAATGCTTAGATTTGCCGCTTATTAGCTAGGCATAGTCTCATCCAATCGACTCCTCCCACCCTGACATTACGTCCTCGCCCGTGTTATCCTTCACAGCTTGGTTCTTTGAATTTTTATCCAGGTGCCGCTGCCAACTGCATACTCCTCGCCCTTCTCGCCCTTCACCACGATCTGGAAATGAGCCTTCTTGCCCTCTAGCCCCGTTAGGGTCGCGGTCGCGAGCACAACCGAGGGCGTGGGTATCGGCCGGCGGTAGGCGACCTCCAACCGGGCGGTGAAGTAGCCCAGGCCGCGGAAGTCCTGGGCATCGGGCGGGAGGGCGCCCTTGGCCTTGGCCTGGGCGTTCACGAGGTCATTCTGGAAGATTAGCGAGCCCATGGCCTCGTCGATCACCGCAGCGATAAACCCCCCGTGCGCCGTGCCGTTATACCCGTTAACACCCGGCCGGAGATCGAAGAGCAGTGACGAGGACCGCAGCACGAACGGCAGGTCTGGGTGCTGCTCGGCGGAGCGCAGGGCCGGTATCGGGTCCTGGTAGAACCCCAAGCAATGGGGCACGGCCGACTCGCTGTCCAGCGTGTGCTTGAACAGCTCGTCGTACGAGGGGAAGCGGCCCTCGGGCAGCCGTTCGGGCCCCATGCGCGACGCCGGAAGGAAGGTGACGGTCCCCGGCGCCCGAAGGAGGCTTGCGGCCCAAGGTACGGCCGCGAAGTACTCGTTGAGGCTGCTCAGCGCCTCCCGTGCTTCGTCCCGCATCGTGGGCCGACTGGTCTCCTGGGTTCGCGCTGCTCGCGTAGGATGATGATATGGTGGTAAAATGGTGACAAATGTGGTGGTACTCGCCCGTATAACAATTTTACGCTGTGGTTAATTCAATGAGATGTCATTTCGTAACGAAAGCTTGGGTGAGGAATGGTAAAACTACGATAGGGGCGGGTCGTTGTAAATGGTTGTCACATGGGTGGATACCAACCAATGACTAGCCGCGGCACCGCGGAAAGTGAAGTTAGCGCTTTGGCCAAGTTTCCTATTTGCGGCGGGTTTGAGATCACAATAGCGTATAATGCCGAGTCCGATACTGGATAGCTAATCGGTCACGCAATTGCCACCGGATATCACCATAACAACAATCGCGCTCGGGCATCGTCTGGTAATTGGAAGGGCGCGCAAAATAGCTCAAAACTGTCTACCGGGTAAGTAATTAGACATCGAAGATAGATTGCATCGCTTGGCCAATACAGCATCGTCTATAAGGTTACGAGGAAAGGACTCTGCAGCGCTCCTCACCCCCATGCGCTTACGTTGCTACCATATCCTTTTCATATTATTATTATCCCTTTAGATATTTGAAGGGGCCGCTAGGCTTGTCGACGGTATGTATCACGTGGCGGTTGTGATAACGATATTAGACCAGTGGTCCATTTTGGTATAAGTGGTTTGTAAGAGTGACCCTCCAAGCGGTAGCTATTACAACATTAAACCCAACCTCTGCTAACTCGTCCGTTCTTGATCTATTTCAGATTTACCCTGATATCGCCCTTGAGCCTCGGTCGCCTTAAAACTTTTCGATCAGTATGCGAGTAATGTGGAGAGGAGGCTAGGAGGAGCGGACGCCATCACCTAGTAAACCTTACCCCCTTTCAACTTTTCTATGCTCCACCTTCTGTTCTGGGAGATTTTCTAGCTCTTCTACAGTTACTGATTGGCCATATGTCCGGACGCTAATATAGATCGGATGTATAATTAAGAAAAAAATGCTATTCCACCGTCAAAGCTGAAGACTAGACATGTACCGTACATACTATTTCGCACGACCACGCTATTATTGACATCAAGACGATTACGCCGCTACCGCTGGCCGACAAGTCCACAGAGCCACCTCCTTTCATCTACCTAATGTCGAGAGAAACCACTCGAAGGAACCGTTGATAGAAGTCGATTACTGCCTCATGCGAGTTCGTCCAGCAACCTCCCTCCAGAGTAGCTTCACGCACCCCCCATAATTTGATAGTAATCTTTAGATTGCAAGCCACCATTCAGACATAAGTCACATTACGTCGCAGAGAGATGCCCAGAATCGTATCCTCGAGCACGCATAGAGATCCAACGGCGCTGCTCAGGCGTGCGTGGCCAAGCCAGGTATCATAGAAGATCCAAACAAGACAGTCACATTGGCAAAGTTCGGGAGGACGGTTCTGCGCTCAGTTGTAGGCCCTCCAAAGTGAATATTGACATCATCGCCGTTGTTATGCTCAGTCAGACTGTTAGCCGCTTCGAAAAGGATACATTACGGAGTGAGGTTTTGATTCGAATTCGGATTGATCGGGTCATGCTTGGGGTAGGTTTTAATCAAGCTCAAGACTCAGTTGCATAGCTCATCTGGAAGACGGAACCTCTCGCACGACTTGTCGAAGTCAAGGCGGGGCAATGGCGTTGCTCCTCCGCGTCCGCACCTGTTTATCTAACTTGATTGTCGAAAGCACATGGCAGCTGAAAAGTATCAACCAAAAAAGACACGCAACTCCTGCTGCTAGAAAGACGATAGCAATGGAAAGCAAAGCAATTCCGTAGCTCAAGTTATGGAACGGCTGATTTTCAACGAGCTGCTGCGTACCCAGCCCGACTTGCATCGCTGATAGAGTCACACTTATGAAGACAAACGCCGATAGAAGCCAGGAGAAGTTTCTCTCGAAGAATGCCTGATACCACGTGCTCATAGAAAGGTAGCCCCGCATGAAGTTTTCATACGACCACATGGACGGTAAGAAGCGTGTCATTGAGTTGAGTCGCGAGAGTCGGAGCTCGCCGTAATGGTAACGTCGATCCACCTGTGTTAGGCTGTTGTGGTCTATGTTCCGTAGAAATTCTTTCATGAACTCGGTCCACTTCAACCATTCTATGTCGGGAGGAATAAGGTTTACAGTTTGGGCCAATATGAAGTCGCTCTTGTGTCCAATAAGCCAGGAGTAGCTAAGCAATAGCCCGACTGCGCTCTGGTATAGCGCCACGTCGGAACACAAATGATTGGCCCAAAACACATGACAGAGAAGAAAGTCGGGTAGAGGCTTAAGAAGTAATTTCGTTCTGTGCCATATCAGATGTTCATCTGGTCGTTCTGTAAGGTAGATCTCGCGACCCATCATCCTCTGACGCTGGAGAGGTCGTGCTGGGAGTGGAAGCCCTGCCAGCCATAGATGGTCATAGAGCTTGTCTAGTCGTAGTGTCCGAAGCTCAGTAGCCAGGAAATTCTCCATATCTTTCTCTGGTATTATGGGGGGCATCTCGCGACACCTGTGTACCAATGCGGGGAGAGTGAGTTGAGAGGGATCTGCAATAAGGCTACTTGACGTTCGGAAAGGTGGCGTTCGGGCATGCATCGCGATAGTAAAAGGCTAGGGTCCTTGGCTACAGTGTGGTCTATATGAGGCAGTACCAGAGAACTAGGAGCGCTTTTAACTCGATGAAACCACCTGAGTGCTGATAACGGCTGTAAAGTGAGATATTACAGTGCATGAAAGTTAGAAAATGTAATAACTAATAATTAATAATGCAGACTTTTATATCAAACGATCCTGAGTTCCTCGCTCCTCATTGGATAATCGAATCTTATTGGGTCATAAACTGTCCATTAGGCTGAGGCTAGGGAACGGGTACCCGTGGGTAACCCATCATTACCCGGCGTTTTTAATGGGTAGCTAGCGGGTACCCATCACCTAAAGATTTTACCCATGGGTACCCATTGGGTAAATATTTAAATGCCAAGATGCCCATGGGTCGGTGGGTAAAAATCGATGGGTGGGTATTCCCTAGCCTTACATGATTAGGCAGTCATTCGACCCTCTTCCCGCAAGATGCCTATCACAAAAGCAAGTGATACATTTACAAGAGATGGGTTACAAACGTGCCAGTTGCATAAAACAGAATGCAAACAATTTTGAGCGGCAGGATTATAGGTGTGGTGTCAAGAAAGAAGGCATAGAAAGGAGGGAAAGGCGGATTGATGCTATTTGCTACTGCCCCGCAGCGAACTTTTGACTGCCACGTGGCGTTCCATGCTTATTCAGCCTGAGGCTCAGCTGACCGCGAGTCCACAAGAAGCAATGCTGTCCTATTACGCTCAAAGATCGAAGATCGTATATGGTGGGGAAATCGTAGATTGTCATAAAGGAAAGATCTCTAGTTACAGGATGGGAGGTTCATCCGTCTCATATACCCTGGCGACCACCGGCTGGCTGTAAGGTGATCTAATCAACTATGTCCGATCTTTCCCCTTTTCAGATTAGTCCCCACTGAGTAAGGCTTAACTGGCCGTGACATATCGAGTCTGACGGGCATCTTCACAGCTTTTTTGGCAGATCATCACCGCGAGTTAAAGCGGTGGATTGTATCAGCGTGCCAAGCGTCTTCAGGTATGCGATCCTTCTTTGGCTTTCGGAAACCTCTTGACTGGAAGACTGGAGACCACCTTTTAGTGCATGTTGCATTTTCATTACCTGACGCGACTCGATGATCTACGGCAAGTGTTAGTACACGAATTTTCTACTCTGTGAAAGATTCCCGTAATAATAACATGAAATTTACCTCTTCGATGGTGTTTTTCATAATATAGCGGATAACACACACTTCTTTCTCCTGACCTAAGCGAAAAGCGCGGCCAATTGCTTGTTCTTCAGCATACGGATTCCATTGAGGTTCAAGAATGTGAATCCGACTAGCCACAGAAAGGTTGTTTAGCCTGTCGGTGAGAGTGTTAACCGATTTGAGTTGGATAAAGAAATTCGGAAGACGTTCGAATCATCTTACCCTTCGGCGCCTGTTCCTATGGTCATAAGAAGCACCCGAACCGATGGGCTGTTCTGGAAGTCAATAAGAACCTTTTTTCGTTCTGAGTCGCGAAGTCTCCCGTCTACCCGGCCAAACACAACACCTTCCCTTTCGAAAGCGTTGCTAACAAGATCAAGGCTACGTGTCCAGAAGGAAAATATAATGCTATGTTGAGGTTGATTAGTAACAGGTAGTCGTGGTATCCAGATAGAACCCCTACCTTTTGTGCTGGGAACAATGCTTCTTTATATCAACAAGAAGAGCCACTAATTTGGATGGATATACTAAGTCATCCTCAGTAGAGGGCATGGTGGAAGATAAGCCGGCCTCAGGTGCATGTGGGACATCTTGCTGCTTGTCGCTATTTGTGGTTGGTGAAGTATTCGCATCATCTTCTAAAGTTCTTTCGGTATCCCTCAAGGCAAGGAGCTGGCCACAGTTCCCGCATCCCATTTGATGATTGGAACCCATCTGTTGATCTCCAGATTCATCTTTGATATTTGGCGGTAGCTCAAAACCACAATGTGCACAAATATCCTTACCGCTATGCTGCAAAAGGCTGGCGACTTCATCTGGCCGAAAAAGCTCGGTGTTACTGGGACCTGGATTGATAGGACTGGTGATGCCAGTGTTGCAAAATATGCGCAGTTTGAAAATAGCCATTAGAATCAATCTGCCCCCACCTTTGCCCGACCGGTCATTCACAGCCGCTTTGATGGACCTTTCACAGGAGACAACAAGGCTGTCGTAGGCCCGTCTCTCAACATCTGTTAGAGGCTGGCGGCATTCTTCGAACTTGACGCCGAGGCTGAAAAGTATGGTATATGTGCTCCGTCTAAGACATATGCAGCCAAGGAGAAGTTTGAGATTTCCGTAATCAGGTCTCGATAGAGCACCTAGTATCTTCTTTCTTCCCGATATATGGCTTTGAAAACTCTTGGCGTCGGCTAGGAGAGGAACTCGCAGGAAGCTTACGAGCGAGGACAAGTCGTCGAGGGAGTTTTGAACCACAGTTCCGGTCACACACCACCGAATTGACGCGCAAAGCCTATTTACGGCTTTGAACTGTTTCGTAGCTCGATTTCGGATAACATGAGCTGATGATGTAAGTAACGTCAAACATAGCATGCGAGGGATAAAAATGTTGTCCAATTACCTTCATCGAGAATTAGTCGGTACCAGTGAAAGCGATCAAGCACACCACCTCCACGGGTGAAATCTGCTGCCAATGTGCCGTACGTTGAGATAACGATATTGTACGGTAACGATGCCGACAACTGAAGCATTCGGTTGGGCCCATGATACTTGTACACAGACAAGACGCCCGGCGAGACGTGTCTCCATGAAATTAGCAACTTTTCCCAATGGGCGGTATTCTAGGGCTATACTTTTGAATCTGTTCAATCCATCCATCTAGTAACACTAAAAGCGTTTAGCATCTTCACTCACGAGTAGAAAAATATAGGGGAACTGACAGGTAGAAGGAACAATAACGAGCGTGGATTTGACGGGCATCACTGGGGAATTGGCTGGATCGTCGCTTGAATGGATTCTTGCCGCAAAGCATGCCGCTGAATCAAGAGTCGCCACGATACTCGTGATCATTGTCAAGGTTTTACCGAGACCCATTCCATCTGCAAGTATACCTCCACGCATATCCTCTGGTGTCGTACATGTTGACCCAGTGATTATGTGTTTGTGTCTAATTGCAGTGTCAGGCAGGTTACTTCGCAAGCTAAAGGGGGAATAAATATACTGCAGAACATCCGATGCCGCGGATTCTAGTCTCCACAAGCTCCTCGGGCTTGGGGTTCCGACGCCCTCCCTACGCATTATAAAATCAACGCCTTCCTTTTGGTGGCTGATGACAACTGTCAGCATATAGTGGGGACGGAACAATTGAATAACACTACCTCAAAAGTTTGGTATCAATGCCTTCATCGATATCGATCTCTCGCAAATATTCGTGTCCTGGCAGATTATCAATCACAGCAGGGAGATCCACATCCCCGTCATCATCTGATTTATTAAGAGGATCAACTGGAATCGGGGCTAGGGGAGTATCGTTGCGAAAAGAGACTCCAGAAATTTGAAGGTATTGGGGGTTTTCGTAATTCACAAAGGCAGGTACTGGATGCGGATGCTGGAGGAAGAGACGGCACCTGCAGAGATGCCTGGCGAGCATATCTCCAAGATTTCGAGGGCCATAAATAAGAACATCGATTTTACACGTTAAATTGGGTAAAATAGAGCTCGAAGGCGCTGCCGCTGCCGCGATATTCTGCTTTAGCCTGGTCTTCGAAATAAGACCCGAATAACTGAGTGCTGCTCTGGAGGGAAAAGAATGAAGTGCGTATTGTGTTCGATTGTTCATTGTAGCCAGAAAGATTCCATTGGAGAGGATCTCGCAACGATCATCCTTTAAATCTAGTTCAAGATGGGCAAGAACATCACTATCTCCCTCAATCTCGCTTAGGTAAATGTTTTGGCGTGATTGGGATTGGACTATGCGGACTTGAACGTCTGTGATCTGTAACATGTCAACCACTACGGTGGGTCGGACACCTCTGCGTCGAGACCTACCATTCCGAAACATATTCTCTCACATTGCTGGCCATCGATGCTGTCATCATAATTACTGGCAACAGACATAAGTGGGGATACTATAGCTTGCGATGTTTGTAGCGCCGTCAGTAAGGCTAGAATAGACGATGGCAGTGTGAATTGTCAGCGGCTGGGAAGTTTGAGATACACAAAAGCAGTTTATTGTGACTGTACATTATCCTATGGCGACTGCATGTTTGAAAACCGATTGGAAGAAATTTAGGGAAACAATTACCCACCTGTGGAGTGCGTCGAGTCCGCTGAGGCCTTATTTCTTTTCCTAGGAAATGCAAAATGTGCATCTCGGCCGCTATCCACGCCCACCTCCAATAACCGCTTTGCAGTGTTATTCATAGATATGCCGAGATCGAGGGAACTCAATGAATAATAAGAGGGGGGGAAATGGTTAGATGTTGATAGCTTTTTGTGTGAAATTAAAATAGTCACAATTATTGCCTAGGTATGAGATGTGTGAAAAGGAGAGTCGCAGGGTTTAAGGGTAGGCTACATATAGCCGGGACATGTAGCCGGGCAGCTGCCAGGGTCGTATACTTATTAGCAGGATTTTAATAATACCGGGTAGTTACTTTGCCTCATGTTATCAGTCCTCGATTTCAAAGTGTGGCAGCGCCTGCGGCGCTGCAACGTGGCCCGGGCTTCGCCCGGGCCCAGGTATTTTAAGGCTTAAATGTACCGATTAAACCCTTTTTATAAAAACTTAATATATTTAAATTGATATAAAATAAAATTATTTTATTATATGCTTTTAATTTTAATTAAACCTAAGTTTATTATATATATATTTAAAATAGTTTTAATATATAATTTATATAAATTATTATTTTAAATATTATTTTATTAATATATTATAATTACCGGTTAATATAAAAAAGTAATTATAATAAATCAAATAATGTTATAAAAAAATCTTAAGCAAAGTGGGTGGCCTTAGGCCACTTATTTATTAATAGCTTTTTAAAGATTTTATATATAAAAATAAATTTAATAAAAAGGTATAAATAACGTTATTATATTTTTAATATTAACTTAAACCACCGTAACTCCGTTTAAAATCGCCTTTTGTTTAATTAATAAAAGCGGGTTTTTAAATATATATATAATATTTTTTTAAAAAAAACCGAAATAAAAGTGGCTTAAATTAATTAAAGTAAGTAATTATTATAAAGTTTTAATTAAAAAAGAACCGGAGAAAGTATAAATAAACGCTTTATAAAAACGTTTAAATAAATATTATCTTATTATTTACCATAATATTATAAATATAAAATATTTATAATAATTACCCCCGGTTAAAAAAAAGTAATTACGGTTTATAATTAAGTAAATAATAAATAACACCGTTAATAAAGAAAAGTAAAAATAAATAAAAATATATAAATAAAAATAAAACCCGAAAAGGTAAATAAAAAAAAGAAATAAACGTTATTATCGGAAATAAAAACGTCCATCGTTAATAAAAACGTTTAATAAAGTAAAAAAGAAATTCGTAATTTACCGCTTATTTAATAAAACGCGTTTATATTTAATTATCGGTCGGGATTATAATTATTTACCGGGTAATTAAATTAAAAAAAAATAAATTAATTAAAAAGTAAATAAGTATTTATTTTAAATAATAACGTTTAATTAAGTAAAAAAATGTTTAAACGTTAGTATCCGGTTAAATAAACGGTAATGTAAATATAAAATTTTATAAATAATAATTATTACGTAAAAAACGTTTTAATTATTATTATCGTTATTTTTATAATTATTAATTAATATTATAATAATTTATAAAACGATTAAATATAAATTAACGTAGTAAAATTAATAAAAAGATAACTTTTAATCGTTATTATAATTATTATAATTATTTATAATATTATTTAATTAATTAGTATGTTATGGCCTGACTAGGCCAAGTGGGGGCTGGTAACCCTATTCGTTAACGGTACTGCCGGAAAAATAAAAACGTAAACCAGCCACATTTAATAAGCTATAAAAAAAGCCATACATGGATCCGTTATAATTTATAGATTTAAAAGTATTAATTAAATCCGTTACAATTTAAAGATTTAATATAATTATATATTCTAATATTAGGAATAAAAAATATAAATAATATATAATTACGTTTATTACCTTTTTTTTAAATAACTTTTAAACTTACCAGTTTATAATATAACTTAATTACTTAAAGCACTTTTTTTTTTTTTATTACCAAACGTAATTACTTATTACTTAAAACCTTAATACTTTTATTAACATAAACCCTTTAACTGGATTAATAATTAGGAATAAACCAGCCGTTATACGTTATAAGCTTTTATTTAATAATATTATTAGCTTTAAATAATATCCGATATTATATTTTCCTTAAACCAAAACTTTTAATAAATTATTTAATAATTATTCGAATAAATCGAATAAATCGAGTAAACGGTAATTATATTTACGAACTAAAAGGTTACACCTGTTAAATTTAAGCTTAAAAAACTTAAACCTTATAATGGTATTACCCCCGTACGACCTTTTTTTATTATAACCGTAATTTATTTATATTAATAACGTTATATATATACCACGGAAATTAATAAAATTTTTAATATTATATTATGCTTTATTAAAAGGATAACTTAATGGTTTAAACCCATTTTAAATGCTTTCGTAAAAATAAAAAATAAAAAAAGATTTATAAAAATTAAACGTTTTTTTAAAAAGTATAAAAATTTCGAAAAAAAAGTAAAAGCTAATTATAAAAATCCGGATAAAGCCTAAGCCGTTACGTAATAACTTTTAACTTTTAATTAAAAAGGGGCAGTTTATACGTATACCGCATAATTTAAATAGCTTATTATTAAAACAGATTAAATTAATAATAAATCCTTTATCGATACGTTTTATTAAGGATTTAAAAACTTAATTAAAAATAAAATTATTACGTAAAACAAATTAGATATTTTCGATAAATTCGTTACCTTAATAATTAAAATCGATAATAAACAATTTAAATAATAATAAGAAAAAAAAGGATATTATATACTTAAAAGATCCAAAAGATACCAAAATAATAAAAATTAAAACTAAAAACCTACCGACACATTTTACGGAACGGCACCAGGACCTATATCGCTTAATATAATACGAAAAAATAAGTAATAAATTAAATGTTATAATTATAATAAAATAAGACATTTTAAAAAAAAATATAAAAGATTTAAATAAAATAGAAATTAAAAACTTATACTTAAAAGAAAATAACCTTTTATTAATAAAAAAACGCTCGGAATAATCCGCCGTATATACTCGGATAATAACATTTATTAATAAAGATTATAAAAAACTAAATAATTAATTTAAGCCGTAATAAAACGATAACATTAATAATAATAAAATAAATACCTCGATAACGATAAAAAAAAAGCTTTTATAAAAACTTATTTTATAAAAAAGAAAAAAATAAAACGATTAATTAATTGGTTTAAAAAATAATAAAACTATAAACCATAAAAGATATACGGCATTTATATTAAACAATCTTAATAACGCTTTAAAAAATAACGATTTAAGATTTACTTATAATAACTTCGTAATTAAAACGAGTTTATTAATTAAAAAATCCAAACTCGGACGTTATATTTTTTAAAACATTTTATTAATTATTAAAAATACGAATGTTATTAATATAAGGAACGAAAAATCGGTATCGTTAACCGAATTAAATAAATAATTAAAAAAAGATTTAATTTTTTATAAAAAAAAGGAGACGAAACCGATCGATAATAATATAAAGAAATTATATATTATATTAATTGAATACCGTATAATTAAAAGTGGTTAAAAAAATATCCTGCCCCGGAAAATATTAAGCATGTTATTATAATAAATATACATATTAAACGTTAAAAGCTATAAAGATCCGGAACGAAATTAAATAGTAAAAATACGAAATCCGATATTAAAAAAACAAATTATTAAATACCGATTTACACGTTTATAAAAACTTATTAAAAAGGATAACCTTTAATAAAATTAGCCTTAAATACTTTTATAAAAGTTTAGTAATAAAAAAATAACCGTACGTATAAGAAAAGTTTAATAAAGAAAAACTTTATAACAACTTATATAATGCCGCATAAGTTTACGGTAAAGATTTAAAAAAATAAAACCGCTTATATTAAAACCATAAAACGGTATTATAAAGTTTAAAAACGTAATACGATATTTATAAGTTATTTTAAAAGCTTAAAAACGATACAGATATATTATAATATAAATAAAGGTTAAAAATAACTAATATACCGTTATAATAAATAATAAAACCGACAGTAATTATATAACCTTAAAACTATGTAATAAATTACAGCTATTATAAAAAAAGAAATAATATCTTTATAACATAACGGAAACCGAAAGGTATGCTTTTAAATACGACGAAAAGAAAATATTACGGGAAACTGATTAATTCGATATATATATCGAAAAATAAAAATAAAACGTTATCTTCGATATTATGCTTTTAAAAGGATATAACATAATCTTTAAATAATTATGGCTATATTAATATAATTTATCGATTAATTAAAAAACTGGCTAAATAATATTTCCTTATTTTTTAAAAACCGACGATAACTTTAAAAAAAAATCTTAATACTTAACCGAAAATAAGTACGGGTATAAAAACATGATAAAAACCTTATTAAAAAAAACATAACGAATTAAAAAAAAAGGATACGAAAAAAGGATTAAATAAATTATTGCATTTATCCGATAATAATTCCGCTTTTTTAATAATATCTTAAAAAGAAATACGATAATATTATAAATACATAACGTATTATTATAATATTATTAATACGATAAAATATTTTGCGAACAATTTAAAAAAGGATTATTAAACTGTAATAAATAGAATTACGAGATTATTTTTATAAAAGGAAAAACGCCACGATTTTACAAAATTTATAACCTTAATAAAATCGAACTTAAGAAATTACGAAAATACCTCGAAAATAAATTAATAAAAGGATATATTCGACGATTAAAATTATTAATAAAATACCTTATTATATTTATACCTAAAAAAAACGGTAAATTATAATTAATAATTAACTATTAATAATTAAATAAAATTACTATTAAAAACCGAATACCGTTACTATTTATTATTAAAATAAAGGATTGTTTATACGGAATTAAATAGTTTATTACCTTAAACCTTAAAAATAGATATTACTATATTAAAATTAAACCCGGAAACGAATAAAAAACAGCCTTTAAAACGAAATACAGCTTATTTAAATATTTAATTATGCTTTTCGGATTAATTAACGTATTAATATTGTTTTAACACATAATTAACCACGTATTACGAAAATATTTTAATGTTTTTATTATCTATTATCTTAACGATATTTTTATTTATTTAAAATTAAAGGAATAACATAAAAAGCATATACATAAAGTATTATAAATATTATAAAACGTTAACTTATTAATAAAACCCGAAAAAAATGTATTTTATATATAAAAAATGGAATTCCTCGGACATATTATTACCTTTAAACATATTAAAATAAACCTTAAAAAAATCGCAACTATTAAAAACTGGAAAATGCTTGCTAGTAAAAAAGAAATACAGGCCTTTTTTAACTTAATAAATTATTATCGGAAATTTATATAACGATTTAGATATATTATAATATCTTTTACGGAATTAATAAAAAAAGATAAACGGTTTATATAAATTAATAAAATAAATAAATCTTTTAAAAAGTTAAAAGACGTTATTATTAACGAACTAATACTTATTATATATAATCTTAAAAAACCCGTTAAATTAAAAACCGACGCTTCGAATTACGTTTTCGGAATATAAATTAAATAACGAAATAAAAAAGGAAAATTACACCTTATTGCATTTTATTTTTATAAACTTATTAAAACCGAACTTAATTATTTAATTTATAATAAAAAATTTCTTATTATCGTTAACGCATTTAAGAAATTTAAATATTACCTTATAAAAAATATGCATTAAGTTAAAATCTATACCGACTATAAAAATATTACATATTTTTTTATTATTTAAACCTTTAACGGAAAACAGTTATAATACGCCGAATATTTTACGGAATTCGATTACATTATTATTTATAGAAAAAGATTAAAGAACGGATAAATAGATGTTATTAATAAATAATTTGCTATAAAAGAAAAATATATACTAATTAAGTACGTAATATTCCGATAAACGCTAAAAGGACATTTAAAATAACTTATATAAATAGATCGAATAATATAATAATAAATTATTAATAAAAAAATAAATAAAAAAATTATAAATATCACGAAAATTATAAAAATAATTAATATAAAGGATTTATAAACATTTTTTATACGGACACCTGAAAAATTATAAACTCCTTAAACGATTATAACGGACCTATATATTTAATAAAATGAAATTAATAATATAACAAATATAGTAACGATATAATATATATGGGAAAATTAAAATAAAACGACATAAACTTTACGGAAAATTATAACCGTTACCAGTTAATAAACAATTATAAAAGTTTATTATATTCGATTTTATTATTAAATTATTAATATTAAAAGATTTAGTAATATATAACGGCTATAACAGCATATTTATAATCGTTAACCGATTTATAAAGTTTTTTTATTTTATTCCATATAATAAAAACACCGACGTAAAGTAAATGGCATATATTTTTTTATAACATATTATAATAATATACGGCTTTATATTCGAAATTATCTCCGATAAAGGAATAACATTTATATTAAAATTTTAATAAAATCTTATAATAAAATTAAAACTAAACCCTAAGCTTATAACAGCTTTTAAACCTTAAGTAAACGGATAAATAAAACGAATTAATTAAACGTTAAAAACTTACTTTCGATAATATATTAATTATAAGCAAAGTAATTAAGTAAAATGGTTATTTATTATATAATTAACTTATAACATAGTTTATTACGAAAATATACGAATAATACTTATTAACGCTAATTTCGGATTTATCCCGGACGTTTACCGAGATGCTTATAAAAAAGGATTAAATAATATTAAAACCATGTTAATATCGGAATAACTTAAATAATTACATAAAAGAATAAAGGTAAAACTTAAATTCGTACGTTAATAAATAAATAAATATTATAATTAAAAAAGGTTAAAAGGATTAACTTTTTTAAAAAAAAATATGGTTTATTTAGTTATAAAAAACATTATAATAAAACGACCTAATAAAAAACTTAATTATAAATATATCGGACCGTACCCAGTTATTAAGAAAATATCAGAAAATAATTACGAACTGGACTTATTATCAGGAGTTAAGATTTATTTAATTTTTTACATTTCATAAAAGCAGGATAAAACGATGTTAAAATAAAAACAGATAAATACGAAACAAAGAAAATTTTAAACGTACGAATAAAAAATGGACGAATAAAATATAAAGTTAAATAAAAAGGATATAATAACTCCGAAAACATATAAAAACCCGTTAATTATTTAATAAATATTTAACGTTTTTTAAAAACTTTTTACTAACGCCGACGGAAACGTTAATAAAAATAACATCTTAATTAAAATTACCCGATATATCTATTTTAAACTAATTAAATTTCGAAATAACCTTAAGATTTATTAACGTTTTAATAAATTTTATAAAATATGCATTTTCCGTTTAACGTTTTTCCTTTTTTAACTTTTTTAATTTTTTTAAAAATTAAAAACCACGACGAACCATTCTTTTTTTACGATATCGAAAAAACTTCTATAGTTTTCGAAAACGTTAAAAACGCGTAATAACCATATTTATCTCCTTTTAAGAATAAAAAAGTCGTTTTTTAATTAACGTTTCCTTACGTTTTAAATAATCTTATTTATAAACGATATTTTAAAAAAGATTAATTAAAATCCCCGAGCCATCGTATTACCACTTATATAAAATATAATTTTAATAATAAATAAAGCTTTCGGATATTACGTATTACTTTTTACGACGAAAATAAAAGGAATAAAATATAATTTCGAAATTAAAAGATAAAATATAAAAAGTAAAAGTTTTATAACCGTCCCGTTAGTTAAAACAGTAACGAGATTTAAAAACATAATTAATTATAATAAAAAGATAAAAAATATAAGAACGGAAAGAATTTATAAAAAATAAATAAAAGCACGGAAATTAAGTTTTAAAAATAAAAATTTAAAAAAAAGAAAAATTATATTATAACCTGATTAAGCCAAATAGGGGCTAATAACCTTATTCGTTAACGGTATTACCGGAAGAATAAAAGCGTAAACCAGCCACATTTAATAAGCTATAAAAAAAGTTACATATAGATCCGTTATAATCTATAAATTTAAAGGTATTAATTAAATCCGTTACGATTTAAGGATTTAATATAATTACATATTTTAATATTAAGAATAAAGGATATAAATAGTATATAATTACATTTATTACTTTTTTTTTAAATAATTCTTAAGCTTATTAATTTATAATATAACTTAGTTATTTAAAGTACCTTTTTTTTTGCTATTACCAAATGTGATTATTTATTGCTTAAAACTTTAGTACTCCTATTAACATAAACCCCTTGATTGGACTAATAGTTAGGAATAGACCAGCCGTCACAATTATAGTTATTTTATTTTAAATCGCCATAATGACTGCCGTCATAAACGCTAATAAAACGGTTATTACGTTTTTCTTAATATTTAATAATTTTAAATTAATCGGTAATTTTATTAAAAAAAGCGTTAAAACGTTTTTATTATTATTGTTTATTTTATTAAAATTAAAATTAAGAATTATATGTAATTTATTATTTTACAATATTTACTAAATTATATAATAATAATAAAGTTTTTAATACCGTTATTTATAATTTAATATAAATAATAAGTACGTAACGGTTATTAATATTAAAAAGCCGGCCGTTATTATTAAAAGGTTTACGGTTATTATAATCAGGCCGTAAAAGTTTTAAAACACCCCACCTTTTATATTAAAACTTATATATTTTATAATTTTATATATAACCATAATAAGGTTTTAAATTTAAAATTTAAAATGTATTATATTATAATTTATATACTATATATAAAAATAAAATAAAAGTTTATAAAAGCTTAATATATAACTTATATAATTACATATTAAAAATGTATATTTTTTATATAAATTAAATAAGTTTTTATGTATTATATTATTAATATACATATATATAATTATAATAAAGTTTATTTTAAAGTTTTAATAGTATTAAGTTTTAAAATATAAAATATGTAATATATATATTATTTTTATATAATATTAAAATAAATATTATAATTTATACCGATCTTTTTAAATTTCTTTAAATAATACGTTTTAATAAGCGTTTAAAGTTATATATAATAATATTTTAATTTATTATATTTATATATAAAAGAAGCTAAATAATTAAAGTTAAAACATAACTGTTTCAGTGTAAAAGTAAGGGTGTTCCGAAACTTTTACTATGTTATTATAAGTTAATTATTATTATAAAAAGGTCGGTTATTAATATTACCGGGTTTATTAAAACCGGTTAAATAAATAAATAATTAAAAATATTATTATAAAACATTTATAATTTCGTTTTTATAACGATTTTTTATTAATAAAAAATTAAATTACGTTATTTAAAGAAGTAATTATTTATATTATTTTTAAAATCAATTAATCAATAATTAAAAATTAAGACATATTTATTATTAACTATTCTTTATTATTTTAATACTCATTTAAATAAATTATTTTAATAATTTTAATTACGGGTTACATATATTTAAAGCTTTAAAATCTTTTTATTTTTAAATTAAATCGTATAATAAGCATTATTAAAATCGTACGGTTTTTATAACTTTCGGGGGCGTTATTAAAATGATTTTGTACAGGAAAAAAGCGATTAATTTATAAAAAAGATTTATAATATCCGTTTATACCCGATAATAAACGGGGATATTCTTTATACCGCCGGGACGATAAAACATTTAAAACCCGTTTAATCTAAATAGGCTAATAATTTTAATAATTAAATATTAATTAATTTTTAAATTTGTTTATTCAAATGGAAAAATCTTATATATTCCCGGTCCGGGATATTATTTATAATTATAAAATTATCTGCTTATATATTTTACAAACTTTTTTTAATTATAATTTTAATAAATTTAAAAATAGGTTTTTGAAAAGATTATTAAAAAATTAAATTATCGGTTAAATGTTTATAATAAAATTAATTATAAGTTATAAATTAATATTTATAAAAAATAGAATTTTATTAAATAACCAGTATTAAAAGTTTTATATTAAGGTAAAATTTTAAAATTCCGTTTTATTATTTTAAATTTATTTATAATATTTAAACTTATTATTTATATTTAACGGCTTTAAAAACGTTAATATTTATAATTTTTATTATTTCAGGTTAAAAATAGCCTTTTAATTAATAATATTTTAATTAAAAATAAAACCGTTTCCGTTATAATTAAAACTTATAATTAAATATTTATTATTTGTAATAATTTAATTTTATTATAATATTATTATCGTAATATTTAAAAGATAAAAAATAATAATATCGGTAATACAATATTATCGGCTAATAAATAAAATATTTTAAATAATAAAAATAAAGATATCGGGAATAAAAACGATAAAACAATTAAAAGAGTAACTAGAAATAGTAAAATTTATAATAAATAAATATTTATTAAAAAGAAAGTATAAAATAAAATATTAAACAAAACTTATATTTAATATATATTTATTATTAAAAAAAGAAAATAGGTAATACAAAGTTAACGAGGAAAATATATAATATACCGAAATATTTATAGCTATCTTTCAGGCTAATTTTTATTTATTATGAAATAATTTTAAATACCCGTATTTATTAAGGGGTATCATTTTATAAAGATATGCATTTTAATATTTAATAACGGTATAACGATTACCTATTTTTATTTATAAAATATATTTTTTATTATAATTTAAAAAGGTATTTATATTATAACCGGGATAAAGTTAAATTTTTATTATTATTTTCAAATAAATATTATATCAATTTAATAATTTAAACATATTTTAAATAAATAATTATTTAAAATATTATTAATTATATTAAATATTTTAACCTTTGTACCGAATTAAGTATTTAATTATTAAATAACTTTACCGATTTAACTATTTAATAAAAGGTTTTTCGATTCTATAAAATATTTATTTTTTATTATTATTTTTAATAAACATTTACCCCGGGTTTAATTATTATTATTTATAAAGGTTTAATTTTTAAAACGGTTTTATAAATTAAATAACCGATATTATTTAATAAATACGTTAATATTTTAAGAAATTTAATTTATAAGCTTATTTACCGATGTTTCGGAAAACGGTTAATAATTTATCACGTTATTAAAAATAAATATAAATAATAACGGTTTAAAATTTAAAATTACTTTATTAAATAACCGGTTTAAAACGTTTACATAAATATTATTTAAATTATATTATAAAATTAAACTAATATTAATTTAAAATTTATCCGACAAAAAAGCGTAATAATGTAATATTATTTTAATATTTTAATTCCGTTATTTAGTATAATTATTTAATTATAAATAAAAGGTAATTATAAACTTAGGTTTTATATTAAAATAATAAAATAAAAACTACTTTAATTAAATAATAAAAGAATATGTAAAATAATAACGGTTTATTTTTTTATCATATATTTAATATTTCTGGGTATTAAAATATTTATTTTAAAAGATTTATATATTATAATAAAAACGGCGTTATATACGTTATAACCGGGCATTTTTTAAACAGCATTTTTAAAAAGGTATAAAACAAAGTTAATAATAAAATATCGGCTTTATTATAATAAGTTATAAATTTTTTAATTAACATTTCCGATCGATATAATTTATTCAATATTATAAATAATAAGTTAAATAATTTTAAATATATTTTATAAAATTACGCATATAAAAGCTATTTAAATACCGTATTATATAAGTTTTACCGAAATAATACCGTTTATTATAAATATTATAAAATAAATTTTATATTTACAGGGTTAATATAATAAAATATATTTCAATATTATTAATTTAATATAAAGATTATTATTATATTCGAATCGAAAATCTTTTTAAAAAAGGGTTTTAATAATTAAAACTTATTAATTTACGAATAAGAATTATTTTTAATCGTATTAACTATCCGTAAATATGTAAAGGTTTTAATAAAAACGCCGTGTTATAACCTGGGTAGGTCATTAGGCCTAAATAGGATTGGCATAAACAATCCTAACCATGGCACTGGAAAAAATAGCCACAATAAGATAAACCATATTTGGGTCACGTAATAAGGAAGATAACTAAGATAACTAGTTATCCCAATAATCCAGGATAGCTGGGATAACCAGCTATCTTAACGATTTAATATTTAATATCATATTCCGGTATTAAGAATAAAGGATATAAATAGTATATAATTACGCTTATTATTATTTCTTTTAAATAATTTTTAAATTTATTAATTTCTAATATAATTTAGTTATTTAAAGCACTTTTTCTTTTACTATTACTAAACGTAATTGTATATTATTTAAAACCTTTAATATTTTTATTAATATAAACCTTTTCGACCGGATTAATAATTAAAAATAAACCGGCCGTTATACGTTATAAACTTTTATTTAATAATGTTATTAACTTTAAATAATATCCGATATTATATTTTTTTTATGTTAAAACTTTTAATAAATTATTAACTTTTTATTTAAACGGATCGAATAAATCGAATAAATAGCGATTATAACCGTAACTTAAAAGATTATACCCGTTAAATTTAAGCTTAAAATATTTAAACCTTATAATAGTATTACCCCCGTATAGCCTTTTTTTATTATAACCGTAATTTATTTATATTAATAACGTTATATAATAATTATAAAGGTTAATAAGATTTTTAATATTACGTTATGTTTTACCGGAAAGATAATTTAATAGTTTAAATTTATTTTATATACTTTCGAAAAAGTAAAAAAGAAAAAAAGAATTACGGAAATTAAACGCTTTTTTAAAAGGTATAAAGATTTCGTAAAAAAAGTAAAAGCTAATTACGGAAACCCGGATAAAGCCGGAGCCGTTACGTAATAACTTCTAAATTTTAAATAAAAAGGAATAATTTATACGTATATTGCGTAATTTAAATAGCTTACTGTTAAAACAAATTAAATCGATAATCAATTCTTTATGAAAATATTTTATTAAGGATTTAAAAATTTAATTAAGAATAAAATTATTATATAAAATAAATTAAATGCTTTTAATAAATTCGTTACTTTAATAATTAAAATTAATAATAAATAATTTAAACGATTAAAAAAAAGGATATTATATATTTAAAGGATTTAAAGGATATTAAAATAATAAAAATTAAAATTAAAGATTTACCGATATATTTTACGGGACGGTATTAAAACTTATAACGCTTAATATAATATAAACGGGTAAACGATATATTAAATATTATAAATGCGGTAAAATAGGATATTTTAAAAAATAATATAAAAGATTTAAATAAAATAAGGATTAAAAACTTATACCTGTAAGAAAATAATTTCTTACTGGTAAAAAAACGTTTAAAATAATCCGCCGCATATATTAGGATAATAACATTTATTAATAAAGGTTATAAAAAATTAAATAATTAATTTAACCCGTATCAAAACGATACCGTTAATAATAATAATATAAATATCTCGATAACGATAAAAAAAGAACTTTTATAAAAACCTATTTCGTAAAAGAAGAAAAAATAAAACAATTAATTAATTAATTTAAAAAATAATAAAATTATAAACTATAAGAAATATACGATATTGACGTTAAACGATTTTAATAACGTTTTAAAAAATAACGATTTAAAATTTACTTATAATAATTTCGTAATTAAAATAAGTTTATTAATTAAAAAATTTAAACGCGGACGCTATATTTTTTAAAACATTTTATTAATTACCGAAAATATAAATATTTTTAATATAAAGAACGAAACATTAATATTATTAACCGAATTAAATAAATAATTAAAAAAGGATTCGATTTTTTATAATAAAGAAAAGACGAAACTGATCGACGATGGTATAAAAAAATTACACATTATACTAATTACGTACCGTATAATTAAAAATAATTAAAAAAGATATCCTATTTTGCAGGATATTAAATATTAAAAGCTATAAAGATCCGGAACGAGATTAAATAATAAAAATACGAAATCCGATATTAAAAAAATAAGTTATTAAACGCCGATTTATATATTTATAAAAATTTATTAAAAAGCATAACCTTTAATAAAATTAGTTTTAAATACTTTTATAAAAAATTAGTAATAAAAGAATAACTATATATATAAAAAGAATTTAATAAGGAAAAACGTTACGATAACCCGTATAATACCGTATAAGTTTACGGTAAGGATTTAAAAAAGTAAAGCCGTTTATATTAAGGCTATAAAACGGGATTATAAAGCTTAAAAACGTAATATAATATTTATAAATTATTTTAAAAGTTTAAAAACGATACGGATATATTATAATACGAATAAAAGTTAAAAATAATTAATATACCGTTATAATAAATAACGGAACCGAAAGTAATTATATAATTTGAAAATTATGTAATAAGTTATAACTATTATAAAAAAAGAAATAATATTTGTATAATATATTAAAAGCCGAAAATTATATTTTTTAATATAACGAAAAAAAAGTATTATAAAAAACCGATTAACTTAACGGATATCTCGAAAAATAAAAATAAAACGTTATTTTTAATATTATGCTTTTAAAAGGATCCGATATAATCCTTAAGTAATTATAATTATATTAATATAATTTATTAATTAATTAAAAAACTGGTTAAATAATATTTCCTTATTTTTTAAGGACCGATAATAAATACGGGCATAAAAATATAATAAAAGCTTTATTAAAAGGAATATAACGAATTAAAAAAAAGGATATAAAAAAAGGATTAAATAAATTATTACATTTATCCGATAACGATTCCGTTTTCTTAACAGCATTTTAAAAAAAGAAATAACTATAATATTATAAATACGATAAAATATTTCGTAATAATTTAAAAAGAAATTATTATAATATAGGGAATAAAATTATAAAATTATCTTTATAAAAGGAAAAACGTTCCGATTTTATAAAATCTATAACTTTAACGAAATTAAACTTAAAAAGTTACGGGAATATTTTAAAAATAAATTAATAAAAGGATATATTTAACGATTAAAACTATTAGCCGGATATCCGATTATGTTTATATTAAAAAAAACGGTAAATTACGATTAATAATCGATTACTAATAATTAAACGAAATTATTATAAAAAACCGGATACCGTTATTATTCATTATTAAAATATAAAACCGTTTATACGGAATTAAATAGTTTATTACCATAAACCTTAAGGATAAATATTATTATATTAAGATTAAACCCGGAAACGAATAAAAATAGCTTTTAAGATAAAATACGGCTTATTTAAATATTTAGTTATATTTTGTAAATTAATTAACGCATTAATATTATTTTAACGTATAATTAACCACGTTTTATAAAAATATTTTAATATTTTCGTTATTTATTATTTTAACGATATCTTTATTTATTTAAATTTAAAGAAATAATATAATGAATATGTATATAAAATATTATAAACGTTATAAAACGATAATTTATTAATAAAACGCGAAAAACATATATTTTATATATAAAAAATAAAATTCCGTAAATATATTATTACCCCGAATATATTAAAATAAACCTTAAAAAGATTACGATTATTAAAAATTAAAAAGTATTTATTAATATAAAGGAAATATAGGTTTTTCTTGGTTTAATAAATTATTATCGGAAATTTATATAACGATTTAAATATATTATAATACCTTTTACGGAATTAATAAAAAAAAAATAAACAGTTTTTATAAACTGATAAAGTAAATAAACTTTTTTAAAAATTAAAACATATTATTATTAATAAATTAATACTTATTATATACGATTTTAAAAAACCTGTTAAATTAAAAACCGACGTTTCGGATTACGCTTTCGGAGCATAAATTAAATAATGAAATAAAAAAGAAATTATACCTTATCGCACTTTATTTTTACAAACTTATTAAAACCGAATTTAATTATTTAATTTACGATAAAGAATTTTTTATTATTATTAACGCATTTAAAAAATTTAAACATTACTTTATAAAAAATATGCATTAAATTAAGGTTTATACCAATTAAAAAAGAATTACATATTCTTTTATTATTTAAACCTTTAACGGAAAACAGTTACGATATGCCGAATATTTTACGGAATTCAATTATATTATTATTTATAAAAGAAATTAAAAAACGGATAAGCAAATATTATTAATAAATAACCTGTTATAAAAAGAAAGTACATATTAATTAAATATGCTGTATTCCGATAAACGTTAAAAAAACACTTAAAATAACGATAAATTATTATTATTAAAATTATTTAAAATAACTTATATAAATAAATCGAATAACATAATAACGAATTATTTATAAAAAAAAATAAAAAAGTTATAAATAGTGTAGAAATTGCAGGAATAATTAATATAAATAATTTACGAATGTCTTTTATACGGATATTTAAAAGATTATAAAATTTTTAAACGATTATAACGGATTTACGTATTCGATAAAATAAAAATAATAATATAGCAAATACGACGATAATATAATATATATGAAAAAATTAAAATAAAACGATATAAACTTTATAAAACATCATAACCATTATTAATTAATAAATAATTATAAAAATTTATTATATTTAATTTTATTATTAAATTACCGATATTAAAAGGTTTAACGATACGTAACGGTTATAATAATATATTTATAATCGTTAACCGATTTATAAAGTTTTTTTATTTTATCCTATATAACGAAAACACCGACATAAAGCAAATGGTATATATTTTTTTACGATATATTATAATAATATACGGCTTTATATTCGAAATTATTTCCGATAAAAGAATAATATTTATATCGAAATTTTGGCAAAATCTTATAATAGAATTAAGGCTAAACCTTAAACTTATAACAGTTTTTAAACCTTAAATAAACGGATAAATAAAACGAATTAATTAAATATTAAAAACCTACTTTCGATAATATATTAATTATAATCAAAATAATTAAATTAAATAATTATTTATTACATAATTAATTTATAACATAACCTATTATAAAAATATATAAATAATACTTATTAACGTTAATTTCGGATTTATTTTAAACGTTTATTAAAACGTTTATTAAATTTATACGTTAATAAATAAGCAGATATTATAATTAAAAAAGGTTAAAAAATTAATGTTTTCGGAAGGAGATATAGTTTATTTAATTATATAAAATATTACGATAAGATAACCCAGTAAAAACCTTAATTATAAATATATCGGACTGTACCCAGTTATTAAAAGAATATTAAAAAATAATTACGAATTAAATTTATTAATAAAAATTAAAATCTATTTAACTTTTTATATTTCCTTATTTAAAAACTTAACGGATATAAACGCTATAAAAATATAACAAAATAATATCGAAATAAAAGCAAATAAATACGAAGTAAAAAAGATTTTAAATATACGGATAAAAATGGACGGATAAAACATAAAGTTAAATAAAAAGGATATAATAACTCCGAAAATATATAAAAACCTGTTAATTATTTAATAAACGCTTAATACTTTTTAAAAGCTTTTTATTAACGTTAACGAAAACGTTAATAAAAATAATATCCTAATTAAAATTACCCGATACATTTATCTTAAACTAATTAAAATCCGAAATAACCTTAAAATTTATAAACATTTTAACGGACCCCGTAAAACGCGTATTTTCCGCCTAACGCTTTTTTTTCTTTAACTTTTTTAAGTTATCGATATTATAAAATACCGTTTTTATTATTTTTTTATACCATATACACTTTTAATAACGAAAACGGTAAAATCTTATATTAACCGTATTAACTTTCTTTTTTATAACCTTAAGTTTTAACTTTAATTTTCGATATTAAAATATAACATTTTATAATTATTCCGGACTAAACCCAGATACGTTATATTAACTCCGGTTATAATAAATATATAATAAATAACGGGAGAAGTTTAAAAAAACCTTACATTTTAATTAATAACTTTCGTAATAAGAATAAAGTATTATATTAACCGGATCGGATAATAAAACTGCTGCAAAAAAGAAATCGAGTTAAAAGATTTTGCGTTAAAATAAAAAGATTACGCGCTTAAAAATCGATTTATTAACACGATTAAATATAATAAAAAAGATATAAAATAAAAACGAAACAAATACTTATAATAAAAAAGGAATAAAAATAATAAGTTTTAAAAATAATAACCTTAAAAAGGGAAAAATCGTGTTATAACTTAATTAAGTTATTAGGCTTAAATAAGATTAGCATAAATAATCCCTAACCATGGTATTAAAAAAAACAATTATAATAAAATAAGCTATATTTGAATCACGTAATAAAAAGGATAACCAGGATAATTAGCTATTTTAATAATTTAAAATAACTGGGATAACCAATTATTTTAACGATTTAACATTTAATATTATATTCCGGTATCAGGAAAGAAAAATATAAATAATATATAACTACGTTTATTACCACTATTTTAAATAATTTTTAAACGTATTAGCTTATAATATAACTTAATTACTTAAAGCACCCTTTTTCTTTTTATTATTAAACGTAACTACTTGTTGCTTAAAACCTTTAGCACTTTTACTAACATAAACCCCTTTAACCGGACTAATAGTTAGGAATAAACCGGCCGTCATACGCCGATACGTTTTTTATTATATTTTATAAATATTTTAATAATATATAATATTTTAAAGTTTTTATAATAACTATTAATACGTTTTAATTTAAATCTTTTCGTAACGATTAATTTTAAAATAACGTAACCGAAATTATTTATAATATTTTTAAATATATCGGTATTTTTAATAATCTAAATATAATATTTAAAATAAAATTTATTTTACCGGGAATATATTTAATATTTAAATGGAATTATTTTAAATAAATAAATATTACGGTGAAACGTAAATGATTTTTAATAATATCGATAAAATAAAAGCATTTTAATTAATAACGTTATATATTATTTAATACTTTATAAAAATAATTACGTTTTATAAATAGAATTAAATTTAAAAACAAAATTATTTATAAATTTAAATAAAATTAATAATTTTTAATTTTATAATTTAATATTTTTATTTAATATTATTATTATTTTTATACCGTTTTGCTTATATATATAATTGCATGCGGTACTTTTTCGGTCTGGTATTTTATATAAAAATTTACCCGTTTTTTATTATTATAGCGTTTTTACGGCTCGGTTATAACGGCTTTAATATTTAATATAAATATAATAAATTACTTATTTTAAACTGCTTTAACCCGGTAATTATTATAAATTAATTAATTTTATCGTTTTTCTTTTTTAAACAAGTTATACCGTTTTTATTACGTTATTATAACGGTATTAACATTATAATAATATCGGCGTTAATAGTATAAGATATAAAGACTTTCGAATATATAATTACGGTTAAATATAAACGGAGGAGAAAACCGTATAAATAAAGGCCCGGTAATTAATTATAATTAATTATATTTATTGGATAAAAACTTTTTTTATTTAATATCGGCGCGATTTAAACGTTAATACGTAATGTTTTTTATTCTATATTTTATTTATAATAAAGGTTTTACGATTATATAAATAAAAAAACATGTTTTTAATTTATTAATTAATTTATATATAATTAATTATTATTTAAATACGGCGTTATCGTTTTATTATCGTTATAATTAATTTATTATTAAAAGCGGTATTATTTATTTAATTTAATCGGTTAAATTACGGCTAATACGGGGTATTTACGTATTACTTTATATAATTAAATTTAAAAATAATAAGATTAAATTAATAAAGTAACGTAACTGATTAAGCTAACCGTTTACCTTTCCTTTTTTAATTAATAAATGCATTAAGGTTCGGCTGAACCGAGTATCCGGCCGCGGTTATCGAGGGATTGAAACCCTTTTTCTTTTTTACCTTGCTTATAAGGACGAAGAGAGGAACGCCAGGTAGTGAACCACTCCGACAGATGATTTTCTTTTTCTTTTTTTTTTTAATATATATAAAAACTTTATTTAAAAACATGATAATTTTAACGTTATCGATAAAAATAAAGGTAAATATTTATAATCGTTTAAAATAAAACATTATAACGTTATATTTATATTTATATAAAGTATTAAGGTTTATAAATATTTAATATCGTAAATCTTAATAGATTAAATAACCATTATCGCATAAAATTAATTATAAAAAATAAAAAGTTTCTTTTAACGTAAATTAAAACGCTTTATAAAACGTTTATTTTTTTAAAAATAGCGTTAATTTTAAATATATTTTTAAACGTATAACCTTTAATAAATAAAGCCGTTTGTTTCATAATAATTTAATTTGTATTAATATTGAAAAACGTAGTTTTAAAGTTAAGTCGTTATATTAAAATATATTTTAAAGTATTTAGATACTTCCGTTATTTTAATTTTATAAATAACTTTTATTTTATCGGTATTTATTATTAAATTAAAATTATCCATTTTAAGTTTAAATAATTATATTAAATTAAAGCCGGTAAAAAGTTTTTTCAGGGATAAAATAAAGCCGATATTTTTTAAAAAAAAAGATAAAAGGTTTTTAAAATAATTAAAATATTCCTTTTTTATAATATTATTAATAATAATATAATTATAAACGTTAATTTATAAAATATTAAATAAATGGAAAGTTATTTCGAGAATTTATTAAAATAAGGTTAAAACTTTTAAGTGGTTTAAAAATATTATTATTATTCGATTACGGTATTTAAAATATATCACTAATTAATAAAAAAGAGATTACGTTAAAAACGGTAATAATTTAATAGCTTTATACGAAACTTATTATATTATTTTAAAAGAGTATAAAATAAATATCCGGTTCCGTAATAATATTAAAAACTTAAAAGTTTATATCGATTTTATTTTTATATATACCGTTAATAATGTTTTAAATAATAAAAATAAAATATTTAAATAACGTCGGTTCGGTTATTTATTTAAATTATTTAACGTTATATATGCCGTTAAATGTTTTATTAAAAAATATTTTATTTATAAAATTTAACCAGTAAAATCGCATATATATTTATTAATTCTATTAATGTTTTCCCAAATTAATATATATCTTTTTATAATCCGGTATTTATATAATGTTTTTTTTTAAATATCGTATTGTAAAAAAATAAATTTATTATAGTAAAAGATTTAAAGCTTTTTATTAAACTAATTATTCCGTGTTTTATATAAATCTTTAAACTGTTTTAAAATTTTACCAGTTTTATTAAACGTTTATCCGGTAAATTGTTTAAAAATATATTAATATTATTCGAATATATCGTTATTTAAACCTTTTTTAATATCGTTCTTAAAAATGTTAATATAATTAAAAAGTTATTTATAAAATAAAGAATCTTAATTTATAAAAGTGTTAATATAATTAATAACGTTATTATCGTTAAAAATAACTGTTATTTAAATTACCGTTATTTTAATTTAATTCCTAATAATAAACGTATTATTATTATTATTTATAATACATTTAAGCCGTTAATCCTTTCGGATATATATAAACTTATTTATAAAACTAATAAACACGATTATTTTAAAAATATCCGTAATATATATCGAATATAAAACGTTATTAAAATTAAAAATAAAAATATATAAACGGTCATTATTTATAAACTTTTTAAATAATATTAAATAATATTAAATAAAAAGTATTAATATTATATATAGAAATATAACGGTATCGATTTAAATTTTATAAATTTTATAAAAATATTTATATAAACTGTAATATTTTAATAAAATATAAATTTAATAATCTTTTATAAATAATCGATTTAAATGCCGTTATTATTTAATTATAAATTACCGAATAAAAACCTAAGTTTACAATTATCGTAAAAAAGGCCTTAATAAATATACAAATAAAAATATCTTTATTTTTTTACATCAACGGAATATTAAATATTTAACAAGCGTTTTCTATTAATTAAAAAGATTTACCGATACCGTTTATTATATAAAACTTAATATTATATAAAATAGTTTTAAAATAATTTTAATTAATAAAAACGTTTAAAACATTAATATTAACGTATATAAATAAATATAATTATTTAACTTAAATATTAAATTTAAAATAAATATAACGTATAAATTATTATAACGTTACGGATATCCGGGGCCGTACACGAATAATTTTAAATATATTTATTATAACCTTTTAAATTTATAATAATATTATTTCAGGATAAAAAGTATTATATATATATTTTATAAATAAATTCCTTTTAAAAAATAATTTATAATATTAAATATAAATCCGTTTATTTTTAAATTAATTAATAAAGTTATTATATAAAACTAAGAAATAAATAAAACTAATTTTATTATTTACGAATTTATTATTATTATTTTTAATAAAATATTGTTTTAAAAATAATAAATATTAGCTTTTAATTTTTTTTTAAATATTTATAATCGGGAGTATCTTTAATAACGTATTAATTATTTTCGAGAAAAGCGTATTATTTTAAACATTACACGGATTTAAAATATTGAAAAAAATAACGTTAAAGGTAATATTAAAATCGTTAATTAAAATTTAAACGGTTAAAATATACCGGGTATTTAAAAATAAATAACGAGTTTATAATTATTACCGTAACTACGGTAACGGTTACGATAAAAGTTTTTATAAAATGCGGAGGGGTTTAAAAAATAAAAATAATTAAAAAAGAAATATTCGAAAAAATAACTATTTTAATTATAAAAACGTTTATAATTACCGTTAGCGTTATTGTTATTATAAAGTTATTATTATTAAAGAATATAAATATTAAAGTTTTAAATATGGTTTTATAAGTAATTTTATAAATTAATAAAGAAATAATTTGTGACGGCTGGTCTATTCCTAACTATTAGTCCAGTCGAAGGGTTTATGTTAACAGGAGTGCTGGGGGTTCTGAGCAATAAGTAATCACGTCTGGTGATAGCAAAGAGAAGGGTGCTTTAGGTAACTAAGTTGTATTGTAAGCTGGTAAGCTTAAAGACTATTTAGGAAAGGGGTAATGAACGTGGCTATATACTATTTATATCCTTTATCCCTGACACTGGAATGTGTAGTTGTATTAGATCCTTGGATCGTGACGGATCTAACTGATACCTTTAGATCCATGGATTATGACGGATCCATGTGTGGCTCTTCTTATGGCTTGTTAAGTATGGCTGGCTTACGTCTCTATTCTTCCGGCAGTACCGCTAACGAATAGGGTTACCAGCCCCCACTTGGCCTAGTCAGGCCATAACATAATTTTAATTATTAATAATATAATTATTAAAATATACCGCCGGAGCTAATAATAAAAAGCGTAAAAATAATGTTTTAAAATAACAGTTTAAAATATAATTATTAATAAATATTTATAATTTATATTTTAAATTTAAAATAAATAATATTAATTTAAATATTTATAAAAATTAAAACGATAACCTTTTATTTTTTTATCAATATAAATTAAAAAATATATTAAATAATTATCCGGGCCCGATTAAATAAATAATTATTAAAATTAAAAATAAATATTATTATAAATATAAAATATTTATTAAATAAATAATAATATATCGGCCGTTTTATAATAACGGATATATTCCGTAATTTATACGTAAATAAAAATACCGGTATAAACGTAATTAATAATATATTTATTTCGTTAAAGAAATAAAAATATTAACTATAAAAGTTTTAAAATATTTGATAATTATAAATAATGTATAATTTAAATTATTTATTAAGATTGATTTAATGCCGGGGTTAAGTTTAAAAGATTATTAAGTTTATATATTATTATATAAATGTTAATTAAAATCGAAAATTATAATATTACGTTAAATAAAATAAGAAACAAATGTTTTTAAACCGATTTTATAAATATATAAATACTTTTATAATAAATATCCGTATTAATTTATATATAATTTCCCGGGCCGTATAAAATATTTACGTTAAAAGTAAAAAGAATTAATATATTAAATTGATTAGATTTAAATAACCTTGTTAATAATTTAATTATTTATAAAAGTTTTAATAACAGTTATTAACGTTTTAATAAATTTATTAATTTTAAATCCGTTTATAAAATAATAAAGGTTAATATTAAACGGTTATAATGTTTATTTTTAATTATTTATAAAAAGTTAATTATTATTACTATTTTTATTTATTACGGTGATATTTATATTATTAAATATTTTTAAATATTAAAATTTAAATAATGTTATTTTTATAATTTTTAATTATCTATATTTTTTTTATTTTTAAGTTTAGTATTTTTAAACTTAAAGTCCTTAAGTTTTTTAAGTATTTCTATAAGTTAACGTTTTAATAAGCAATATTTTAAGCGTTAATAAAATATAAAAGTTACGGAATACGTTAAATACGGCGTTATTAAACGCCGATAAAGATATAAAGTATTATTAAAATATATTTAACGGGATAAAGTTTTTATGTACGTTTTTAAGGCTTTTTTTATAATATAAACGTTTACGATTTAAATATTTTTATATTTCAAAAAATAATTAAAACCGTTTATTTAAAATTAAATTTATCGATAGTTTATTTAAAAACATATATTATAAAAATAAATAACTATAACTTTATAATAATACGGGTAATTTAAAATAATGGTTATTTTCTTAATAATATTTACGGTTAAATAAATATGCTTTTTAATAATAACGTTTATAATAGTTATATATAAATTATTTAAATAATTTTTAATAAAAGCGGTTATTATTATAAACGCTACCGATATATAATAATAATAAAAAAAGGATTCGATATTACCGATATAAATAAAAAAGTATTTAATAAAATAAATATTTAAAAACTAAAAAAACGGTAAAAATAATAAATTTAATATTAAAATAAAGGTATAAAGTAAAATTATAATTATAAATAACGTAATAATAAAAACTAAGTAATAATAATGTTAATTTACGTAAAAAGGAAATTAAATATTATAATTATAAAATAAAAAACATTTATATTATAAAGTAATTAATAAATTAATTATAAATGCCTTTAAATAAAGCGATAATAAAAATGATATTTAAATAAAAATGGTATTAATAAAACATAATCGGTTCGAAATTAAATTTAATAAACAGCTAATAAAATTAAACGTTATTAAAGAATAACGTTAAAAAAAACATTTTACGATTTAAAAAATTTAAAGTTATTTAAAGTTAAAGGTTTTAATTATAAAATTTAAACATTAAAAAAAATTGATAACGTTTTTATTATGACCTGGTCAGGTCATGAAAGGCCAAGTGGGGCCAATAACGAATCACGATCCTATCCGAAAGAACGAGGTTTTTAAAGAGACCTAGCCACAGTGGGTCAGCCACGTCCGAATTACGTGATAAGAAGGATAGCTAGGATAGCCAGCTATCCCAATAATCCAGGATAGCTGGGATAGCCAGCTATCCTAACGATCTAACAGCAACCATACATTCCAGTGTTAGGAATAAAGGATATAAATAGTATATAACCACGTTTATTACCTTTCTCTTAAATAACTTTTAAGCTTATTAGCTTATAATATAATTTAATTACTTAAAGCACCCTTTTTTTTATTATCATTAAACGTAATTATTTATTGTTTAAAACCTTTAACACTCCTGCTAATATAAACCCCTCGACTGGATTAATAGTTAGGAATAGACCAGCCGTTACAGTTTTAATTATTATTTAAACGTTTACGTAAAAATAATAAAAATTCGAATAAATTTATTAAGTAATAAATAACGGTAACGAAAAAAATATTATTAAATTATTATAAAAAAAGTGTTTTAATTATTATGAAATTTTAATTAAAAAGAAAACCCGAAGAAACTATAAGTAAACGCTTTATAAAAACGTTTAAATAAGTGATATCTTACCACTTACCACAATGTTATAAATATATAAAGATTAAATATTATTATTTAATTAATTAAATAAAGTAAATATTATTTTTTACATATATATAATTATAATACATGTATTTATTTTACTCCGGTATATTTATAAATTATATTATAAATATATTATTATTATTATTATTATTAATTATTTAAAATAATAATTAAATACTATTTTTATTATTTTATTATATATATATTTAATAATAAAATTATATTAAATTATTAAACCGTTTTATAATTATTTTTTAAAATAGTTTTATAAATGTATTAATAAATATATATTTAATTTTAAATGTTAATAGGGTTATTATAAATAAGCTTAAAAATATTAACCTGTTAATATAACAGGAAGGTATAAGATTTAAAATTAAAACGCTGGCTTTATTAATTTTTATATTATTATTTAAAGGAAAAAAAAAGAAAAAATTAAATCTTAAAATTAAAACCACTTATAAATTATATTTAAAAAAAAAATCTTTAAAATACGTAAGTACTTAAGGTTAATAAAAGAAATTCCATTAATACGTAAGTATTAAATTAATAAAAAATAATAATAACGTTTTAAATATTTTTATATTATATAATATTTAAAAAGTTATTATTTTAATATATGAATTATTAATTATAATATATTAATAAAAAACATTTAAAATAATTACCGGTTTAAATTATATTTTATAATTATTTTAAAAACATATGTAATAAATTCGATTTTAATTTATATAAATTTAAATATATTAAAAATTTATAATATAATTTAATTTTAAATTTATATATTAAATAAAATTAAATTTTATTTTAAAAAGTTTTTATTTTTTAAAAAACTTTTTTATTAAAAGGTTTAATTGGTATATTTAAACCTTAAAAATACCTGGTATTACGGTACGGTTATTGCGATGGTTGTTATAGCGATGGTTATTACGATGGTTATTACAGTCTGGAGAATGGGATAATAGGTGGGTGGCAGCCTGAGGTATTGGCCACCTTAGGCATTCATCCTGGGAATTCTTTTTTACTATTTATAGGTGCCCTGCCACCTATGGATCTGACCTTTTCTTCCCTTTTCTCCCCACCTTTAGAATTCACAAGATAGCCTAGGAATTCGATGATATCAAACCTATCGTAGCCTACCGCTTCGTGACACCTGGGCCCGGGCTTCGCCCGGGCCAGCGCAGCTCCTGCGGCGCTGCCACACCTTGAAATCGAGGACTGATCACATGAGGCAACCCGTATAGTGCCCACTAAGAATCCAAGCCTTCGACTTGGTATTTTGTATCCCTTTTAGAGTGGGGCACGGTGGCTTAGTGGTGTGGGCGCTATCCCTCCCGTGACAAAACCGTAAAGCGTAATAACCACTGTCGGATACTGTAGCCGGCACCTAGCGTCAATAAAGCGGGTACGATAGCCAATGCACGATTTACGCACCGCCCTTAAAATGAATTGAGGAAGCACTAAAGACTAAATGCACGTGACTAGGGACACTACTGAAGTTCCTATTTGCAAAATTGGTTCACGGCGCCAAGCCTAGTATGGCCCCACATTTTGGACGGCCACCGATATAGTACCTAACTTAGTGTGGTCCAAACATTTTTCATTTTCCCTTACACTCCCAGAAATTTCTAATTATTCTGTTACAGCCTCATGCACAACCCCCCCCTAACATATTTTACTACCCATCACGCTCACTGCATGAATATGGATAATTCCTCGGGTCAATGGTCAAAGATCGTATTTCGATTGCGCGGGTTACCAAATCGCATTCAGACTCTAGATGGAACTGCTATTTTTCTTAGCGGCACGCTAGGCGATACGCCAACAGACAGCATTCGAGTGTATTCCCTGGCTACAACATTATCTTCGCACGAGAGACCTCCCTCAAAAGTTGCAACCGTTATGTTCTCTACTGTACCCGCGATGGTGGCCCTTGGATACGATAAGAACGAATGGAATATCCCCCTTGGTGAGGGTTGTTTGATATTGGACACTCACTTCAGCGGCATGACGCCATTGAACGATGTGCCTCCGACGGATCATCTACATGAGTGCGTAACGTGATGTGAACTTCATATTCATCATACTCTGACACAATCTTTTCAGCTGCATCGCCCTCTCAGGCCTTGCGAGCCATCCATTTGGCTCCTGGCAGCCTAAAGGAGAAGACAAGACCTTCATGTGGATTCGTGACAATCTCCCGAACCACCTCAAGAGTGTCAGGGCTGTGGCTTATGGGCACGACACGAAGCTCCATGACAGCCAGTCGTTCCAGAGCATCCAAGATCTTGCTCACAAGCTCATAGATCAACTACTTGCATACGGTTGGAAGAATTCATCTGCAAAGCCTATTGCTTTTCTTGCCCATAGCCTCGGTGGTCTCGTTCTGAAGGAGGCACTAATACAATTAGACAAGAGCCAAAATCAAGCTTACAAGACTTTGCTAACCGTCATACAAGGCGCCGTATTTTTTGGTGTCCCTAATCTCGGGATGGAGCAAGCCCATTTTCGAACTGTGGTCCGGAACAATCCGAATGAGGCACTAGTCGACGATATTGGCAGAAACTCAAACTATCTTCGCCGACTGAATGAGGCTTTCAATGCAGCCTCTTTTGGAGCAAGGTTGAAATGCTTCTGGGCTTTCGAGACCTCCGAGTCCCCAACGCTGGCTGTATGTGACTTGCGGTCGATGCCCGTCAAATAGTTCTAACAAGAAACAAGAGAACCGAAGACGGGAAGATCGACCGGAACGGACCACGAGCTATTCTTGTCAGCCGAGAATCCGCAACCTGCAGATTTATAGATACCGACCGGTCCGCAACCTTCCCCATAGATGAAACCCACTCCGATATGGTCAAGTTTACCAGAAACTCTCATTACTATGATGTTGTCATCGATAAACTCTCTCATATCTTACAAATAATGGGCGAGGTCAAATCAACCACCGATGCGCAAAAGACCTGTGTATACGGGAAAAGCAAACCCTTTATGGAAGCTGGCGCGTCCCCCAGCCACACTCCGACGCTGGAGGGTTCTCTTGAACCATCCATAACTAATATTACTGGTACGCCAATACCAGGTGTCTGCTCGACGCTACCCCTGGGCATTAATTAATAGAGTCTACAGCTGGCCTAGCCACTTGGGGCCGCAAGTTAATGCTCACCGAGGACGAAAAGTTCAAGTTCATGCGCATGACATCTGATGCAATGCAAGCTTATATGCATGAGCTTCAGACAAAGCAAGAAATGAATGGAAGGTTGATGTACATGAAGAGACTTGAACCATTTCTCGTAGCTATGAAGCAGTTTGAACAGGCACTTGAGTCTCACGCGATATTTGACAACTCCACAGAGGCTTTGGCTTATGTCTGGGTCAGTATTTGTTCCCTACTTTGATAGTCTCCCTCAAGAGTGACTAACAGTCATAGGGCCCAATGGAATACATTGTCCGCGTAAGTCAACGGTTTTGATCTTTATCACGTAAAGGATCCAACCTACAGAGAAATGCATCTAACATGATTAATCCGATAGACAGCCTCCTCATTTACTGAAGGCTTCCACTCCGTTCTGGATGGGTATCAAATCATAGGGGAGCAGATACCCTTGCTTTATGACTTGCAGTCAATTTCCAGGTCTCATCCTCACCTAAAAGAAACTATAGTCATGGTATATGATAACATCTTAGAATTTCAGTTGGGTGCCATGAAAACCTTCAGGAAAAGGCGTAAGTCGGTTAAACTATATAATTAAATGATTGCCAGACACAATTAACACATCGTAGAATGGCAGAAGCTTTTTTCAGCGTCGTGGCGACACTTCACTCCACGTGTTGAGCAGATAAAAGAGAATTTGTCACAAGTCAAGCGACTAATCGAGAACCGGGTCTCCATCCACCATTTCGAAATGATACGAACCGACGGTCGTATAGCCGAGCAAGCCTTCTCTAACGAAAGGGCCACAGACTATCGCCGGAGTCGAGGTATTGTTATGCAGTGGCTCTCACCCTTCAATAGTAACGCAAAGCAAGATAGGTATCGTGAAGAAAGATCGATATGTAAGGACCCCGGTCGTTGGCTTCTCAATGACGTACGATTCCAACAATGGTTTGGTGTTGAAAATCACTCAGCACCACTGCTTTGGCTTAGTGGAATTCCAGGAGCAGGTACGAGAATGTCCCGAAATCTATGAATATTACAGCAATACATAATTAATTATATGCTCACGGAACTAATATTTAAGGCAAAACAATATTGGCGTCCGTGATTATTGATGCAGCACGGGCTCTTCAAGGATCCACAGTTGCTTTCTTCTACTGCAAACATGGCGATGGAGAACGAAATTCTTTTATCGGTGTGGCAAGGTCAATCCTGGCACAGATTCATGTTCAGAATCCTCACCTTTTGCCCTATTTCCATGAACAAGCATCCATGAGTGGCGACGCTATGTTGACGTCGACATCGGTGGCAAAGGAGATGCTCAGTATAGCAATCGAGAGCTGCGAGAAGCTTTACATCATCATCGACGGCGTTGATGAATGCAAGCCGAAAGAAAGGAAAGAGGTTGCAAGTTGGTTTCAGACGATATTGAGAAGTCTATCAGAAACTAGAGTGGACCCACCGCGATGCCTTTTCGTTAGCCAAGATGATGGCGTCGCTCGTGGGGACTTCCGTGATCTTCCTGCTATAAAGATCACAGATGAGAATCGAGACGACATTGTAGACTTCGCAACAGTATGGCAGGAAAAGGTCGAAAGGAAGTTTGGTCCGGTTCAATCGCATGGTCACCGTGTGGGGCGCATCATCTCCACCCGATCAGGAGGTACGGGAAGCCCTCAATCCTATCCACACTCGTAGATATGCTAATGGTTATAGGGATGTTCATCTTTGCTGAGTTATTTTCAAAGTACCTCGAGGCTCAACTCAGCCGGGATGACCTTCTAAAAGAGCTTGATCCTTCTAACCTGCCAGTAAAACTGGATCACGTGTAAGTATCCTCAAACACATGGGGAACGTGGCCACACTGAATATTTAAAATAATGTTATTAGATACCAGCGAATCATCCACCGCATCTTCGAGTCTAGAGCGGATAACACCGTTCCGTATATCAAAAAGATCATGGGGTGGATTGCATGTGCGAAGCGGCCATTACGCTGGCGCGAAATACAAGCAGCTGTTTCTATTGACCTAGAAAACCAGAAGATCGATTTCAACAAGAAATTGTCGAGTTCTCCTAAGGATCTCTTTGCATCCCTTATTGAGTTGAAGGAAGACGGGACTGTCGAGCTTGTCCACGGAACTGCCCGCGAGTAGGTTTTCATAAGCTCGAATTGTATATCCTCGGGATCCTAATATTGTAGCAGATACCTCCTCCGAAACCAGATCGTCAGTATTTGCGATGCCGATTACTCATTGTCAATATTAGGAATTGGCTACCTCACCTTCTCCGAAATGGAACTAAATCTTGAAGATGAGGACATAAGAGCAGCCTTTCTCAAGGGTGCATACGCGTTCTATGACTATGCTTCAGCCTGCTGGGCCATGCATTTACCAAATGCCGTTGCGGAACTCAAAGATAGTGACGATCTGTCCTACTTAAAAGAGACATTAGAAATATTTATTGACTCGCATTGGTCATTAACATGCAAGCCCCTACAAGATACCAAGAGACTAAAGAAAAGCCTAGGATCATTAGAGTCATCCGAGCATTTCGATAGAATCGTACAAGCAGTTGCGTGGGCCCGGAGACAGTCAGGGGAGCATGGTCGAGGACCTAGCTCGGATGAGGCTTTGGACTTCTGGTTACTTACGGAGAAGATCAGATCCATCCTCGAGCTTATGAAGAGCTCATCTCTCTCCCCAACTGAAGAACAAGCACTGCAGCATTTCTATGGACAGAATCTGTTCAAGTGCCCTCGAATAAATTGCCATCGTTATTACAATGGGTTCGAGACGGCCCAAGAACGGAAGCAACATGTCGACAAGCATGAGCGGCCCTTCCTTTGTATTGTCTCTGGGTGTTATATGAAAGACTTTGGCTACGTTACGGAACAGGAGTTGAAGAGACACTTGTTCGAGACTCACGCCATTGATATGCTGGGCGACGCGGATGAGGTTCAGTACCCGGACCCGATCAAGGAGAAGGTTCACAACACAGCCAAGAAAGACGCAACCTTCAAATGTTTCTTGTGTGGCAAGGCGTATACGAGAAATCATAACCTAAATAATCATATGCGAAGTCACGATGGCTCCAAGCCATTCTCCTGTGGCACCTGCGATCAAAGGTTTACCCGAAAAGATGACTGTGCTCGTCATGAGCGAGGGCACGGTGAAAAGAAATTCATATGCTTCGGCCCACTGAAGGATGGGGGCTCATGGGGATGCAGATCAGCTTTTGGCCGGGCCGATAAACTAGCGGATCATTTAAAGAGCAAGACGGGCAAGAAGTGTGTCCAACCGCTTATGCTCGAGAGATTGCATGAAAAGGGCGGAACTGAACAGGACGAGGATAACATCTTTGCCAGCCAACAAGGGGAAAATGCAGATAAACTACAAGCTGCCGGCAGGTCTTTGCCGTCCTTTCGGGATTTCCTACAACAATGCGGGCTTGCTGAAGATGCATCCGGTTCACATCAAGACATTGGATCTTCATCAAATGATCTGCCAGCAATTGAAGCTGGACATGAGCCTTCTGAATGAACACAGGGTGGCTAGGGTGTTCAATTACCTATTCTTCGACACAACCTCACACTTCATACAGGAGCCTGACTAAATCCCTACTCTTCGGAACTTACACAATCTACGACGCATTCATGGCTACAGGCTGGTCTTCCTCCAGTCCTCGTTACCACCAAGGTAGCGGTAAACAACCCGAGAGTCCAAATCCTTGCAATCTGCGGCCTCGCTTACCGCCGAGAACACTCCGAGGCCACTTGTTCCCAAGGCATTTCTTGTCCCGAGCCTGCGTGCCATGTCCATCGCTAGCCCGAAGTCTTTCCTCATCAGTTGGACGCGGAAGCCACCCTTATATCCGTTCGACGACGGCGCTTTCGGACATACGCCCGGCACGGGATTGAAGATGTCGCAAATGGCGTTTTGGGCGGTGCCCGCGCCGAACACTGAGGCCAGGACGTCGGCATCGATGCCTGCCCGCATCCCCATGTCCATCGCCTCGGAACAAGCGATCGTGATAATTCCAGATAGATAATTGTTAGAAAGCTTAGCCGCGAGGCCAAGAGACGGACCACCGCAAGGAATCACTTTGCCCCCCATGGGCTGGAGTAGTGATGTCAGACGCGAGAGGTTGGGGTCTGACGGTGAGCAGCCTAGGAAAAAGGCGATGGTAGCATTGACGGCACCAATGACGCCGCCGCTTACGGGAGCGTCGTAGAAAGATTGTGCAAATGGCGACAGCTTTTCTTTGACATGCAGATTGGTGGCGGTATCGATGGTGGAGGAGTCGATTAGGAGTTTGCTGGAGTTCGAAGAACCGTCCGGTGAGAGCGCTGCGATAATTCCAGTTTCCGTGTCGAGATATACCGACTTGACGTGCGCGCCTTCGGGGAGCATAGTCAGTACGACGTCCTGTAAAGTCCCCGTCGATCAGCTCATGGACATTGCACATTAGAACTTGTCTTAGAATTCCTACCGATTTGATTGCGACCTCCTTGGCGTTGGGGCAATTGATAATCGTAACCGGCAGCGAAGCGCAGAGCTTCCGCACCTCGTCTGCAGCAGTAGGCACCACATCATGGACGTATATGTTTGATGAGGTAGGAAGCTGGGCCGCAAGGTTTGCGACCATGGGCCTGCCCATAGCCCCAAGGCCTATAAAGCCTACCGAACTGGGCAGGGCGTCGTGATTGATTGAAGACATGATCGAGAAGGATGCGTTACGAATATGAGATTGAGGCATACTCACCTCGTCTTACTAGAGGATGCAGACCGTGACGGCATGTATACCCGCCGCTGCCTCCCGGGAGCCCCCATGCAACCTTTGCCACTATATACCGGTTTCCTTGGCTGCATGCGGGGAAATGGTCGGCTGGTGAATTAGCCTGTCGACCCCATTGGGGAAACCCGTGATAGTCGGTACATGAGATATAATGGCTAATGCTGGGGGATCTTATGTACTAGTATAGCGCGCCGCACGGTCACTGAAATATGAGCGAGGACCCAATTAGTCGACGAAGGAGGGGGTTACAGGTATCAATACCATGGACCATACTCGAAATCAATAATTTTCCAAACTTTAACGGAAAAGAGAATCAACATGGCATCGGACAAGCAGAAAAATGAGCTCCGCCAGAAGTTCACGGAGGAACTAGGCGACAAGGCCTTCCACGAAGGCTGGGAGTCTCTGCTGTCGCTGGACCCGGCCTTCTTCTCGGCAGGCCTCTCTCTAGCATCCGTTCCGCGACGAAAGTCACACCTTTCCAAGAAAGACCAATCTCTGATCTCACTCGCGGTTGATAGCGCTGCCACGCACCTGTACTCCCCTGGAATTCGTGCGCACATTTCTGCAGCTCTGGAAGCGGGTGCCAGTATACATGAGGTACTCGAAGTGATCGAGCTGTCGAGTACTCTGGGAATACACGCGTGCAACATTGGAGTGCCGCTGCTGGTGGAGGTCTTGAAGGAGGAGGGTGGGAAGTATGAGGGGGAGATCACGAAGCCATTCAATGAGACGCAGGAGAGGCTGAAGGAAGAGTTCACAAAGAAGAGGGGATACTGGCACACATTCTGGGAAGATTTCCTCAGACTTGATCCAGAGTTCTTCGAAGCCTACCTGGAGTTCTCGACCGTGCCTTGGGTGAAGGATGTTGGCGGTAGTGGAAAAGGCGGACCCGGGAGAGGGGCGCTCGAGCCAAAGGTAAGACGAAGCCCCCACAAAATCAATATTCCCAATCCATGAGACGTGATGCGGCCATGCACTGAAACTTATCATGAAAATAGATGAAGGAATTTGTGTATTGTGCCTTCGATTGCGCTGCTACGCATCTCTACGTACCAGGTCTCAAACTGCACATGAAAAACGCGCTTGGGTACGGTGCAACGCCCCAAGAGATCTTGGAGGTATTCGAACTTGCCACTTTGCTGAGTCTTCACACAGCGCATGTGGCCGCTCCGATCATAGAGGAGTTGACGTCGTCTTCTCGCGCTTCGACATCTTAGATACCAGAGTAGCTAGATTGATATTCATGGTGAATTGCATTTCCGTGCGACTTGGAATGGTTTGTCGACGGTGCCGTGCATAATCCAACCAACACACGGTGTAAGAGAGTCGTGTGACCTCCGACCAGACTGATCTCTTTCTAGTATAATCGTATATTAGAGAGCTTCTATCCATTCCCGACCCATTATATTTAGATCTGATACTTGAAATCCGGCGCCCGATCTGTATACTCCGCTGGAGCTACGGTCACCCCTTCGGCCAACGCTTTCTCCTTTCCAGATTCACGACGCTTGTAGACCCACCTGACGATCCACCATCCGAGCCATGCGAACCCCAGACAGCCGAGCGACCACGCATGGCCCAAAGTGAAAGCTGGCGCTGCGTTCGATTGGTAGATCTGGCCCGACACGACGCCGCCGATATTAGTCAAGGTCAGAAGTATACCAAGGCTAGCGGCTCGTTTCCCGTCGGGAGCGCAATTTCCAGACAACCAGGTTCTGTATGTGTCAGATAGTCATCCTCTCAGTCTAGCGAGTGGAGATGCGGGTGCTTACATGTTGCCGCCCGTGCATAGGAAACACGCCGTGGCAATCAGGTATGTAGCGAAATACTGGACGGCCGGTGGCACGTCACAGAGCAAGATGGCATACCCCGCAATCCCAAAAGGGGCGCATATAATCAAGGGAAGAAAGCGCGTCTTGTACTTGTCGGATAGAATGGCCCCAATGGCATACACAATAGCGCCCCAGATGTTGACAGGGATGACAAGATATTGCGCTTGAACAGTAGAGTACTGAAACCCTTCCTTGATAATGATAGGTAGAAACGTGCCAAACCCTTTCCGCACAAGTTAGCTAGTATGATCGTAGCGAATAAACCTGGGCTTGTTACCATAGAGGATCGTAACGACGGCGATCTGTATGACCCCGTGCATCCAACTCTTGACATCCTTTGCCGCTTGTTTTATCTCCTGTTTCCCGTAGTGGCCCGTGCCACCGCTGTAAGCTTCCATCTCTTCTGCACGCTTTCTCATAAGCGCCTTATCCTCGTCGGTCAAGAAATACGCCGTTTCGTAATTCTTCGGCACGAGGAACAAACAGCACCCCGCCCATACAACTGTGACAAGACCTTCAATGATGTATAGCCTAGAAAAAAATAAGTTACTCGAGACCTTGAATATGAACAGGGGAATTCTTACCATCGCCATCCAGCTATTCCAGCTGCCCCATCCATGCTGAGCATGGCCCATGCTAAAAGTCCGCCGAAGGCTCCAGAGAGTGCAGACGCGACTGGAAAACTCAGCAACTATAGTCCAAGTAGGGATCTGGCTTTTTGGACTTACTGAAAAGGAAAGCAATGCGGAAGCCGAGCTCTTCTCTTTTATACCAGTTGCACAAGAACAATGTCATGGACGGGAAGAGGCATCCTTCGCTAACACAGTCGCCAAATCAGGACCTGTGCACTCTGAAAAGCTTGGCGTACCGATGCAACTTACAAAAACCCGAGCAGGACACGGGTGACGACAAGTGGCCCAAAGGATTTGACGAAACCCGTGAATAGGCACACGAGTCCCCAGCACAGCGTTATTGCTGGAATAACCCGGTTGAACTGCAGCCTTTTCACGAGGAGTGAAGTGGGGAACTCGGCCAGGATGTAAAAGATATAGAACACGGAGATAGCGGTCTATAGTCGCCGTGGTTAGCGAGCGGATGCGATCTTAGAAGCAGGAGAAGCTGCACGTTTAACTGGGAGCCCTTCAAACCAATATCGGTCGTCATGCCCTGCGTCGCGGCAAAGCCGATGTTGCCACGATCTAGATAGCTGATAAGCATGAGTAGCATCATTACAGGCGCAATGAAGCAATCTAGCTTCCGAACTAGGGCCTTCTCCTTTGCCCGCATCTCCGGGTCGTCGGCGATTGGATGTTCATTGTTGGCGAACTCGACTAGTTTAGCGTCCGTTTTCTCATCCGAGCTAGAACGCATCGTTGGTTACTAGAAATGAACAGTGTGCCACAGATAAGCGCTTTGCGGCGATAAAGTTCTAAGGCAAAGGTTCGACGGGGCGCGGAGCAGCAGAACTGAGTCTCTATATAGTCACTCTCCAGGCCGCGACGACTCTAGATCATTGTAGGTAGTCAGATCAACAAGAGTCAAAGATGGCCTTCGACGCTCGATGTCAGCAGCCAAGACTCCTACAAAGCGGCTTGCCCATTTTTGAGTGGTAACAATCACCCGGAAACGCTATGCAGGACAGCCAAGCGAACCTGGGGTAGATCTTGATGGATTCCCCAAAGCGATCAGACATTCGAAAACCTGGTAACATTTGGAGACGGGTAACGCGGCCAATGGCGTAGCTGTATCAGCCCCTATCGGCTATTAATCAAGCACCCGCGAGAGTGTATACCCCAGTCTTACCCCAGATATCAGATATGAGGGGGAGAGGCGAATCGGGATTTTCATGGAGGATTCACGCTAGATAGCCGAGCTGGAAGCTAAGGATTTATTATGCCCCTCGGAACGGAAACAATCCTCGACCGACTTTCTCCAAAGCTCGACCACACCTTCTACAAAAGCAGTGCCAGTGTTTAGTGCAAGCCACGCATCCACTGACATCAGAAACGCACAGGCACACCAAAGAACAACCACTTTCTTTACACCCGAAACTCTTAAACTTGAAAAACCAAGTCATCTATCTCAAAATGAGCACCGACCCCAAGTTCAATGATCTGCACAAGCAGCTTTTCGACGAAGGCCTGAAGATGCGCCGCAGCGTCGTCGGCGACGCCTACGTCGACCGCGCCCTAGCCAACGGCGCGACCGAGTTCTCCCAGCCGGGACAGGAGCTGGTGACAGAGTGGTGCTGGGGGTACGCATGGACGCGACCCGGTCTGGAGAAGAAGCAGCGCAGCCTCCTCAACATCGGCATGCTGATGGCGCTGAACCGGGGTCCTGAGTTGGCTGTGCACATCCGCGGCGCCCGGAACAATGGATTGTCAGAGCTGGAGATCCGCGAGGCCATACTGCACTGCACGACCTACTGTGGTGTTCCTGCTGGCGTGGATGCCATGAAAACAGCAGAGAAGGTTCTCAACGAGATGGCGGAGAAGGGCGAAAAGCCGAGGGAGCTAGGGAACAAGGTTGCATAAGCAAATACTTAGGCCAGTTAGAAACGATGATCTCTACACCTCACAAGTCTGTGATTATTTGGAACCAGAGAGGTACAATAGATAATAAACCGAAAGGCTTCAATTTTGGAAATCCTAGTTTGCTACAATTGTCTAGCTTATTACACCACCGAACAAATCTTTTCCTTGGATGCTACTATGTTTTCAAAGGATCTTATGCAGCAAAGATTCCTGGGTACTACTTTCTCTCGCTTTCGTTCAGCCACTTGTACACTACTCTCGCATCCTTACCCTGGTACCTCTCATCCGCGATAGCCTCCCCGAAAGCGTCCAACGTCGGCCTGTCGAGAATCGTCCTCGCACCGACCGTCTCCGCCAGCCGACTCCCCATGCCGAGCACCTTGGCGCAAAGCTCGATTCTGAAACCGCCCTCGTATCCCCTACTGCTCGGCACATTCTCCTGCACGCCGGGAACGGGGTTGCTCTTGCTCGTGACCCAGCACTGACCCCCGCTCTGGTTGATCACGTCCGTCAGCAGCTTGGGGTCCAGCCCCGCCTTGACGCCGATGTTGAGCGCCTCGGATGCCGCGAGCGACGTGATCGCGCTGAGGTAGTTGTTGATGATCTTGAACGCGGTGCCGGCCCCGACGTCCCCGCACAGGAAGATCCCCTCCGCATTGCCCATGTGCTGCAGGTACGACTTCACGACGGGAAAGATCTGCGGCGACACTGTCGGCCGGCACCCGACCATGAAGGTCAGCGTGCCGGCCTGCGCGCCCATGGGGCCTCCCGATACCGGCGCGTCTACGAAGGTTAGGGTGTTGTTGAGTTTGCTGGAGCTCGTTTCTTGTGTTGCCTGTGCGACGGACGTGATCGTGTCGGTTTCGATCGTCCCACATTCCATGACCAGCTTCGGTTCAGGCGACGAGACGTCCGCGACGGCTGCTACAGCACCAGCTAGGATACCTGTGTTTGGGTCGAGGTAGACCGTCTTCACGGCGGCTGAGCCGGGAAGCATGGTGATGATAGTGTTCTAACATTATAGGAGATCAGCTTCTAGCTCTTGACGAAATCCCGGTTCGTCTTACCGCTGCCTTGACGGCCTCTATACCGTTCTCAACCACCCGTACGGGTCCCTCCCCCGCTGTTTCATCCTGAAAACGGGCGATGGCCTCCTTGTTCACATCGCAAATGAGCAGCGTTTTCTCCGGACTGAGCCCTGCACGCAGGTTCTTGGCCATGGGATATCCCATGACGCCGAGCCCTGGACATGATTATCAGCTTTCTGTTCCAATCGCCGTTAGGGGACTCGTACCTATGAAGGCGATGGTATTTTTCGGTGTAGAAGACATGTTCACGACCGATGATTGTCCTCCGAGGCTCAGGTTCTCGGGACTAAACTATTAATGGCAATAAGTCGGGTAGGTAGAGCAAACTGCACAGTAGACGTGTAAAGAAGAATGGCATTTTACGTTAATAGTTGATACTTGAATACGTACTTCCAATTGATATCTCCTCATCCTTCCGCAGGCAACTTATTAAACGCCCGATGGCCGAACCCGCCTCCTACATTACCCGGCCCATTCAAGTCGGCATAAGTGGTCCTCACTATCCCGCTCTCCCCACTCTTGCCAACCCTTGCTGACATGGCTTCTTGGCTTATTTTGGATTACCTGATTTAGAAAGTGGGGTACTGAGAAGCTTCATAAGGATTGGCGGATCAGTCGGGGTAAGATATGGGGTAAGATCCACCCAACTCCACCCCCGCATTTGACCTGCACCGATCTAGGTGCTTTTCGGGATGCCTTAATGCGTGTCTAATGCAACACTATTGTAGTATTAACAGTACTTGCTAACGAATTCAATTCATATTGGCTGTGATGTAAGATTGATTACCCGTCGTGTATCACATTACAATCTCCCAGGCCAGAACCGATGGCCGTTCCGATTCCTCCAATCTGCGTCATGCGCCAGCACTACCTCAACATCCACCCCTCCGTCCTTCGCCTTGGCGAACGCCCTGATTCGCTCCAATGTCTTCGTCGCCACGGGCGTATCGACATGCACACTCCTCATGCCGCCCATCCCATCCGCGTACATCGCGATCCCCGTCTGGCCCGATAGGATTCTACTGTCGTGACAGCAGTCGCCGCCGAGATAGATGTACTTGTGCTCGCCGATCCGCGCGAGCAAGTTGACGTGGCCATATAGGTGACCGGGCGTGTCGATGACCCAAACGCTGCCGTCTCCGAAAAAGTCCAGCGCATTGGGGAAGTCCCCCAGCTGCTGCCACGCCCACTGCTTCGCCGCCGCCGGCAGCTTGGCCCCGCTGTTCGCCGGCGCCTCCGTGTGCCGGGGGATCTGTGCGGGAAACTCGTAGCCACGGGTCCCGGCGACAGGAGGGAACTCTACCGTTCGGTCGGCGGGGAGCTCATCGTCGTTGAACAGGTCGGCGGGGTAGAGTGGCCCGGCGCCGTTCTTCAATAAGTCAAGGGTACCGGATCCTACCGCGAAGGTCGCGCTGGCGAAGTCGGACGGCGTCCCCACGTGGTCCCAGTGCACGTGGCTGATGATGACGAAATCAATGTCCCGACCGGGCTCGAGAGAGCCCTTGCGCAAACTCTTCGCGCAGTCCGGGTCGACGATGATGGGTTTTCGCTGGTTGGTGTGCAGGCTTTGCGAGGGAGTATAGGCGTCCAGGTCGCGTTTGACACCTAGATCAAATACCAGGTTTGTGTTGCGGCTGCCCTCACGCGACGGAGAAGCCGATGGGTGTTGTATCAGGAAGGAGAGAGACGGTACCAGATTGGCCTTCTCGGGATCAGCCTCCGTGATGAACAAGCGTTCCGGCAGTGTGATATGGCCGGCGTCCAGTGCTGAGACCGTCACGAAGACAGGTTGCTTAGGGTCCGCCATAGTTCATACACACAGTTGATGAAAGCTACTTTTCCAATAGAGTATCACAGCTTTGGTTTCCGTGCAACTACGTGACCGAATATGGCAGGTTAGGTTTCAGTCCAACCGTGTGGATATTGCATTCTAGGTGTATATATGCAGAGACTTGTATACTAAGGTACATAGGAGAACAAATGAGCCAACCCTGGCGCAATCATTAAGCACATGATCACGTATATCGAGACCCGAACAATTACCACAGCCGAGCATGACTCCAAATCGGCATTTTACGCCGATCCCGATGAGGGGAATGGTGACGAAGGAGGGGCCTATTGGCAGCCGCCTATCGGTAGTTTTTCTAGGTGCCATCGCCAGTTCACCTCAACGTCGGATATGCCCCACATCTCCTAAGAAAACGGCATGTGGGCCAAAATACAAGACTACGTACCTGATTGAATTGAGCACAATATTGGCACTGTTAGTTGGGGCACCAGTACAGATGTCATATACTCAGTACCAATTCCACACATCGGATAAGGGCAGGCGCATTGAATTGAGCCATCACGATGGCGTCCAAAATCATAGATCTCCCGACCGAAATGAAAGCCCAGTTTCTGGATGCATTCAATTCCCCCTATGCACTCCGGTCTGTTCCCTTACCGACGATAGTTTCTAGTAGCGATCTCCTGATCAAGGTCGATGCTGCCTCATACTGCCACACAGATGCTGTCCTGGCAGCTGGGCAGATGACCCCGAACCCACCTTCGCTACCGCATATCGGCTGCCACGAGTTCGCAGGCACCGTGGTCAGATTGCCGCCAAACTCTACTTTGCCATACCGCATAGGTGATCGTGTCGGCGTGCCCGGGCGCGCGTTTCACCCTTGTGGCACTTGCTTCGAGTGTGCATCTACTCCTACGCCAGAAGACCCGGACGCCGACGGCGTAGGATATTCAGCATATTGTCCACGATCCGGCAATAATGGGATCAATGTCCCCGGGGGCTTCAGAGAATATGCAGTCGTCGACAGCCGCCAGATCGCCCCGATCCCGGATGGAATGTCCGCTGTTGACACTGCCGTTCTCATGTGCGCCGGTGTCACGGTCTACGCCGCGCTAAAGCGGTGTCGACTGAAGCCCGGCCAGCGTGTCGGCATCCTCGGGTGCGGCGGTGGGCTGGGCCACTTGGGACTGCAGTTCGCCGTGGCTATGGGGTACCGGGTCCTCGGTATAGATAATGCGGATGCGCCTCTACAGTTGGCCCGGGACTTAGCGGGCGGCGCAAAGATAGTGGATGCGAGGACCGAAGACGCCGGCGACGTCACGGTCCAGCTCGGCACGGAGGACGGGAAGCCCGAAAGGGAGGACATGGGATTGGACGCAGTTATCATCCTCCCTGAAAGCCAGAGAGCCTTCGACTACGGCACGGCGCTGCTCCGGAACCATGGAACGTGTGTGGTCGTGTCGTTTCCGGAGAAGGGGTTCCATTTCTCGGCGCGCGACGTGGTGTTCCGCCATATCTCGATCGTCGGTAGCCTCGTGGGCAGCAACAAGCTGTTGAGAGAGATGCTCCTTTTCGCTGCGCAGCATAATGTGCGAGCAAGAGTCCAGACGTTTCCCTTGTCAAAGCTGAATGATTTGGTGGCCGAGTATCATAAAGGGCAAGGTGGAAAGTTAGCTGTAGACATGACGCTCCCAGATTAGGTAGTAAGAAAGGGAGTTAGTTCAATGCCAATGTTCCCCATCCCCCTCCCTCACCTTTATATCTTACCTCGTAACTTCACAATTCGATAATATTTCATCGTAACTCTATTGCTTAGGCGCATTAGTGGTAATGGCGATCTTTGACTGCTGCAATTTAGACCGTTCTAGCAACCTGGTTCTAATTGAACCGTTCAATACTAGGTATACTTAGAAAATAGATCATTCTTTATCAACCTTCTTTCTTGAACCCTGATTTCCGTATTTTGTGCCTAGAGCTCTAGGGTGCCGGAGGGTGTACGTGCAGTGGACGTACTGGACTTGTAGCCTACCTATGTAGTACCTAGCAAGCCATTTACCGAATCTAGTGGGCCTAGTTTTCGGGCCCCCTATGGGCCCCACATTATACTCCTCCGTTGATTACTAACCAAATTCCATTGTTATCACGATCCAATTACAGTTCCCACTGACAGTTCCAATTACAATCCACTGACTGTTCCGCTTACAGGTCCAATTACAGGTCCAGTTACAATACTGTTAACACTTTCACAATCCAGGCGCCTCGAATGATAATTCCTTGAATTCTAAACTTTTATAAAAATGATATATTTCAACGGGCAAGGCACCTCTGAGTACCTCTTCCCTCTCTTGATTTCATATTTTCTTCATCGTGGCCGTGCGTTCTCCTTCCTTCTTGCATCACCATCTTCTCCATCCCCAGACCACCCAATCGTCTCGTTTTTATCATGTATCCCGACTGGCCTGAATCTGACGCCGATCTGGTACCGCTACCGAACTGCGATGGCCCCAAGCTGAAGCCGTTCAACTTCCACGGTCCGCAAAAGATCGAATTCCTCGAGTATCTTGGAGAGGGCCTTCATGCACATGTCTTCAAAATCAAAATTCTGGGACGAATATACGCATTGAAGCTGGTAGGCAGGACCCTACTTAGAAAAATTGAGACAACCGAGTTTTGGATTGACTTTAGTGCCTATAGTTTAGATTTCCCTACGATCATTATTGGGTGGGCCCCGCAGGCGACACTGACCCTAATGATCGTGAATTGATGAGCGCCTTTTACAACTACTCGGAGCCATTCAGCTGCGAGTGCCGCGCCTTTGGTCGCCTCCAGGAAGCTGGTCATGAGGAGCTGGCCCTCAAGTGCTTTGGCTATGTATTGCTAGATAAGGAGCACGAGCAACTCGTGATGACTCAATTCAGCGATCTTAAGCTCGACTTCAACGGGGACATTGAATACCCTGGAGATGAGGACATGCGCTCGCGCTTTCCGGGCAAGGATGGCAGGCCCCCGCCCATCCGTGGGATCGTCAAGGAGTTCGGTCTTCAAGATGAGGAGAACGTAGGGACGACGCTTATGCGCAAGATCCTCCGAGACGTCATCAAGCTGCAAAAGCTCGGTATTATTAGACTCGACTTCGCGACCCGCCAGATCTTCGAAGGAAAATTGGGCGATTTCAGTACGGCCCTCACTGTACCCCATTTTATAATGACTCCGGAGCTGAACCCGCACCTCACACCTCAGATGATATCCGCCATGGAGCTGGAGACTTTCAAGTCATCTATAAGTGATTACTTGGATTTTGACTCGGAAATATTTGAATGGAATAGGGAACATGCGGACCAGAAACCAAGGATCTCCGCCTCCGCATTTCCTGGCGGGCGCGGCTGTCAGATCAAGTATAACCTGAGGAGCAACACAGCTAGGGAACGCGTCTTTACATTCGTTGACCCAAGGAAATATGACTGGAGGACCTGTCCTATCAGGGCAGGGAACGGCGGGGAAGAGGCAACGAAGAAAAGACGGTCAGTGCGAATATCAAAGGGTGGCAGGCACGGAATTTCTCAGGGTGTGAATGCACAGACACGCCGACGGCTTACTGCCAGGCCACCTATGTGGTATTACAACTGTGATGGCCGGCTGGCTGCGCGTTTGAGAACGCCCTACTCTTTCGGCGCCTGGATGAATTGGGATTACAAGGAAGGCTTTATATTTCCACGCATTGAGGAGGAAGCCTGGACATTTCTGTAACGAAGCCGTCACCACTGGTCTTAATTTTAGATAACAAAGGGCGTAGAAGGGTAAATACTTAGATTGATCGCTGGTTAGCTAAAAGAGAGACTATTTAAATGGGAGTGATCCCATACCCTTTATATAGAAAAAGGGTTACTATATAAAAGGGAGCGTTGCTAAGAGAAAGGCTTAGCGACGTAACTATCTCCACGTAACCTGTTATTAAAACCCTAGAATGAGGTAAATGCTGTTTGCAATATATAACTAGTTTTACAGTATATAATAAATATAATAAAATAACTAAATATATATTATTATTATTATTTTTATTCTTATACCGTTTCGCTTATATACGTAATGGCATGAGGTACTTCTTCGGTTTAATATTTTATATAAAAATTTACTTATTTTAATTATTATTTATATTATTACTATAATGTTTTTTTACGCCTTAATCGTTTTTACAGCTTAATTATAACAGTTTGAATACTTAATATAAATATAATAAGCTATTTATATTAAATTATTTTAACCCGGTAATTATAATAAATTAATTAATTTTAACCTTTAAAATTGTACCGTTTTTATTATTTTATTATAACGGTATTAATATTATAACGGTATCGGCGTTAATAATATAAAATGCGGGTATTTTAAAATATATAATTATTATTAAATATAAACGGAAAAGAAATTATATAAATTAAAGCCTGGTAATTAATTATAATTAGTTATATTTATCGGGTAAAAACCTTTTTTAATTAATATCGGCGTAATTTTAACAGTATTATATAACGATTTTTTATTATATGCTTTATCCGTAATAAAGCTTTTACGGTTTTTTTTTTAATTTATCGGTTCGGTTTTAATATATAATTAACCGTTATTTAAGCGTAACGTTATCGTTTTATTATCGTTATATAATTAATTTATTATTAAAAACAGTATTATTTATTTAATTTAATCGGTTAAACCGAAATTAATATAAAGCGTTTATATATTATTTTATATAACCAGGATTAAAAGTAATAAAATTAAATATAATATTTACGTAACCGAGTAATACGGTTATTAACGCTTTTTTTTTATTTAATAAATATATTAAAGTTTTAAATACCGAACGCAAAATTAAAAGGTTATTAAAAGATTTAAACCTTTTTCTTTTTTTTACCTTTATTATAAGGTAAAAAAAAAGCTTTAAGCAGTTAATTACATTATTAAATAACCAGTTAAGTATATATTAAAAACAGTTATTATTAAGATATAAAAAGTATTAAATTAGTATTTTATTAATTAATAGTTTTTAATTAAATAATATAAACGTTATTTATTAAATATAAACGATTATATTAATTACGACTTTTTTACTCCGGCGTATTCGAAAATTATATAATTAATAAGTTATTATTTTTATTAATCGGTTAAAACAATTATGAAATTAATTTTATTATTTTATAATATACTTTAATAATAAAAACGTTTATATTAAACTTTCAAAGCTTTTTATAATTATAACCTTTTTATTAAATAAGTTTTAAAATAATAATTATTTTAATCGTTTTTTTTATTATTTTTTTATTAAATCTTTTTATAGATTTATTAATAAATATATTAATTATAAATATATATTTGATTTTAATTTATTACCGTATAACGGTTTGATATAATTAATGATTATAAATATTAATATATTATAATTTAATTTATAAAACTGTAATTTTTATAATTATATTTTAAACTGTTTAATTCTTTTAAATATAAATAAAGCTTTTTTTACAACTTAAATAAAAAATAATAATTTAACCACGGTAATTAAAATAGTTACGGTATTTTATAACGTTATTAAAAAGCTTAATAATATAAAATTAAACATTTTTATGGTTTAAATTAATATTTATAAAAAAACGTTATTTTACGTTTTTAAATAATAATCATTTTTTTAATATAAGGAATAAAGCTTAATTTTTAATAAATAATAAATTATTTAATTAACCGGTTTATAATATATTATATTAAAATTAAAATTAAATCGCGTAACTTAAAAAACGGTTAAAATAATATTTAATTTAATATATTTAAAAACGTATAATAATAAGCCTATCTTTTTTTAATATTTAATAATACATTTTAAATATATTAATCTTTTCAATAAGAATAATTTTCTTTATTTATTAACGTAGTAAAATAAATATAATTAATATTTTAAAATAATAAATTACGTAATTTCTTATTATAACGTTTTATTATTTTTATTTTTAAAAATTATTATAAATTAATTTTTATAAATAAACCAGGCTTCTAAGTTATTAATAGATTTTATAACTTCTATTTACCGTATCTTTTTATAGGGTATAATTATATCGTTAACGTAAAAAGATAAAAAATAAAACTTTTTTTTTAATAATAAAAGTTATAAAGAATAAAAATAAGCTTAAAGTTTTTAAACATATTTATAAAGTTTTTTTATTATAATAAAAAATCTTTTTTAATTTACATAAAATTTTAAGTAATAAATACATTTTATTACGTTTTTCACAATTTTAAAATATTTTTATATAAAGATTATACGGAAATTTAATATTAATAAAGATATGAATAATATTATAATAAATTAATTTTAAAGCGAGGTTTACGGTAATATTAATTAAAATTCGAGACGATGTTTTTATTAATATAACTGTAAAAGTATCGATTAAAATTTAACCGTTTATTAATTATTTTATGTAAGAAGCCGGGTTTTAATTTTACAATATTAACCGTATTTATTGGATTTATGTGACGGCTGGTCTATTCCTAACTATTAGTCCAGTCGAGGGATTTATGTTAATAAAAGTGCTGGGGGTTTTAAGTAATAAGTAATTACGTTTGGTGATAGTAAAAAGAAAGGTGCTTTAAGTAACTAAGTTATATTATAAGCTGGTAAATTTAAAGATTATTTAAAAAAGAGGTAATAAGCGTAGCTATATATTATTTATATCCTTTATTCCTGACACTGGAATATGTAGTTGTGTTAGATCCTTGGATCGTGACGGATTTAACTGATATTTTTGGATTTATGGATCATGACGGATCCATGTGTGGCTCTTTTTGTGGCTTGCTAAGTGTGGCTGGCTGACGTTTCCATTTTTCCGGCAGTACCGTTAACGAATAGGGTTGCCAGCCCCCACTTGGCCTAGTCAGGCTATAACAATTTATAAATATATATTTATGTAAAACTTAAAATCTATTATTTTTTAAAGTGAATTTAATTAATTATTTATTAAAAGCTTATTTTTTAAAAGAATTATAAATAAATTTATTTTTTTTAAATAGATTATTAAATAAATGACATTTAAATTTACGATAATATTTTAATATTAATAATAATTAGTATTTATAAATTTTAAAAATAAAAACCTTACTATAAAATATTTTTTTTAAATTTAATTTATCGGTATAATATAAAAAGTATAAATATACTTTAACGTTTCTTTTATTTATAAACTTAATATTAAAAAGTTTTATAATTTAAAAACTTTTCTTTATTAAAAAAGTAATTTTTTAAATATAATAATAGTTTTGATAATTCTTTAAAGGTTTTATTTATATTAATTTAAGAATTATTATTAATATAAGTTTAAATTGACTAATAAAAGCGTATAATAATTTTATTAATAAAAGAATAAAATAAAAATTAATATAAAAATAATCCATTAATTTATTATTATTTTATTTATAAATAAAACCTTTTCGGTTTAACGTTTTTTTAAAGGTTATTATTAATCGATTTACTTTTATTATTTACTTTTTTAAATTCTTTATTTAAGCCGTTAAATTATTATTATATATTTAAATTTCAATTCTTTTTTTAATATATTAATATTTAATCGAAAGTTTATTAATATAATAATTATAATAAAAAACTTTTATAATTTTAATTTATCGAGGTTAATTAAATTATTTTATAAATTATAGTTTTATTTATTACATAAAACGTTTTAAATAATTATAACATTATTAAAAAACCTTTTTAAATTTTATAAATATTAAATAATTAATAATTAATAAAATAACCGATTTATGTTTTCTAACCGTAATAGAATTTTATAAAATATATTTAATTTATTTTCAAACGTTAAATATAAATAATAAATTTTAATAAAAATATATTATATTATGTATTATTAAATACGCTTAATAACCGCCGAAAGCGTTTATTTTTAAATTTATTTATATAAGTCTTTTTATTTAAAAAACCCCGTTACTGGGTAAAACATAAACGTTATTTCTTTATTCGAACTTTATAATAAAAACGTTACGTTTTTTATTATAATTAAAATATTATTTATTTAATAATTTTATTAAAATATATTTAGTTTAATATTAAATCGTATAATTATAAAACGGTTTTTTTTTGGTTTATTATAAATATTCTTTACTGCGTAATTATACCGGGTTTACGGCGTTTTTTTCTTTTTTAACTTTTCCTTTTTTTTATGCTTTTTTTTTACTGAACTTTTAAAACCGTTTTATATTTACGTATTACGATATTATTATAATTATTATTTTTAAATACCGATATTAAGTTTTTATATAAAGTATAATTTAATATTAAATAAGCCGGCGTTTTAATATCTTTATTATAATAATAAAATAATAATAATATATTAAAAACCTTACGTATAAATAAATATTTATTTAATTTTATTTTATTAATTTATAATTAAAATAATAATAATATTTTATATTTATATATGTTTTTATATTTGTTTAATTTATTAACTTTTATTTAAAACAGTTTTATTATTATTTTATACCGATTATATCGTTTCGGTTTTATAATATATTAACGCCGTTATTATTTCTTTTATTATTTTTTAAAAGTTAAATCCGGATTATCCGGACCGATTTATTTTATAACTTAAACCGTTTTATTAAAGCCGGTTTTTACCCGTTTGGCCGCCGTAATTTTATAATAATTAATAATTATTTTTATATTAAACGTAAATCGGTTTAACGCGTTACTTTATTATACGTAATATAAAATAAATACGTTTTTTTAAAAGAATTAAATTTAATTTTAAATTCCGTAAGTTTTTTTTTAAAAAAGTATAAATTTATTAGTAAAACCTTTATTTTATTTTATAAAACGTAATAATAAATACTTTTATACACCCCGGTGATGGTATATAAATATTAGTTTTATTTTAAATTCAATATTTTAATTATATTTTATAATTTTTATTTCTATTTATTTTATATAAGAACTTTAAAATTTATAACCGGTTAAATTATTATATTATTTATTTATTATGTATAAATAACGTTATATTTTTACGTTAACGTTATAAATTATAAAAATAATACGTTAAAATTATAATTTACCGATTAAATACTTTTTATATATTATTTATTTAAATCTTTTATTTAAATAAATATTTAAAAAACGGGATTTATTTATTAATTTTATTTTTACGTTATCAAATCGTATTTATTACGTAAACGTTATATATTTATATACAAAATATATAAATATACTTTTTTAAAGATTCAACGATATTTTAAACCGGAATATTTATTTAAAATAAATTTATTATACTGTTTTTAATTTTTAATAACTTTTTACTAAGTCTTTATTAAATAGTATTAAATTTGAATTGTTAATAAAACCGATAACTAATAATTATAAATATGCTGCGGTTATATTATAATATAATAATATAATAATAATAAATTTTATAATATCCCGGCCTAAATTCTAATATTTATAAAAGTGTTATTATCGAAATTAAGTCGTACCGTTTATGCCTTAAAATAATTATATAATTATTTTAATAATTATGTCGGTATTCTTTATATTGATAAAAAATATAATAACCGTTTATAATTAATTTTATTAAAAGTTTTAATAAAATTAAATTATAATAATATAATAATAACGTTATATATTTACGCCGTTTTTATTATATCGATAATAAATTTAAAAGTTAATTTTATAGAATCTTTTTTATTATTTATTTATTTTTTTAAAAAAAAGTTATACGTTTCCGTTACGTTTATAAACCGTTTAATTATTAATTTTTCGATTATTTCTTTTACCGCGTTAAAAAACGTTATAAAATATTACTTTTTTAAAATAGCTTTTTTTCGTGCCGTTTTATTAAATTTCGGGATAATCGTAATATAAATGTTACGGAATTATTACGGAAAATAATTAAAAATAAAATTTATAATTACGATTTTAATTAAAACTGTTTATAATAATAAGCCGTAAATTTTAAATAATTTTATAAAGAAACCGTTAATACCCGGTATTTTTTATAACGAAATAAATCGTATTACTTTTTAATATTATTTATAATTATTTTAATTTTAATTTTATAATAAAACCGTAGTAATAATATTTTAATAAATTATTTTTCCGGGATATCGGTTAAATTTATACAGAAGTTAAAAATAACCTTTCTGTTAATATTACGGTTTTTTTATTATAATTATATACCGTAAACACGGCTTTTTTATTTTATATTAAGAATAATATTATTACGGCCGTAATTATTTTTATACCGTATATTTTTATTTATTTTGTTAAAATTTAAAAATATTTTATATTATTTAAAGTTTTAATTAACACGTTACCAAAGCTTTTTTATTTTAATAATAAACCGTTTAATTATATTATATTTATAATTTTAACGTAATCGTTATGTTATAATTATGTTATAACCGTTTATATTTATTTATAATCCTTTTTGTTTCTTTATTATATTATAAATACTCTTTATTTATATTTAACGTTTGTTTCGGCGTTAATACGTTAATTATTTTAATAAAGTAATTTATAATGTTATTTATTAATTTATTTAACTTTTAAAACGTTAATAAATTATTAATATTATAATAACGGTTATAAAACTCCGAGAAAATAATACGTTTATTTATTAATAATTAGTTTTAATTTTCCGTAATTTTAAAATATTATATATTTATTACGTTTAAAATACGTATAAACTATATTATTTTAATACTATTTTATATTTTATTACTAATTCTTTTATTATTTACGTAAAGTTTATCGTTTCCGGTTATTTTATTTTATTTTATTACCTTATTTTCTTTCGTAATATTATAAAAAAAAGGCGTTATCGTAATATATACGTAAAGGAATTATTATGATTATATAAAACCTTTATTACTTTTTTTAAAAAAAAGTAATAAAAATTAAAATCGTTAATAAATACGTTACGTTTTTATAACATTAATGTTATTATATTATTTATTAAAAAGTTATTTTATTTTTTAAACGCTTTTGTTTTTAAAAAAGTATATATCGATTATACCGTTAATATTACTTTTTGTTTATTAAACATAATATAATATAAATGATTTTTTTACTGCGACGATAATATTATAAATTCGTATCGTTTATATATATATATAACGGTTTTATTACCCGGTTTAAATATTAATTAATACTTTAAGGTTTTAAAATAATATATATTATTTATTTATTTATTTTAATTCGGTGTTTATATTACGATCGCGTTATATTTAACGTTATTATTTAATTTATTTTTTTATATACGTTTTAATACGTTATTTTAATTATATAATTTTTAAAAAAGCGTTTTATATATTTTAACTTTTTTTAAAAAAAATAATTATAATTCTAATTATTATTTAAAACGTTAATATTAAAACGGTTAGGGGTTAATATAACCCCGAAACGTTTGTATTATAAACGCATCCTTTTTTTTAAAAGCTGCTTTTTTATTTTTTATTATTATCGTTTAATTAACGTTATAAAATTTATTTTTATTACGCGTTAATAATTACGGTTTTAATAAGTTATTTACGCGGTTCTACCGATACGGTACCGATTTTAAATTATTTCGGGCGTACCGCGTATACCGTTTTTATTTATTATTTACTTATTATTATTACTTTATAACCGCAGTTTTACGCCGTATACGCCTTACCGTAATTATAATAATTTATTTACGTAAACGTTTTATTTTTTATGTTAAAAATATTATATTGTTTTATTATTATTTTTATTCGTATACGTAACGGTACCGTAATTAATATACCGTGTTTATTTATTATAATAATGTTAAATATGGTTAAAACCGTAACAGTTATAATATTATATAATTTTTAATTCCGCGTTAAAAAATATATAATCGAAAATTTAAACCTTTTAAATTATACCGTTTACGTTATTAATATAAATAATAATTATATTATTTTTCGTATTAAAATGTTTTAAAATTTATTTTTTAATTTATATTATATTTTTCCGTTATTTTTATAACTGCTTTATAAAGTTTTTATTATTAATATTTTATAATAATTTTATTAAAAAACCGGTTATATATATTATTATTTCGTAACTTTGTAATAAAACCGTAACGTTAAAGACTTTTATTATTTATTTTTATTTTTCCGTATATTAATTTATATCGTTTTTCAAGATTATAATCGTATTACCGTTATTTAATTTACATACCGTGATCGTTATAACCCAGCCGATAAATTATATCGCTATATTTATTATTTATATAATTTTTGTCAAACATTTATTAAATAATATTTTATTTTAATTTATTACTTTTATAATAGCTTTACGTACGCGTTATATTTAAATAATTATTATAACAGGTATAATAAAAATATACCCCGGAGTTATTATAATAATAATATTTATTTAACTCCGGGTATTTTAAATAATATTTTATTTTATTATTATAATTTATATTAATTTATTAATAATAAATTAAATTTAAAATTAAATAATATTTTTAATTAAAGTACGTAATTTTTAATTTAATTTAATAATTTTATTACTAATTAATACTTTTATAATTACATTATTAATACGTACCTGTTTTATAATCTCATTTTTATTATTATTAAATTTTAATAATTTAACGTAATTAAAATAAAATAAAGTTATTAAAAAGATTTTTAAAGTTAAATTATATTAATTATTATAATAATTATAATTATAAGTATTAAATAAATAAAAATATTAATAAATATAATATTTTAAACCAGAAAATCCTTTATTAAAATAAATAAATATTTATAATTTTAAATAAACCGTTTTAAAATATTAATTAATAGATTTATTATTTATTTATTTAACTTATAAATAATAAACTTTATAATTATTAAAAAAAACTATATTTTAATATTATTTAATAAATAATATTAATCTTTTACCGTTATTTTATATTAAACTCGATTATAATTACATTTTACCGTCGTTTTAATGTAAAACGTAAATATATTTTATTATTACTTTAAAATAAATTATAAGTAAGTTTTAACGTTATTTAAAAGTAAAAGGTTTTTTTAAAAAATATAATAATAACTTTTATTCATTACGTAAAAAGAAATATATTAATTAAACTTATAAAACGTTAATAAACTTTAAACTTATAACGGTTTATTATTAAATAAATAAACGTATTAATAAATATAATATTTAAAAATTATTAAAAAATAACCCTTAAGCTTTTTTAAGCTTAAAGGTTATTAGCTAGCTGCCGGTTTCCGACTAGTAGCTAGTTATTATTAATTATTATATAAAACCTACCGGCGTTAGCCGTATTTAACCTTATTAAATAAAAGTATTTAATTATATTTACTTTTTAAAATCACTGATTATTATTAAACTATTACGTTTATAACGGCTGGTTTATTCCTAATTATTAGTCCAGTCGAGGGGTTTATGTTAATAAGAGTGCTGGGGTTTTAAATAATAAGTAATCACGTTTGGTAATAATAAAGAAAAAGGTGCTTTAAGTAATTAAGTTATATTATAAGCTGGTAAATTTAAAGATTATTTAAAAAAAGGTAATAAATGTAATTATATATTATTTTATATCCTTTATTCCTGATATTAAAATATATGGTTATTATTAAATCGTTAAAATCGTATCCGAATATAACGATTTAATATTATTAAGATTATTACCGATCTAACCGATCTTTTTTAATTATATAACGTATATGGCTTATTTTAATATGGCTATCTTTTTTTTAAAACTTAAATTAAGGATCTTTTTTTATTATATTAACCCCATTAGGCTTAATGGCCCGACCGGTTATAACACGATTTCTCCCTTTCCAGGGTTTTATTTTTAAAACTTATTCCGTTTTTTTTTATATCTTTTAATAAGTTTTTCCTTTTTTTTTTTCTTTTTTTTTCTTTTTTTTATTATATTTAGTTATGTATTTAAACGTATTAAACCTTTTATAAAAACAGCGTAACGCGATTTTTTTTTAGCTACCGTATTATCCGTTGACTTTTCCGATATGGCTTTTTATTTTTATTATAAACGTTATTACCTTAAATATAAAGTTTCGGAATCGGACTTTTTTCGTTATTTTTTTTACATTTAAAGAAATCAGCCTTAATGTAATGTTTTTAACCTTATTACCGAGCAACTTTTTAAGGTATTTTTTTAATATCGTAAATTAGAAACGGAATTTAAAAAGGTTATAAAGGTTAAAAAACGTGTAAAAACGCGTATTTAATATATTTAAAAATAAAAAAAGATATAGTATAAAAAGATAATAAAGGCGGTATTTTATAATATCGATAATTTAAAGGAGTTAAAAAAATTGGAAAAAAACAAATGTCGGGCGGAAAATATACGTTTTACGGGGTTTATTAAAACGTTAGGAAATCTTAAGGTTATTCCGGATCTTAATTAATTTAAAATAAATATATCGGGTAATTTTAACTAAGATATTATTTTTATTAACGTTTCCGTCGGCGTTAATGAAAATTTTTTAAAAAGCGTTAAACGTTTATTAAGTAATTAACGGGTTTTTATATATTTTCGGAGTTATTATATTTTATTCGTTCATTTTTTATTTATACGTTTAAGATTTTTTCTGCTTCGTATTTATTTATTTTTATTTCGACGTCGTTTTATCTTATTTTTATAACGTTTATATTCGTTACGTCCTTAAATAAGGAAATGTGAAAAATTGGATAAATCCTAATTTTTAATAATAAGTTTAATTCATAATTATTTTCTGATATTTTTTTAATAACTAGGTACGGTCCGATATATTTTTAATCGAATTTTTTGTTAAATCGTTTTATCGTAATGCTTTTTATAGCTAAATAAATTATATCTTTTTCCGAAAAGGTTAATCCTTTTAACCTTTTTTAGTTATAATATCGGCTTATTTATTAATATACGAATTCGAGTTTTGTTTTTATTTTTTTATATAATTATTTAAGTCGTTTTAATGTTAACATGGCTTTAATATTATCCGGTCCTTTTTTATAAACGTTTTAATAAATGTTTAAAATAAATCCGAAATTAGCGTTAATAGGTATTATTTATATATTTTTATAATAAGGTATATTAAAGGCTAATTATACGATAAATAATTATTTAACCTAATTATTTTATTTATAATTAATATATTATCGAAAATAAATTTTTAATATTTAATTAATTCGTTTTATTTATCCGTTTATTTAAGGTTTAAAAATTGTTATAAGTTTAGGGTTTAGTTTTAATCTTATTATAAAATTTTATTAAAATTTCGATGTAAATGTTATTTCTTTATCGGAGATAATTTCGAATATAAGGCCGTATATTATTATAATATGTCGTAAAAAGATATATGCCATTTATTTTACGTCGGTATTTTCGTTATATAAAATAAAATAAAAAAATTTTATAAATCGGTTAACGATTACGAATATATTATTATAACCGTTACATATTATTAAATCTTTTAATATCGGTAACTTAATAATAAAATTAAATATAATAAATTCTTATAATCGTTTATTAATTAATAATAGCTATAATTCTCCGTAAGGTTTATATCGTCTTATTTTAGTTTTTCCGTATATATTATATCGTTATTATATTTATTATATTACTGATTTTATTTTATCGAATATATAAATCCGTTATAATCGTTTAAAAATTTTATAATCTTTTAAATATCCGTATAAAAGATATTTATAAATTTCCTATATTAACTGTTCCTGTAATTCTTATAATATTTATAACTTTTCTGTTTATTTTTTTATTAATAATTTGTTATTATATTATTCGATTTATTTATATAAATTATTTTAAATAATCTTAATAACAGCAATTTATCGTTATTCCAAATATTTTTCTAACGTTTATCGGAATATTACGTATTTAATTAATATATATTTTTTTTCCATGGTAAGTTATTTGCTAATAATATCTGTTCGTCCGTTTTTTAATCCTTTTTTATAGATAATAATATAATCGAATTCTGTAAAATACTCGGTATATTGTAACTGTTTTCCGTTAAAGGTTTAAGTAATAAAAAAGTATATAATATTTTTATAATCGGTATAAATTTTAACTTAATGCATATTTTTTATAAGGTAATATTTAAATTTTTTAAATACGTTAATAATAATAAGAAATTCCTTATTATAAATTAAATAATTAAGTTCGGTTTTAATAAATTTATAAAAATAAAATGTAATAAAGTATAATATTTCTTTTTTTTCGTTATTTAATTTATGTTTCGAAGGCATAATCCGAAACGTCGGTTTTTAATTTAACGGGTTTTTTAAAATTATATATAATAAATACTAATTCGTTAATAATAACATCTTTTAACTTTTTAAAAAATTCGTTTATTTTATTAATTTATATAAACCGTTTATCCTTTTTATTAATTCCGTAAAAAGTATTATAATATGTTTAAATCGTTATATAAATTTCCGATAATAATTTATTAAACCGAAAAAGGCCTGTATTTCTTTTATATTAATAAATATTTTTTAATTTTTAATAATTACGATTTTCTTAAGGTCTATTTTAATATGTTCGGGGGTAATAATATATCCGAGGAATTCCATTTCTTATATATAAAATATATTTTTTTCGGGTTTTATTAATAAGTTAACGTTTTATAATGTTTATAATATTTTATATATATATTTTTTATGCTATTCCTTTAATTTTAAATAAATAAAAGTATCGTTAAAATAGTAAATAATAAAAACATTAAAATATTCTCGTAATACGTGATTAATTATGCGTTAAAACGATATTAATGCGTTAATTAATCCGAAAAACATAATTAAATATTCGAATAAGCCGTATTTCGTTTTAAAGGCTGTTTTTTATTTATTTCCGGGTTTAATTCTAATATAATAATATCCGTCCTTAAAGTTTAAAGTGGTAAATTATTTAATTCCGTGTAAACGGTTTTTTATTTTAATAATAAGTAATAACGGTATTCGGTTTTTAACGGTGATTTTATTTAATTATCGATAATCGATTATTAATCGTAATTTACCGTTTTTTTTAAATATAAATATAATAAGGTATTTTATTAATAATTTTAATTATCGAATATATCCTTTTATTAATTTATTTTCGAGGTATTTTTGTAATTCTTTAAATTCGATTTTGTTAAAGTTATAAATTTTATAAAATCGTGGCGTTTTTCTTTTTATAAAAATAATCTCGTAATTTTATTTATTACGGTTTAATAATCCTTTTTTAAATTTTTTGCGAAATACTTTATCGTATTAATAATATTATAGTAATACGTTACCTATTTATAATATCGTTATATTTTCTTTTTTTAAGATATTATTAAAAAAGCGGAATCGTTATCGGATAAATGTAATAATTTATTTAATCCTTTTTTCGTGTCCTTTTTTTTTAATTCGTTATATTCCTTTAAATAAGGTTTTTATCGTGTTTTTATATCCGTATTTATTATCCGTTAAGTATTAAGATCTTTTTTTTAAATTATTATCGGTTTTTAAAAAATAAGGAAATATTATTTAACCAGTTTTCTAGTTATTCGATAAATTATATTAATATAACCATAATTATTTAAAAATTATATCGTATCTTTTTAAAGGCATAATATCGAAAATAACGTTTTATTTTTATCTTTCGATATATATATTAAATTAATCGGTTTTCCGTAATACCTTTTTTTCGTTATATTTAAAAGCATAACTTTCGGCTTTTATTATGTTATAAAGGTATTATTTCTCCTTTTATAATAATTATAACTTATTATATAATTTTAAAATTATATAATTATTATCGGTTCCGTTATTTATTATAACGGTATACCAGTTATTTTTAACTTTTATTCGTATTATAATATATCCGTATCGTTTTTAAGTTTTTAAAATAGCTTATAAATATCGTATTACGTTTTTAAACCTTATAATACCGTTTTATGGCCTTAATATAAACGGCTTTATTTTTTTAAATTTTTGCCGTAAATTTATACGGTATTATGTAAGTCGTTATAAAGTTTTTTTTTACTGGATTTTTTTTATATATACGGTTATTTGTTTGCTATTAAATTTTCGTAAAAATATTTAAAGCTAATTTTATTAAAGGTTATTTTTTTTAATAAATTTTTATAAACGTATAAATCGGCGTTTAATAATTTATTTTTTTAATATCGGATTTCGTGTTTTTATTATTCGATCTTATTCCGGATCCTTATAATTTTTAACATTTAATATATATATTCGTTATAATAATATGCTTAATATTTTTCGGGGTAAAATATCCTTTTTAACCACTTTTAACCATACGGTATATAGTTAACGTAACGTATAATTTTTTTATATTATTGTCGGTCGGTTTCGTTTTTTTTTTATTATACAAAATCGAATCCTTTTTTAACCATTTATTTAATTCGGTTAATAATACCGATTTTTCGTTCTTTATATTAATAATATTCGTATTTTCGGTAATTAACGGGGTACTTTAAAAAATGCGGCGTCCGAGTTTAAATTTTTTAATTAATAAACTTATTTTAATTATAAAGTTATTATAAGTAAATTTTAAATCGTTATTTTTTAAGGCGTCGTTAAAATCGTTTAATGTAAATGCCGTATATTTTTTATAATTTATAATTTTATTATTTTTTAAACCAGTTAATTAATTATTTTATTTTTTCTTTTTTTACGAAATAAGCTTTTATAAAGGCTTTTTTTTTATTATTATTAAAGTATTTATTTTATTATTATTAACGTTATCGTTTTATTACGGCTTAAGCTAATCGTTTAATTTTTTATAATATTTATTAATAAATATTATTATCCGAATATATATAACGGATTATTTTAAGCGTTTTTCCACCGGTAAAAGGTTATTTTCTTTCGGGTATAAGTTTTTAATTTTTATTTCGTTTAAGTTTTTTATATTTGTTTTTAAAATGTTTTATTTTATTATAATTATAGCATTTAATTTATTGCTTATTTTTTCGTATTATATTAAATAATATAGGTTTTAATGCCGTCCCGTAAAATATATCGGTAGGCTTTTGGTCCTGATTTTTATTATTTTAATATCTTTTAAATCCTTTAAATACATAATATCTTTTTTTTTTAACGTTATTTAAATTATTTGTTATCGATTTTAATTATTAAAGTAACGAATTTATTAATAATGCCTAATTTATCGTATAAAATAATTTTATTTTTAATTATATTTTTAAATCCTTAGTAAAACGTATCGATAAAAGATTTATCGTTTTTTTAATCAGTTTTTGCTATAAGCTATTTAAATTACGTGGCGTAAATATAAGCTGTTTTTTTTTATTTAAAATTTAAAAGTTATTATATAACGGCTCGGGTTTTATCCGGGTTTCCGTAATTAGCTTTTACCTTTTTTACGAAGTTTTCGTATTTTTCGAAAAAATATTTAATTTCCGTAATCTTTTTTTTCTTTTTTATTTTTATAAAAGCATTTAAAATAGGTTTAAACCATTAAGTTATTTTTTCGGTAAAACATAAAGCAATATCGAGAATTTTATCGGCTTTTTCGGTTAATATATGGCGTTATTAATATAAATAAGCTAAGGCTGTAATAAAAAAAGGTTATACGGGGGTAATATTATTATAAGGTCCAGGTTTTTTAAGCTTAAATTTAACGGGTGTAATTTTTTAAATTACGGTTATAATTGCCGTTTATTTAATTTGTTCGATTCGTTCAAATAATAATTTAATAATTTATTAAAGTTTTTAGCTTAAAAAAATATTTTATCGGATATTGTTTAAAGTTAATAATATTATTAAATAAAAGCTTATAACGTATAACGGCTGGTTTATTTTTAATTATTAATCTAATTAAAGGGTTTATATTAATAAAAATATTAAGGTTTTAAATAATAAATAATTACGTTTAATGATAATAAAAAAAAGGGTGCTTTAAATAATTAAATTATATTAATAGCTGGTAAGTTTAAAAATTATTTAAAAAAAAAAGTAATAAACGTAACTATATATTATTTTATATCTTTTATTTTTAACACTGGAATATATGGTTATTATTAGATTGTTAAGATCGTATCCGAGTATAACGATTTAATATCGTTAGGATTATTACCGATTTAACCGATCCTTCCTGGTCGTGTAACGTATATGGCTTATTTTAATGTGGTTATCTTTTTCTCCAGAACTTAAGTTGGGGATTTTTTCTTGCTGTGTTAGCCCTATTAGGCCCAATGGCCCGACCGGTTATAATAACGTTATAACGTTTATAATTATTTAACTTTTTATAAAATTAAAACTTTATTTTTATAATAAATAATTTTAAAACCTTATATATTAAATAGTTTATATTTGTATTTAAAATTAAAACCGTTTTAAAGTTAAATATTTAATATAATAACCAGGTAAGTTAATAATATATAAAAAGGTAATAAAAAAAATTATTTTATTATTTTATTATATACATTTTATATCAAAGCAGTAACGCTTTTAAAAGCTTATATTAATGTTATATATAATATTTATTATAACGTTTTATTTTTAAAATAAATAAAGTAAAAAATAAATTAAATTATAAGTTTTTAAACGCTTTAGTTATATTATTATTATTATTAAATATTTAATAATATAAAAACTTAATAAAAACTTTTATACTTTAATTATTACGGTTCGGTTATAATAAATACGGGGTAATATTATATCGTTTTCGTTTTATAAAACTTTATTTAATATTATTTTAATTATAATAATAAAATTATAATTAATTTATATATATCGATATTAAATTTAGTTATTTATTATTAATAAAGTGTTTTATTTAATAAATAATTAAAATCCCGGTTTTTAAATAAAAATTAAAAATTAAGTAATAAACTAATTTATTAAATAACCGTTTCGGTTATATTATTAAAATTATATATTTATTAATTAAAAAATATAAATATTAATAAATATTAATAAAGCCGTTTAAGTTATTTATTTATATAATAATTTAATTTTAAAATATAAATGTTTTTATAATTATAAAAACTTTTAAATTGTATGTAATTTATTTTATATATATATATTTTTATATAAAGTATTATTATTATTATTTACTTTATTAAGCAATATTAATAAACGTTAAATAATATATTAATACTTACCCGATATTATATAATTATATTTAATTATTTTATAAAAAAATAAAAAACTATAGCTATATTAAAAAGTGGATTCTGCAGGCGAGAATCTTATCATGTAATTGGTTGATTTTCCGGCTTGGCCGTACCTGTAGCCTTCCGGATTCTGGTCGGATGGATACATGAACTGCTTAGGGGGGGCGGGGGGGCTTCGCTTAGCACCGTGCACTGCCAGCATATGTGTACACTCCCGACACAAGTACCCGGTGTATCAGAAGGACCATTGGATTTCGATGTCCCGTGGAGCTATACATAGATTAATCATGCCACTTGTCATGCTTTCGTACCCCTAATTCGGGTTATGTCCCGTCTTGCGTCATACTTGATGCAGCCGGCCTTTTGTCTGTGTCACTACTCAGAGATAGGAGCAAATACGATCCGAGGAAGTTGGCTGATCTGCTTTCCTTTCCAAGTTTGAATACTTCTGGGTGATTAAACTCATAATGTACGGTCCAAGGCCGGCCCCTACATCAATTCTATGATATGTGTTGGGGATCAGACGGATCATCAGAGTGATAAGGTGGCCATCTCGAAGAGATATTAAGGGCGTACCACACCCGAGACTTGTAGAAGGAGGAGGAAACCACAAAGATTGGGGGGATTCCAGACACATGTAGACCCCACACGGCCACATGCCCAAACACCTGCATACTAACAAGGTGTACCGATTTCCCACGCCTTAGAGCGAATCTAGTTCCCAGTGGAAGTGAAATAACCCCCTATGCAATGCAAATTAAGAATAGCTACCGGTACTGATTCAATGGAAAATGGTCCCTGAGCGAAAAGATTGTGTTGGGAAAGATAGGGGCCGAAGACCCAGGTAACGAATGGGTAAAAACACGGCGAGCCCGAGCACTCGACGTCTTGATCCCTTACGGACGGTACCACCAAACCCAGCCAACCCAACCTACCCATCCATTAAGGGGCACACGGGCACCCTTCGTGTAATGGTACTGGTGGACTGTTGACCGACCGCGTGTCGGTAGTAGTGGCTGTTTGGCGACGTTACTGTTTGGTATCTTTTTCCTTTTATCGACGAATAGAGAAAGGGCGAAGACGGTTGGTTCAGTGCAATTGGGCCATCGTGGCCATTCTCCTGATTTTATCTTAACGAGAATGTAGACCCGACCGAATAGAGGGAATCCAACCCGAAAATCAATAAAGGTAAGTACCGAGGCGTGAGCCGAACTTGATAAAAACAACGCAAAAGGTATACCGAACGGAGAGGAAGACGTAAAGCGAAAAAAGACGATAGCACGCCGGATCTCGACCAGGCCTTAACGATCCCGGTGGTAGAAAAACGAAGAATGGCAGGACTGGCAACGTCGCATAACGGGGGTTCGAACCCCGTGGGGAAACTCAAAAGCCAAGTGTACCAAGGCACGTGAACCTGGCGAATGCCCAGGGGACGGAGGAGCAAGTCCCAAAGCGGCCCGAGGCGATAAAGAATCCACATCACGACGTTAACGACTGCTTCCTAACTGATTTCTTCGAAGATAGCGTAAAGCAACTCCTGTACATCCACCCAATCAATCTCCTCCGCCTCAAAAAAGATGCGTCCCCATTCAACCAAAATCGGGCCAAGCTTCATAGCCAGATACACAACGTTCCCGGCGACGTGATAGGCGGCACGACCCGCCTAAGCCATAGCATCGGTCCCAAAGACTAAGGCGAGGAAAACGACGCTGACGGTGCCGGCGACCGTTACAAGTACCGTGATAATGACTGCCCGGTCTTCCAAACGCTGAGTGTACTCGTCGATCATTCCAAAAATGGGCTGATAGAAGGAAATGGCCACGATGGCCCAAATGCACTGAATCAATTGTCTATCTCCCCTTCTCTATTCGTTAATGAAAAAAATACCAAACAGTATCACCGCCAAACAATTTACCACGTACGCGGTTGCTCGACAGTCAAAGAGGACCTCTACATGAGGCGTACCCATGTGCCGCCTAATTAATGGATGAAAGGATATAAGGTGAAGGGATCGTGGGAAGATGAGGGGTTGGTTTAGCTGGGTTTGATGGTATGCGAGGAGATTGTGAAGGATATAGGCATCGAGCGCTCGGGCTCGCCGCGTGTTTTGTGTGAGAGGCTGGGTGGTAGGGGCAACCGTAGCCCAATGGTTTTTAGACGGTCCCACCGGTCTCATACCAGACTGTAGAACTTAGATTCTACAACATCATTACCACCATTAATACAATCTTCTTGGAATCACAATATGAAATAAAAATAACTACTGCTACATAAACTACCTCAGCCCGACTCAAGCCCTTGTTCTCCCTACAAGCTCCAGCCGTTCATTAGGCCCGCCAAGCTGCACCTTCCTGGGCTGGATCTCAGTCTGACTGGGTATGAATCATACCATGGCCCCTGGCCAGTCAGAAGTAAACCCGGCGCAACGGTAATGTTAGATTAGGGGATACGAACCTGTCTCGAAACAAGCACCAGTGGAAAGAGAGCGCCACAAGGGCTAGCGCGCCCCCCTATCATTTCTAGACTGTGTCACGTGAATGATGGTAATTGTGAATCAGTGGGCCTCTGTTCGCAAGGCCCGTGTCGGTGGTAGGTAGCCGGGGAGTTTCTGCAATGGAATGCTAGGCTGTGTATGATTTGATCGCGACATGGGGGGGTTAATGATGAATCATTTGCTGAGGCCCGGCCATCTGTCTATGATGAAACAGTTCGTGTAGGCAGATATATATATAAGCCGCTGACGGCACGATACAGACTAAAAACCAACAGCAGCATAGCGTGTGTATCAACAAGCACCTCGTATTTTATGAAACCGTCGAGAGAGTTCCGTCCGTACTGTAATTTTCGACCGACCTGCTTACCTTGACCAAGCGAATCACGCGACACAATGAAGTACCCCATAGTCCCCGGGACGTCGCTGCTAGACTACGAGATCCCGCGGCTTATCGCGGGAGAATCGACATTACCTACGGCGCTGACAAGTCCGGAGCCGCCTCGCCGCGGAGCCAAGTCCATCTTCGCCTTCTGGCACGCGGGGATCCGCGCGCTGCCGCCCTACCTTCTGCGCAACGTACTGAGTTGGTACCGGCGGTTCTCGCCGCTGGGGTGGACGGTCTACGTACTCGACACGGTGCCGGGATCACCGCGCAACATCTCGCGATTCATCGACACGAGCTCAGCGGACGTCGTGCCCGCAGCATTCACAAACGCCACAATCACGGGCGAATACGCGGCGCAGCACACGTCGGACCTGACGCGGTTTCCACTGTTGCTAAAATACGGGGGCGTGTACATGGACGTGGGGATCCTGGCATTCGGGGACGTGGACGCGGTGTGGCGGGAGACGGTGGGCGCACCCTCATCGCCGCACGATTTCGTGGGGTTCACGCTGGGCGGCGCCGCGGACCCGACGATCGTCAACTTCGCGTTCATGTGCACGCCGGAGAACCCGCTCGTGGAGCGCGCGCACCGGATCCTGCTGAAGCTGTGGCAAGGGCGGACGCATACGGCGGGGATGCACGCGCATCCGCTACTGAAGGGCGTGCCGCTTATGCGGGTCCCGAAGGACACAAGCGGCAGCAGCGCCAACGGGGTTACGGATGAAGGGATAACGGACTACGCGATCCAGATCCAGGCGATGAGCGCGGCGCAGCGGTGGAAGGAGCCCGGCGGCGGTTGGGACGGACCGAAGTACGTGCGCGAGAAGGCGTGGCTCTGGGGCATGCTGGAGGGGGCCAACGTGCCAGAGCAACTGACGGGGTGGGACGGCCCACGGATCTTCGCGCTGCTATCGCTGCGGATGCCGGCGAGGCCGGGCGAGGTGGTGGTGGTGGAGACGGCGGAGCAGAGGCAGGCGCGGGAGATTGTGGAGAAGTCCGTCGCGGGATCCTGGTGCTACAAGCTCTCGCACGGGACCACGGCGAAGCTGTTCGGATGCGACACCACGGGTATGCTGTGGAGGAAGCACGTGGGTTCCGATGCGAAGCCCGGGACGTACGCGGGCTGGATGCGGTTCGCGATGACGCATTGCACGCAGGATCCCGATCGGAGGATGAAGCCCATCGAGGTGCCGGTGTACGAGCCTAGCCGGGTTGCCTTCCTGGAGGATTTTCTATAGATACTGGGTGGGGCCCTACTTAGTTAGATAGGATTGGCGTGTTGGTTTGCTTTTAAAGGTTGTTTTCATGAGGTTAGATTTGGCTTTTCTTAGCATACGTAATGAATATCCATAATGGAGTCTGGACGTCTTATTAGAAATCCTACATTGCTTGGCCTCTCCTACTGGCAAGGGGCATAGACCCACTGAATGAGAATATGGATGATAACTGCACCGCCACATAGTTATACTCACCAGCCACAATAGCTCCGATTGCCCCTCGCTAACCCTGCCATACCTTTTTTCCATGAGTACCATACAGTAGGTACGTAAGGCCCGCGCAACCCACCAAAGCAACATTATCCATCCCATCCCACCTTCACCATCACCCTCACCTCACCTCACCATAACCAACAACACGAGCAGCCCAACACGAACCGCCCCCCAAAAAATGGCAGAACCATCAGCACCACCACTACAGCAGCGCACAGCAACGCTGAAAGCTTCCTACACATCCCCGCACAACGCACCATTAACCCTCGAAACCGCACTCCCAATACCAATACCAATACCAACACCAACACCATCAAGCACCGCACTATCCGTCGCCGACAAAACCGCATACCTGTCGCGTCTCCGGGACGCGGTGTCAACGCTGCAGGGGCGCGTGAACGCGGAGTTGACGGCGCGGATGGAAGAGGATGCCGCCTCTGCTGCTGCCTCCAACGAAGGAGATAAGGAGAAGAAGAAGAAAGGGGGGAAGAAAGCTGCGGCGGCTGTAGTGGATGAGGAGGCCGAGGAGGAGAATTACGGGGAGGAGGTCGTCGAGGAGGATTGATATATTGGGTTATGACGCTCCGGCTGGGACCTGCCTGCTCGCCTGCCCACGTCCTCACTCCCTACCTAACCAAAGGATTCGAACGATGCACGAAAACGAACTGATGGGATAAATTGCGATACATGATACCACGAAAAAGAAGAAGGATGGGTATTTACAATTTCGAAACCGCGATGCGACGCTATCATCATACCATACCATACCATACCATACCAAAGCAAAAAAAGGATTCATGCCATGCATGCCTCCCTCCCTCCTGCATCAACAACTACCCGCTTCGACAAAAAACGAAAAAGATAGGGTGCTCTCCCACGATGCCTCCACCTCCACATCCACCCCAAACCAACAACACACATCCCACCGCACGCCCATCCTCTACGCAGAACTAGTAGTCTGTCTCGCCCAGGCACCCGCAATCCTCGCACCAGCAGCCCCCGCACCGCCAGGGCCAGCAAGTGCCCCACTCGCATTCCTGCCACGAGTCTGACATCCATAATGAACAACAGAATTATCCGGGCGAACCGCAATAACACTATTACCCAATCTTTTATGACAGACCCCACAAACGCGTTCCTCAGAAATCAGCACCCTGCGATTCCGTCCGCCCTCGCCATTTTCGCCAAGGAGGAGACGAGCCTGGGAATTGACGAGCTGGGCACGACGCAGGGCCTCGACGACGCGGGACTGCGCGACGGCGGAGTTGGCGGCGCGGATGCGGCCCGTGAAGTAGGATGTCAGGTCCGCGACGGGGAGGTCGTCGGGGATGAGGGAGAGCGTCGAGGCGGCGGGGAGGCGGGAGCCGTGGCGCGAGAGGAGCGAGAGGGCGGGGTCTAGATTCGATTTGTATGGTGGTGGTGGTGTTAGGTAGAGCGCTAGTAGCGTGTGGTAGATCGATGGCGTGCCGTCTGGGTCTTCGTCCTCGTCTGCGGTTGTCGTCGCCTGGGTTGTCGCGGCTGCGGGTGCGGGGGAAGATGCGCTCTTGTCGCCTAATTTGTAGATGCGGTTGCAGTAGCTAAAATACGCAACGGCAGTTAGACATGTGCGATAAAATAAGAAATGAAAGAGAACAGAGAAAAGGAAAACTCACTCTTCAGCCTTGGCATAATCCTGCATCTTGAACACATAAATCTCAAGCGCCTGCTTATGCATATCCATCTTGCTATACACCACGGCGAGCGCCTCGTAAAAAGCCGGATCTGCTCCCAGATTAGCACCGCCCCATTGCCCATGAATCGGCACCCCAGCCGCAAAATGTAGCCCAAGCAAGAAAAGAAAAAGGGGGAAAAGGGAAAAGGGAAAAAGAAAAAGGAAAGGGGGGGAAACGTACCATCACGAGGAACCAAAGCATACGCGCGCCCAAGACTACACTGCCGGCTGTCGCGCAGGAACCGCACAAGTTTCGCCATCCTCTCATTCCAAACCGGGGATCCCCTCCCCCAGCCCTTGCCCCAGCCCTTCCCCCTACCACTACCACGACCGCCACCGCCACCGCCACCGCCACCGCCACCGCTACCCGCATCAGCGTCGCGCAGGGACGCGATAAGCAGCTCGACAAAGCGATTATGGAACTCAGGCGTGCCATCGCGCCACTCATGGAGGACATGATCAAGATACGCGATCTCGAGCTCCTCCCCACAACCACCACCATCTACACCAAAACCACCCCCACTACCCCCTCCACTTTGTACCCCATCCCCCCCAACCCCCTCGGCAAGAAACCTTAACACGCGTTCACGGGGCAAAGTCTCAGCGTTCTCGGTCTCCGCGACGAAGACCTGCATTCCGAGGTGGGGATCGCGGCGGAGGACCCAGCGCGCGAACTCGAGGACTAGGTCTATGAGGTCGGGGGGCAGGGATTGTAGGTACGCCACTGTGCGGCGGGGGCCGCGGAGTTGTTCGGGAATCTGGCGGACGTCTACTGTGAACTCGTCGTCTTTGGGTTTTTTCTTGCCTGGATGGTGGTCGCCGTCGCCGTCGTCGCGGTCGTTGTCTTCTTCTGAGATCATCGCCGCTTTTTCGTTGAGGACTTCGGAGGCGGACTCCTTGGGCTCTTCTTCCATTGTGCTCGGCTGGCCCTTCTCATTATCCGGCACACTACCACCTACACCACCAGCCCCATTCTTACTCGCGCCCTCTCCTCCTTCCTCCTCCGGCACCTCCTCAGCCTCACCAAACCGTCTAAGCATCTCCAGGGCCTCACGATGCAACCTTTTACCATGAAAGAAATCCACAATCTCATTATACCGATTCTTCTCAAGGAGTTTCCGCTTGACGACGTCGGGGTCGCAGAAGTTGGCGATGCGGAGGAGGGAGCCGACGAGGCTGGGCTGGCTGAACAGGTAGCCCCGGAACAGCGTCGTGTCGACGAGCGTGAAGGTCGCCACGAGCTGTTGTTCCAGCTGCTCGTCGGATTCGGAACGTTGGTCTTGGAGGAGTAGTTCGTCGATTGCGCGGCTTGTGTCTTCTGCCGTGGACGGGCTTGCTGCTGCGCCCCCGAAGGTCGTCTGTTGTCGTCGCGGCTTCAACTTCCCCGTCGCGGGATCGATCACGCGCTGCAGACGGGCGCGCGTCCCTGCCAGGTAACTATTCAGTTCTCGGACGGCCTTGACGAGGTCGTCGCCTTCGAGATATCTGCTGTCCAGCTCCTTGTCCTTCTCCTTCTCCTTGTCCTTAGCCTTGGCCTTGGTCTTGATGCTCGCGGCGTCGTCGTTATCGGTGCTCCCCCTTTTCGACGACGCGATAGACGCCGCGTCCGAATCCACCGTTTTTCGGCTGCCGCCCATCAAATACCTGGCGAACGCACTAGGTCTCGCCGGGGACGATGCCTCCGCCGCGGCAGCCGCGCCTGCTCCAGCGTCCTTACTGGATTTATCACCATTTATTGGCTGCTTCGTCTTTAGATCCTCATCTTCGGGCTCCTCTTCCTCCTCCTCCGACGTCTCGGGCGGCCGCTCAGGCTCCTCAGACAAGTCGCCGGCGATGATCTTAGGGTAGAGCTTGAGGACGCGCTCAGGGGGCGCGTGGACGTCGTCCTCGTTGAAGAGGTCGAGGCTAGCGCGGAATTTGCGCTGACGGAACAGGGCCTCGGCCTTGCGCATCTTGACCTCGCGCAGGGTGCCGGTCTTATCGCGGAGCAGGGCGTCCTCGAGCATGTCGAGCACGCTGATGGCCTCGTCGAACCGGCTCCTGTCGATCAGCTCCTGCACCTGCGTGTCGTAGTCCGTCGCGTCCATCTTCCAGACCGCCCGCTCGCTGCTGACGTGGAACCCCTTGGCCGCGTGCGCCAGGCTCATCGTCGGCGGCGGGAAGTGCATGTTCGCGGCTCCCGGTAGCTCGATGACTTGTAGTAAGCTGAGGGTGTCGGGGTTTCGAACTTCCAGCGAGCCCTTGGAGGGATTCTGCAGGGCAAGGATATAGGGATAGCTATACCCAATGCCCTCGGGGGCGGCCTGCCAGGGGACCTGGCGCTTCTCGAGGGGCTTGCCGTCGGCGGCCACGTCAATAAATAAGGTGTTGATATCACGGGCCAGGAGCATCTGGTCATCGGTCAGACGGGCGGCGAGCGGCTTAGGCACGTAACCGCCCAGCCCCATGTACCCCATGCTCGCAGCGCCGAACCTGCTCCCCTGACCGCCACCAACCGCAGCACCGGCGGAGTTAATCTCCCTAGTCTCGGCGGTGGTGACATCGACCAGGACATAGCCGGCGTTTAGGCCGCATATGAGCTTGGTGGCGTTGGCCCAGGTGACGGTGCGGATAGCCTCAGGGAGCACAATCTCGGTAATGTCATCCCGAAGCTCGCTCTCGTGCCAGGTCCAAAGCAGCAGCCTACGCTTCACGGCAACAGCAAGACGGCTAATGATTTCCGGGACACCAGTGGCGGCATCCTTGACGATGTTGCTGGTTACGGCGAAGCAGGTAGCGTTCTTCGTGCGGGCGAGGGTCTCGTTGAGCTCGTAGGTCTGTAGGTCATGGAAGGAGACATGGTAGTTGGACAAGGATATGAGGGTGTTGGCCTCCTTGATGATAGCGAGCTGCTCGATGGATCGGGTAGAGAATTTCTCGACTTCGCGCCAGAGGTCGGTGGCAGCGGGTTTGGGCGGCGATTCGGGTTTAGAATTTGAGCGTTGCTTTGTAGGGGTTCGTGGGGTCTTTGGTGTCTGTGGTGTTCGTGGTGGTTTTGTCGAATCCGAACCGTTGGTGGTGCTCGTCGTTGTCTTCGGTGATGATTGTGGCTCCGTAGATAGTTCTGTAGATAGTTCCTCCTTAAGGCGATAAATGCGAAGGGAGCCAGTATTCAGGCCGACGAGAACTCGGTCACCTATAGATCAGGATATATCAGAACATATCAAGATCATAAGAAGTACGACGACGGCGATAATGAGCGGTGTCATGCCCGGGGATCACGTACCATAAGCCAAGATAGTCTCGATCTTGGTTTTATCGCGCTGCCTAAGCTCGATGATGGGCCGAGCCGTGAATGCGGAGAGCATCGTGTCGTTCGCGTCGTTGGGATATCCCCAATATTTATTGTCTTATTCTATTTATCGTCGGCGTGTCTGTCTGTCGGATGCCCAAGCAATCGCTCAGAGAGCTATTCCGGGGGGTCACGTTCTCCTCCGAAGCGGTCTGTCATCGACGGCGTTCCATCTGGGAAAAACAAAAAAAAAAAGGAAAAAAAAGACAAAAGAGTGAGCCAAGAGCCCCTCTCCAGAAAGAAGATCGTTAGAAATCAATTATGACGTTTTTTATCTGGCTGCACTGAGGAGATGGTTCGATGTATATGTTCAATAGTAAGTTTGGTGGTTGATGTGTTGTTGACTTCCGATAGGCGGACCAGTACATGTTTGGACGCGGGCGGTTTGGAGGCAGCTCCAGGGTGCACGGGGTAAGCTATGTACACACCAATGACGGCATACCCTGCCCCGTTAGGGGATAACCTATCGGGCAATTCAGGCCGTTATGGGGCCTACAATCACCCCCTAACGTCGGGTTCGAGTAAACCTTCGAAATGCCCCGCCGATACTCACTCCTTCCTGCTCGTTCAGTCATTCTTTACAGGGAACCTAACGATGCAGATAGTTTCAATCTACGGAAACAAAATAAAATAATTTGCGCTCATCTAAATACCTTCACCGATGATGCACATGAAGACAACTGACTAGGCAGGGTTTTCCCAATTACTACAGACCAGAAAAAAGAAAAAGAAAATTTGGAACAAACAAAGAATGTGAGAAAGAAAAAAAGAATAAAAAAAGAAATAAACCCTGACGAGAGTGGGATTCGAACCCACGCCATTTTCATGAGTAGAATGCTTTTTAAATCCTGCGTTACCGCAAGAAAAGTTGTTATGCAACATGTTGCAAACGAACTTGAGTCTACCGCCTTAGACCGCTCGGCCATCTCGCCTGATTTAGGGTTTTCAGGTTTTTTGATTGGAAGTTTCGGGGCTTAGGTTTGCTTATATACCTAGCCGACATATGCCGTAGTGATAAGGTAAGTAACCCCCCTAACTGGACTTGCATTATCCAGGAAATGTGGGTCTAGCATTTGGCACGTATATAGAGCAAAGAGTGATTTTAGGTGAGTATGTGAATGATGTTGTAGTTTCCAAGTCCATACAATCCAAATCCAGACCAGCGGCGACCGTATTTATACCGGCATGCCAGTACAAATGTCTGCACTAAATTCAGTCAGTCAGTCACTCACTCACTCTCATAATCATGATCAAAAACTTCAAACCCTTCATAATCATTTAAATTCCCTAAAGTAGTAGCGACAGGATACATACATCAAGCATACTAACACGACAATAACCCTCCCCCCTAAAAAAAAATTCTAGAGCTAAAAAAAACGAGCATACATACACATATCTAACCCCGTACTTGTCTGTATTCTAGCACACGCATACCATACCATAACTGAAAGGCGCTAAAGGTGGAAAAAAACACCACCCCAAGATATTTAAGAAAAACGTAGCCCGCCATCCATTCTCGCTACAAGGGGGGGGGGGGGGGGGGGGGGGGGGAGGAGGGGTATGGTATGGTATGTATGTATTTGGTTCATCGAACAAACCTAACGCCAGAAAAAGACGGCCGTTAAGAGTAAACTGCACTCAAGCGAGCAAAGAAAAAATCAAACAATTCTAGCTCAATCGACGATCCAAAAACCAAAAACATGTAGCTTAGCCCACCATCGGCCGTAACAGCCCGCTCGCTCCTCTTCTTCGCCATTTTGTATAGCGGGCCCGCCAATTCGTAGACGTATACGTAGATGTGTATATATATAGATATGTGCGTGTTTTGTGTGTGTATACTCACACCAATCCGTAGACTCAAAATATCCTCGTGAATAGCATCGCATCGCGCACCTCCATACATCCGCTTGTTTACATACCAATAATCCTCATAGACCCATAGCCAAGGGTAACCACAACGACAAGGCTAATAACACTAGCGGGGACGCCGCGGGAGATGAAGTGCTTGACTTTGAGGTATCGCTGGCCCGTGGCGTCCTCCTTCATGATAGCCGTCATATTGGGGAATCCGCTAGTAGGCAGGCCCATAGCGGCGCTGCACATGAGGGTAGCAGCCATAACCAACAAATTCGGGTGCGGTTCGTCCATCGCTTTGCCGATATCGCTGACGAGGGGCAAGATGATGAGGGCCGCGACGGTGTGGGAGATGAAAGTGGCGACGACGAGGGTGAGGGTGGAGAAGATGAGCAGGACGCCGTAGAGGTCGAGGCCGTCAACCTGGTGGGTAATGTTCTGGGCCATGGTGTGCAGGAGGCCGCTGGACTTGACGGCTTTGCCGAGGGAGAGGCCGCCGGCGGCCAGGATGATGATGGTCCAGGGGAAGTTGTTGAAGTCCTCCTTGGTCAGGATGCCGATGCCGAAGAAGATGATGATGGGCAGGATGGCGATGACGCCCATGTCGCCGAACGTGCTCTCCAGCTCGTGCGACGCGCACCAGAGGCCGATCGTCGACAGGCAAACGATGGAGACGAACCATTGCAGGGCGGTGAAGTGCTCTTTGACGGAGCGGATGGGCACGATGTTGGTGCCCTTGCCCGGCTGGAATGTAACGATCAGGAGCAACCAGATCAGCAGGATCGAGACGATGCCCACGGGTATCACGATGAAGAACCACTGGCCCCAGGTAGGCTCGGGCTCCATGATGCCGAGCGCCACGACGTTTTGAGGCGACGCGATGGGCGACAGCATTCCACCAATGTTGGAGGCGAGCGCGATGCCCATGATGACTGCCTTGGACATATCCGAATCCGATGGGAGGTTACGCAGCATAGGCTGTTGATGTCAGTAAGAATGTGCCGACGGAAGAGGCATAGCCAAAGCACTCACTTCAATGATAGAAAAGCATAGGACAGGCGCAGCCACATTGCTAACCAGCATGCTAGCAAATGCGGCCACGAACATGTTAGCCACGACGACCGTCCTGGGCCGTGTGCCCGCCTTACTGAGGACGAAGGTGGCGATCCTCTTGTCTATCTTGCACTTCGACAGCGCTGCGGCGATTGTGAAACCACCCAGGAGGAGCATGATTACAGGCGTCCACATGGATGCGAAGACGTAGAGCGTGGCCTCCTTGGAATTGAGTCTCCGGTGTGGAGGGTCGTCCTCGCGAACGATCCTCAAGACAACACATAGGAAGGGTATTATCAGGGATGTGACAAAAAGGGGAATGGCCTGCAGCGCACTCGGTTAGCACAATTCTCTCCTGGGGTAGACAAGGGCTATCTTACCTCGGTGGCCCACAGCAAGCTAACGAATACAAGCATAGCTAGACAGGACTGCTGCTCCGCTTTTTCCATTAAAGGTACGAAAAGGAGGACGAGAAAGATGGCGATGATAGCCAAGAGGGTGTAGGTAGTCGATCCAAAGAGCCAGGTCGGCAAAGTCAAACGGCCTAGAGGAGTGTCGATCTCCTTGGTCGGCACGCCCGGCGGCTCGTCACCTTGCAGTTGCACCTGGACTCCGTCGGCCCTCCCACTGAGGAGACCTCCCCCGACAATGGCCGCCTCGGCTCGACGCTCGAGACCGATGAGGTCTCTCCAGACGGTATTCCGCTCCCACACTACGTGCTCCCTGAGGTGGGAGCGGAGATCCTTCTTGGCGAGAGCCTCATCACCGTGAGTGACGATGTCGCTGTAGGCCCGCTCCATGGCGTTTATGTAGTTCTCGATACTTGAAATGGTTTCGATGAGGAAGGGATACGCGGTCTCGACTGTCTTCTCCATGTACTTAGGCCGAAGCTCCTTATCGATGATCTTGTCGAACTTTTTAAGGACCTTCCGGAACCCTGTCTTGTTGAGCTGGATGTAGGACTTGAGTTCGCATAGCTGAACGTAGAGGCTGATGATGCGCTTCTTCAACATGATGCCCCCGGAGAACACGTGCGCCGTCTCAGCGTAGTCATCATAACCCGTGCTGAATCTCCTCGCCGACCTCGTAAAGTCGGTCGACACCATCGACGTAGTCATATCGGCGGAAGCATACATGGCGTTGGGGGTAGTCCGGCGTCTCGATGAGAGGTTGACGCTCGGGCGACGCGTTTTGTTAAGGGCGGCAGTCTCATCCTCCTCGTCATCGTCATCCTCGTCATGTTCGTCGTCGCTATCGTCTAGACCATCCTCGGTGGACCGGACGCTCCGAGAGCTCCGGGGCCCGGTCGCGTGCTTGATGGCAGGCTCGCTAGCATTTGCATGCGAAGAGGGTCTCTGGGGTTGATCGCCGTCGATATCGCCGGTTTCGTGGTACACGTTGATGTCGCGAAGCAATTCCTCTGCTTCATCGAATAACTCCTTCTCCTTGACATTGTAAAAGGACGAGATCTTCTCGAGCTCGACATCTAGAGCGCGGCTGAAAACGGTCTCGGGATCCTCTTCCCGGAGGAGCGGTCTCGTCTCGACATCGGATGGGCCAGTCTGGTGAACGGTCTTCTCGAGGGTGTAGATTCTAGAAACGAAAAAAGTGACAATGTTAGCCCCTGTAATGTACATCGGTATCGGGGTTCGGGGAACGGGACAAGACACTCACAGTTTCTTGAGATTGCTGTAAGCAATGTAATGACTACTCCAGTCCGGGACAGCATTAAACTGAATGCTGTGAGAGAACTTCATCTCGTCTCGTTGTTCAAGCCACGTCCTTTTCTTATCTCTCTTAGCTTGTCGTCGTTCTTCTCTCGCGAGCTGGTGTGCTCTGGTGGTTATGACTTCGTAGTCGTCAAGCTCGTATGATTCGTACGTCACGGTGTCGGGTGTTCGTGCAGCTACGGCGAACCCGGTACCGAGTCTACCGACAGCGGCCTCGGCGTTGACGGCTGAGGTGGCTGCACCTGCACTTGTATCGGCCTCCCCTCCTCCGTCCCGCGAGCCCGCTGGATGTGATACTAAGGATGATGTGCCTGTTTGTTGTTGAGAAGCACGGTGGGCTCGAGCTGATGGGGCTGAAGGATCGAGGATAGAGGAGGAGGGATAGACCTGAGACTTTGGTGGTGATATGGTTGCTCGCTTGCTTGCTAACTAGCGACAATTCGTACGTCTCCAGACATCGAATCGAAAAAAAAAAAATTGATCGAGAACCTCAGGCAATAAGAGCTGGGAGGTAAAATGAAGTTAATTAATTTCGATCGAACTTCGCTACTACCTCTAGGCGAACCAACCTGGAACCATCTTCATCTTAATTAGTGTCAAATATTAGATCAATATTAGATATGATCAGATCAGATGTAATCAGATGTGATCATGTGGGACAGCTTTGACAGCCTGGGCAAGCCTGGACAGGACAGTAAATACTAAAAATGGCTAGCAACGATGGAGAAAGAAAAAAAAGTGGTCACGAAGTTGCGTCAGGCTGGCCACTCGTTTCCAAGGTTGGGTTGTCAAGGTTTGTTGCGGATTGTTGTCGGGTTCTGTATGTTGAAGATGAGACTTTGAGTGAAACATGTCTGGCAGGGATTCTATTAAAAAGTAAAAAGCAGGGGGACGGTCAGAGATGGAAGTAACCTTGAAAAGGGGGTTAGTCATTTACTGAGGGAGTGAGCCAAAGGAAGGTCCATCCAACTACCGGTGAACTTTGGTTTTTGTAGCCAAGGCAGCTTGGCTGGCTGGGCTGGCTGGGCTGGACTGGCCAGACCCGACTGGCCGTAATCTGTAGCTCTAATTACTAAGTAGTTGGACTGGCAAGACTGGTTAACAAAATATGTGGATAACCGAAATCTACATACATAGCTCTTGCATTGCATCATCACGGCTGCAGTATCTGAACCGTACCTGTATGCACTAATCCAGGAGTATACACCAAGATACCCAGCTACCCGGCAACTTGGCTTAATGCAGTTAGTCTGTTTCCACGTTGCCTGCCTATCAATGCGATCCACTTATCAATTCCCGGCTCCTTCTTCTCCTTCTTCTCCTGGCCCTTTCCACATGATTGGTCTAAATACAACCCTGTTGTCCACCAACCAAAACTTGCCACTTCCAAGTGCCCGTCCTTGCCGTCGTGTAACCCCCCCCTTGCCCGCTTGCCGTGCTATACTTAGTACTCGTTAGATCCTCGTCCGATCTGATAAGTAGAGTTGCCTGAGTACGCAAAATGACCAGATCACACCCTTTCACAGCAGCTACCTATTATCAGGCAGGCTAGAAGGAATCCGTTCTAGGCTCTAGCATGCTCCAGTCACAGCTCTTAATCACGATCATCGAACATCGAATATTCTCTCCTGCAGATGGCGGGTAGCAGCCGGGGGCACGGTTGACCTGCATCTTCCAATCCTTCCAGACTGCGGGCAACGTCATGATTGGCAGCGCACCCTGCGAGCGCCGTTTCATCGGCATGCAGAATTAACTATTATATCATACACCATGCAGCCCGGCCGTTGCTCGCTATGACCTACATAGGTATCCAAGGGTTAGGCCGAGCGCCTCAAGCGCACCGCCGCCAACCGCGAGGCCGCCCGCGCCAAACCGCCAGAAGATCCGCAAGGCCTGGGACGAGATCGACGCCAACTCGTGATTACGGCCCCCTTGCCCCTGCCCCCGGCCCCGGCCCCGGCCCCCGGCCCCGATCTTGAGCCTAATCCCCGCTACCCTGGGGCTTCCCGCCGAATCCCCCTCGAATCTCGGTGTAAACTTTACTGTGGTTGATCTATACGCTGTGAATACGCTGTGAGATGGGGTGGGTCATGGATGAGAAGGGAGAGGTGAAGGGACGAAGGTGACAGAAGCGAGAAGGTTGCTGTCCGGCCTGGGAGGCTATATGGTCGATTCGAGTGGTAAGACCGTCTGATTATCTGTTTGTATTTGCAGGGTATTCACTACATAGCATTGCATGGCGCAGCGTTCATCTGGAAGTGGCAAAGAACCCCCCCCCCCCGGCTATTGGTTGGTATGGGCTCTATTCTAGGGGCAAGTGGGTGGCGTTTGCCAGGATATTTGATGTCACACGGTCACAGTGTATATATAGCAAACATATCCCTTCTCCTTGAAGCCCGATAAACCGTAGCTAAAGCACGGAACAGCCGCTTTTCGTCTTCAATGTAGGTGCATGGCCCTGACACTGTCCAAGTTCGGATCGCAAGATACGCATGGGTGACCAAGATGATGGCAGGTCCTCGATATAAGCTTAGAATTAAACCCTCGTCACCTTTATCCCCTACTTATCTCGATTGTTCAATTCATTCCGAGCTAGTCCAGCTTGCGTCCCAACTAGAATGCAACGCAACTTTATCATGTCATCCCTTCGGGCACCTCGGACTGTCCCCGGCAAAATTATAAGAGTCAAGGCCTGTTCAGGAGCATAGCCCGCTATGAGCGGCATAGTCTCAGATATATATAATGACAAATGATAGGTCGTGGACTCTCAACTGGACAGACTGAGGGGTGGAAATGAGGGGTTCATGCAATGTAACTAGGCATCTCTATACAAATTGAGACGAGGCTGCCTTCACAAAGTAAGCAAGAGAGGTACGCCACGTTGATATGCGACGCTACGATGACTGTCAATTGACGAGCGCGCGCCACCAACATGTCATAAGGCTCGGCAGTAGTGAAATGGGCGCTGGATTTGACGAAGTGGGCGAATAGGAAAAGTCCCAAGTACTGTGACAGGCTGTGGAATGCGCACAATTGATTAGCGAATAGAAGTCACGCCACCATTCTAGGAACTAGCTAGGCTGCACCTGCGGTCGAAACGTAGTCTATATGAGGCAGGATATGCCTGAGATTATGTTTGATTCCACTGACCGAGAGTGGCTGAGTTGCTTTCCTCTGAAAGCGCCTTCTTGGCCTTCTAGGGAGAAGCGAGGGTCGCCATTTATCAGGTGGATAAGTATGCCTTAACCTCTCCATGATGTGAAACTTCTGTAGATGTATTGCCCCCAAGTCACCAACAGCAGTTCCCGCCGGGCACATCAGAAAAACTACCCGCCATAGCGAAGCCTCACCACAGAATAGCTTCTAAACAGAGTCGCCAAATATTGCAGCTCTCTCTTGGATCTTCTTTTACCCATAATGCTTTGCAAGGTCTGTCAGTCGATGATACATTCTGATGTGCATGGTGAATTTCCAATTCGCTATATTTTCGTAATACCCAGTTCATCTTTGATTCTTAGATATAAACTTCCTGGCGATTGATAATCCCAGCCCAGAAAAGTCCGTGCCACTTAGAATCTCGAATATCGGTAGGTCTATGTCGAATACTTGGCCTACCCAGTTTCGTATGTCAACAGCCGATAAAGAATCGACCCCGTATGATAGTAAGGACCTCTGAGTATCCAGGCGGTCCTCGGAGATTCCTAGAAGTGTTATGATACGCTGAGCGAGGGCGTCGCGAGCAATCGCACCAGCTTCAGCTAGTGACGAGGCGGCGGCAAGCCTTTCCGCTATATCAATCGCACGCTTGCGGTAGTTATTGATCATGTTCCCCTCGTCGCCTGGATTCTAACTATCTAGGTACGGGATTTTATGCATGTGTCCCCACATAGGCTGAGAGAATATGGTTGGGACTTCTTCAAGGTGGCACCAATGCGAAGGGGGCCGGACGCCGAGGATACGCTGACAACCTGGGAGGCTCAGAGCAAAGGGGCATTCAGGGTCACAGTAAACCTCAAGAAGACCATAAATGTCTTTCATGTGTGTAAAGACATATCTTTCGACCCCTTCAACACCTGCAAGGCGTTCGGGGTGTTCAGTAAGATAACCCCCGCCGGGGACGACGCCGAGTCCAAGAGCGGCTGCGCGCTCGCCCTTCATGATGCGATGCCTTGCGAGCGCATCCATGTAACTGTTGGCGGCACTATACGCACTAAGTGAGACACCACCGATGGTGCTCATCATAAAGGACACCAAGATGAAGAAGTCAAGACCACAGGGAAGCACCTGGTGAAGATTCCAGGAACCTTGGACCTTCGGGTCAAGGGCAGCTTTCCAGTCTTGGTATTCTATTTTGTCAAATATGAGCTCCTGGATAAAGAGGTAATTTATTAGTGTCTATTGCAACAATTGATTTCATATGAAAGGGGCATATACTGTCACCACCATAGACGCCTGAAGACAACCCTTAACAGGGGGCATTGTTTGTGCGCATGTTTCTAAAACCGATTTTAGTGCAAATGCATCGCTCACATCACAGAGTGGTGCCGCGACGCGAACATCGTTGCTTTCAAACTCAGATAGGAGTTCAAGAGCTCCAGGTGTCTTGGGTCCAGATCGGGACAGTAAGATCAAGTGACGTGCCCCTCTGGTGACCATCCAGCGCGCGATGGCCTGCCCAATGCCACCGAAGCCACCGACAATTATGTATGACGCATCGCCATCCAAGGAATATGTAGGTTTGGTCATGGTATGGACCTTCATAGATTTAGCCAACTGTATGAGTATAATGTATTCAAGGGCGACTGGATAGATTGGCCTAGATAACGGTAGTCATTGGTGGAGAAATAGAACTGACTTACATCTATCGCATCGCTATTATCAAAGTCAACCACAACGACGCCATTGCTATCCTTCTTCAATTGCTTTAAGGCTTCACCGATATTGGATGCTGGGAAGAAATTCACCTGTGACACCAGCCTGCGCACAGTCAAATCGTTCATCTGGGAAACAGCGTATCGGATAGACTCCTGGCTAGCAAATGAGCTATCTCCATGTGCTTCACCGATTTGAAATGTTGAGATTGATAAGTTCGGTGGCACACAGAGAAATTGCTGAGATTGGTGATGTGAGGTACCCGCTGAACGCAATAACGCGTAACGACCACCAGATCTCATGAAGTTAAAGAAAAGAGGCGAGGGGCGCTTGGGCTTCATCCCAAATACGACATCAAATTTCGGACACCACTGTGACAGAGCAACGGGTGGATGTTCAAACCATGATTGGGGTATGACATGGTCGTCGCTGAGTCCTAGATGCTCCACTATCCATGCACTTTCATCGTTGCCGCTAGCTGTTGTCCATACATCTGTGAAGCCTTGATGTATGAGGAGCCGAAGAGCAGCTTCTCCAATTAGTGTTGCGCCGTTGTGGACTAGGATAGCGTCACCCTGCTGTACAGAAGTGATTTCTACTAGGGCATGATGGGCGGCAACCATGAACGGAACTGCTGCACATGCCTCTAAGAAAGACAAGGCCCGAGGCAGTTTTACTACTCTACTGGTAGTAGATTCTATGTGAGACTGAAGAGATCCGGCATAAGTCGTAAGAACCCTGTCGCCTGATCGCCCGCCTGATGAACCACTCTACAAGGGAGCAAGGGAGCGAAGCCTAGATGGGGCCATCGAAACCACCTATGCTATACATAAAGTAACCCTATGGACCCCCCTGACTCAAAATAATAAGATTTTACACCCGAAGAACGAAAGCCTTGCTTGCGGCAGAAATATATGGGTTGGTAGAGTATTCAGCAAAACCTCGCACAAGTAGTTTGTTTCTACAGGCTTCAAGTATGTCGAAGACCAATCTTGGTGTCAAAATATATATTTGGCTCAGAACCGCTCTTATTCTGTGCTATTACAACTACCAGGGCTTCAATGGGTGTCTAGGGGAGTTCGAGCAAGGCTGCAGTCTGCAGCTCCTGCTAACCAGGAGCTGCTAGGTATTACTGATGGTACGAAACTTGTGGGACCCCCATCCCATCACACCAAGGTAATTACAGTAGATGCCCATGGATTCCCTCATAATCAGAGCCTACTAGTTACACAACATATATCCATGTTTACAACTCCAATTGGTGTTGGTGGTACATAACAGAAAGCCCCACGGCAGAGTGATATGCGATATGGGGATAGTGTACCATTCGTTGCTCTTTCACCCCTTACGCCGAAACCAAGTCATCATGTACATGGTACTTTTCGACGTGCAATTGCCATACCCCAGGGAGTGTAAGGAAGACTGCAGGTAATGCAACGTCGGGAAGCTGCCTATCTAAAATTTAATTTACCTAGTTTTATAACTGCTGCGCCGCAAACCCCGCTCGTTTCCACTACTTACCCCTCTTAGTGAGTACCTAAGTCACAATGTTCTAGGGGCTTGGTCATGCCACCAAAAACGCCAATACAGAGCCTTGGTTGAAGAACATATTTGCCTCAAGCGAACCTGACTTTTCCTCTCCCTTGTCTTGTTAGTATTTAGGGGCTCCTAGGCTCAGAATAAGATTCTTTGCCTCACACACTTAACCCAGCTCAGCAGACCCCAGATCTGGAACAGAATTATCACCATGGGAATCTTCAAGGAAATTCCAGAGTGGCTTGACGAAGTTGACGTTGTCATTGCAGGAGGTATGGATGTCTGTCTAGTCCTGGAAATCATGAAATTTGCACATTGCTGACCGTTTATTGGGACAGGTGGAACTTCGGCCTGCGTGGTCGCTGCCAGACTTGCTGATGCTGACCCTGCGCTATCGGTTTTGGTGGTTGAAGGCGGTTCGAACAATGAATCGCCTCTCATTGAGCATCCCGCATTCTTTCTGGCACACTTAGACCCTAAGAATAAAACCAATCAATTCTACATGACAAAACCATCCCCTTACACAGCCGGCCGACCCCTGGTACTACCAACTGGCAATGTGCTCGGCGGGGGATCGTCTACCAACATGATGATGTATAGCCGGGCTCAAAGATCCGACTGGGACTCTTGGAACACCCAGGGATGGTCCGCAGATGAAATGGTACCGTATCTGAAGAAGGTATCACTCCTTTGCTTCGTTTACTACATTGAAATTAGTTCTAACGTCCGTTCCTACAGCTCGAGACATACTATGGCAAGGATGAGAAAGGTGTTCATGGCCACGATGGTCCCATTCACGTGTCCCGTGGGACTTATAACTCTCCAACAATCGAAGAAGAGTGCATTGCGTCGGCAGCTAAGATGGGTTGGTCTGAAGTAGACGATTTGGCAGACCTTGACTCCATCAACGCTGTATGGCGCGCACAGCGTTTTATCTCGCCGGATGGCAAACGCCAGGACGTCGCATCATGCTACCTACATCCACTTATTCGTGATAAAAAGCACCCAAACCTTCATGTGCTCCTTGAAACCCAAGTTATACGTGTCTTGCTCGACGAGAGAAAGACAGCCGTCGGAATTAAAGTAAGACCCAACCCTATGTTTCACCCTGGAGACGCGGACCAGCCGACTCGCAATATCAGAGCGAAGAAGTTGGTAATAGCCTCTTGCGGGGCCTGCGGAACACCTTCTCTTCTTGAGAGATCTGGTATTGGCGGGATAGAGGTCTTAGAACGTGCAGGCGTTCCGATCGTGGTTGACCTACCAGGGGTTGGCCGAGGCTACGAAGACCACCACCTTCTCGGCTATGCCTACGATAATTCCCTCAGACTTGAAGATACTCTCGATGGGCTTGTCCTCGGGAAGATGGGAAGCTGGGAAGACGTCATGAAGAGCAATACAAAGATGATGGGATGGAATGGTCAAGAGATCCAGGGCAAGATCCGGCCCACCGAGGAGGAAGTTGCCACTCTTGGACCTGACTTCCAGAAATCCTGGGATAATGAGTTTAAAGATCACCCCGATAAGCCTCTGGCGATCTTAAATGTCATTGGAGGGTAAGAGTCTAGATGTAGTCGAAAGCCAATATAAGGTACGGTTGCTGACCTACAGGCAGATTCCCAGGAAATCCAGCCGAGGCTACCGGTGACCCGTGTCTAGCTGTCACAGCATTCACGGTCTATCCGTTCTCGCGCGGCCATATCCACATCACCAGCCCTAATATCGACGATCCAGTGGATTTCGAGTCGGGGTTCTTCGCCGATCCCGGGCAACTCGATATCAAGAAGCACATGTGGCTATACAAAAAGCAACGTGAGCTGATACGACGGATGCCTTCGTATCGGGGCGAAATGGCCAAGTTGCATCCCCCCTTCCCGTCGGAGTCGGCGGCCGCTTGCCGCAAGTTTGATGATGCCCCAAGCCGGGATATACCCGATATTGAGTACTCGCATGAAGACGACGCGGTGCTTGAGAAATGGCTTCGTGAAAATGTGAGCACCACGTGGCACTCGCTCGGGACTTGCAAGATGCTTCCGCGCGACCAGATGGGCGTCGTCGATCCGACGCTGAGCGTGTATGGGGTTCGGGGCTTAAAAGTCGCTGACCTTAGCATCGCACCACGTAATGTGGCAGCCAATACTAATAACACGGCATTGGCCGTCGGGGAGAAGGCAGCTGATATTTTCATTAAGGAGCTATGCTTAAGCGTTTCATAGTTGCGCAAGGGAACCTATAGTGCTAAGAGTGGATGTAGCAGATAAATTGAACTTGAACCTCATTAGTTTATGATGATGATGATTGATTTTACGAGCGGGAGCGTATCTACTGAGTAAAGACCCGATAGGGCCTGTCATCCACACTTCTCGTACGGCGCCGCGCACGAGGGCTTCTGACACGTTCGATTATATACACAACCGCTATATAGTGATATATCTTGGCCTCCAATTAGGCAGTTTCGCGTACAAAATAGAAATCCTCCGCCCATACCGTCGACGGCCATCCGTCGACCCCACTGAGGGCATGACAAAGGAAGATGCAGCCAAGGCTTTTATTGAGTGGCAGGCAGCGCTGCCTGCTAGGGATATGGTCATCTTTACGGATGGCTCCCAGCTCGAGATGGCAGTTAGGTATGGCTTCGTTATTTACGTAAACGGGACCCTTAAGGCCATTAATGAGAAAGGGTAAGCTTAACGATATTTATCGTTTTCGACGCAGAGGTTATAAACGCCTGGAAAGGCCTGCAGCACGTAACCTTGGAATTTTTAAAACTGATGGATAAACGTATCTGGGTCTGTCTTAATAACATTAAGGCAATCTAAGGACTAAAAGGAAGCCCGTCGAGCTTTATTCAGCGGGCGTATTTACGCTTTTACGTAATGACTAACAGGCACGATATACGGGTAAAATGGTACCCCGGGCATTATAATATCTTTATATCACGGCCCGTTGAGCCTCACTTAGAATAGGGGTATTATAAAAGGGAAAATCGGATATAGGCGATCACGTGAGCCGTATCTCCGGGGATCGGCAGGGTGTATATAGGGCCAGGGCACCCCTGTTCTGTAACTAGAAGATCGCCTTCTCTTTTTATGCCAATCTAAGATTCTCCCACATACTATCTTCGATCTATAGACATGACAAATTCACTGACTTGTGACGTATATCCACCATCGCAGCGTCAGTCTGGTGAATAGAGCCCTGCCAGCCATTCTATCCATCCAATGCGCAGTCCGTACCCATTGCAGAACGACTCGATATCTAGCCACTTACCGGCGCCAAAGGCCGGCGGCGGCAATAGCGTATGGTCTTCTTGTGGTATATCCGCCGTCACAAAGGGCAGACTCAGGAAGATTGCAGCTCTTGATCTCTTTAGGCGACAGATCCAAGGATTTGTTAGAAGTCTAATATTTCTTTCTTTAAGTCGTGTTCGGCTTGGTGATGTCGCCAGATAATCTTCCTTCCGTAACAAGTCCTGGCGTTGTTGATGTCCGCCCACGCTCTGTAGTGCGCGGGGATGATCCGCTGCGGGGGATTCGTCGATCAAGAACTTGAGCTAGGCTTGGCGAAGACGTGTGAGAAGCTTTGATGGCCAAAGTACCGAGATGCTTTCGGCTCTCGTCGTCCATAGAAAACTCCTGAAGAGTTCGAGGTACTCTTTTTGGATGGCAGGTTGGCAGGATGGGCGACCGGACAAGTAACTGATAGGGGTGGGGCATAGCCCGCGTAGTGAAACCGATACAGACCCAATAGTGATTCTCCAAAACGGGGTATAGGGTGACAGGGGGGCCTCAAGAGCGCTTCACTCTACTCCGTAATTGCTTATAGACTTCCAAGGAGGTCCCAGTCAGACTTGAAGCTTTTCTACATTCGTATATAAAACTGAAGATCCCGTTGAAACAGAGGCCTCCCATCCCATACAGATGGTGACTGGCAACCCCTCTTCACCTGTGCATTCAATACACCATCCCAAACCTATCGGGAGATTCAACGTGGTGGTTCGATTCCTGAACTTGCATCTATGCTCCCCGCTATCAACGTGCTTTGCGTTTTCTGCGATTCTTCGCCGCGGCCCCTTTCTTGTTTTTCTTTCCCTCTTTCTTCCCCCCGTTCTTTCCCCCTTTCTTTCCAGGCCTTGCTCCAACCTCATCGCTCTTTGTTTCCGGCTCCTTGACACTGTCGTGTTGGTCTGTATTCTCTTTGTTCTGCCTTTCGTTCCTCTTTCTCTCTGCCGCCTCCCAGTCGTACTCCTCGGGGCGATAGGGGTAATTGTCGTCGCTGACATTGGTATCCCCAGTACGGGTCTTTTCCTTATACTCAGAGTTCGCCAGCATCCTCACCCAGATTTTATCCTTCTGACGTGGGTGATTCTTGTTCCACCAGTCAACGAGCTGGTCGATCTCGAGCCCGTCCCATATTAGTCTTTCTTCAGGGGGCATTTTCTCCTCCATAATTTCGCGCGTCATGTAAGGGTGGGGCATAGTTAAGGCGGAGCTGAAGTCTATCAATCGGCCATCTCTCCAGTTCCCCCGGTGGCAGTCTCTTACCCATATGCCGGCCTGGTGAATCTTCCGTAAGTTGCGGATCATCTTTGGTATGGTGATATTATTGACAGTACGCTCAATTCCGTGATCTGAAGGATTCTGGCCTAGTGGGACATTCTTCGTAATGGTCATTTTCTCCACCTCCTTGACTATGCCCCAGAGAGGCGCATCAGCAATGTGATTCGGTCTGATCTCGCAGAGCCATGTTTCGCCCAATTCAGCCAGCTGTTCCTCGTGTTTCTTGTCCAGTTTAATGTAGCCGTAGCATTTGGTGGCGAGATGTTCAAGTTGTAATTCCTTAAGTCGTCCATATGCTCGGCATTCACGATAAAATGGCAGGTTGTGATATAGGGCTTCTTGTGGAGACGATTTCACCCCGAACCAATGTGTCGTGTCAAATTCTGTAGCCCGTGGAAACTACACCAATAACGTCAATCAACATCTGGTATCTGGGAGGATTATATCTTACAATTTTTATCGCGAACTCGCAACCATTAATGACCACACAGTGAACAATGCCATGTATACCTTCTCCAAATCGGCCTATAAACTCTACATCATTGAGTTTGCCGGGAAAGGGGTGTAATTTCGGTCCTGGTATTGGTGGTTGCATTGTGATAGTATGATAAAACCGCTGTTCCTACGAAATGGAAAGTTGCGAGGAAATATGAAAATGCGAGGCCTTGCGAAACATCTACAAGCAGCCTTTTTGTCATTAAGTCCACATAGCACAATGGCGAACAATCAAAGGTAATTGACAAGCCACTGACCCTATACGTAGAACAAAGGAATCGGTGGCAATAGAGCGTTTTCGGGAATTCATTGGTTGCCAGTACTTATTAGCTACTTTTGGACACAAAATACGTATTCCCTTTCAGGAAGGATTTGACTCAGGTGTCATTTTGATTTCAAGATGTGCAAGATTTATTGACCCATATACCTACCTTGACTATAAAGCTGCCAAACGACATCCCAGATGACATTAACTCACATTTTCCAAATTTTACTCGGGGGCCAGACCCAACTTCCTTCGCGACCGGCGTTTCTTGAGGGTTGGCCGTTCTGGCTGTTCTGACAACACAGCGGGCAGTCCTTCTTCTGGTACAACCTGAGCGCCCGCGGGAATCTGGCTTGGATCCATGAGAACCCGTCCAGAACGGACATTAGTATATACGCATGACTCACCGTCTTTCTGGTAGGTCCAGACATTCAAGGGTACAATGTCGCGTTGAAGCGCCAGGTTCCTGTGATCGTCATGCAAAGCGTACATCCCTAGAGCCCAGAGTCCATAGTTAGGCGTTAACTCAGAGCTGGAATCATGCATAGGAATTACCTTGTATTGACAACTCATTTGCACTTCGCCGTTCTCGACAGATATCTTGGAGAATTCTATGGCGAAGAACTCCTTGGACGTAATGATCGCGCCGTATCTGGTACCAGCATAATATGCGTAAGCCGCTACCTGGCGGAGGGGCCAGCAATGGACTCTTCGTGTCTTACCAGACAAGCGGAGGTTTTGCAGAATAGCCGAGTTGAAGACTGTACTTTTTTTCGTCTCTCCCACAACGAGAATTCGAGATTTCACATCAGCAAATCTCACGGCCCAGTCCCTTTTTAGATCCTTGCAGTCCATCTTTAGATCCTTGTCAGTCCATTTGACGTAGTGTTGTGCCCAGTCGAGAATGACGCTATCTGGCTCAGTGGTATTCAATCGATGCTGAACACCCCCTGCTGTTTGCAACAAACAGTTCGTTATAATTTCCTCGTGCCATTTGCGACCAATCTTCTCGAAGTCCTCTTCCGAAACAATGGTCCTATGGTGCCGGAGTCGGCTTTCCGCTGATAGGATATGCATCTGAAGGTGCCAGAGTATTTCCTCATCAAAGGTCTGATTGTAGAATTCACACCATGCAGCTTCGAGTACGGGTGCCGTGAACTCATCCCAGTCCTCCACGTCATTAATGTTAATACTGGGCCAAAGGCGGTTGGATGAGGTATCGTTAGCTCCGCCTTCCTCCTCCAAATATAACAATGGGTTTAAAAGATCCAGAATCTCCTTTACCGTAAGACTGCGAGCGTCGGAAGACAAGTTGATTGGGGACATCCTTCTCTTACCAGAGAGAAGTACTACCAAAATAGGCGACCTGGACTATCTGGTTCTTCGGTGGCGACTGATTCTGTGAATGTTTGTTGTGAGCTGTCTTGCTGGTTGATTCTGAGCTATAGAGCACTACGAGACGGTGGACAGTGGCTAATATATATGGCTGTTTCTACGATCACGATACATCGTATAGATGAAAGATTAGACACTATCGGAGACTTCATTTCAACAAGGATCATAAAGCGTTTGTTTATACTGACATCGTAAGATCGATCTAGGCCCGGCCATTTCTGCAGCCTTTGTATAGATATAGTGTGATTTGCTTCTATCAACTGAGAAACTCTCATAGACTCCATCAATACATTGTCTCCTTGTCTCGTACATTCTTTCATGCGTGCATCAAAGACAGCCTTGGCGATAAGTATAATTTGGAGACTATCAGGGAATGTTTCTAGAATTTGCCTATAGTTAGATGTTCGAGGTCGGAAATGCTGTATTTTCGAGCGTTGTGGCATTCTTCCTGTGCACAGAACTCATTCGCGTACCAGCAGGCTTTGTTCCTGCTACAATATACCAAAGGGTAGGGATTATGTCCCCAGCTTGAGAGAGGACGGCACACATACCAACAAGCCATGGAAAATATTTCATACAATACCCTAAGCCACAAGGTTAGTAATTTTGCTCACAGCCCCTTACGGGGCTCGACCCACTCTATTAGCTACAGACATAGTTACTCTGACCCACTAAAGGGGCTTGCCTGAACGATAGCGATTCTACTTGTCTCCAGCTGCATTCGAAAGCCATTGCTACCGGTCTAACTACCAAAACTGTCAGTGAACTGGCTATTTCAAATAAAAGATAACTAGATTGCTAACAAGTTGACGTGCTAGTGCCTGCAGGAATGTGTTGTTTCTGAACCAGCCGGGTGTACTCTGAGAGGGCGGTCGAGTTTTTGACACGGCATTGGTTTAATCGAATTTCCTGTATTGAATAAAGGAGCACCTTGGCTAAGTCTGTTTTCGACGCAATGGTAGAAACACGTAACATTGAGAGCAATTACTACCATTAGTTTCCGGCCGACTATTGCTGTACCATCAAGCCATTAGGCCGTGATGATTATAGGCCTGGACATAAGGTTATTAATGAAGCTATCGATACCGAAGTCGCCATTAAAGGGTTTTCGGCATCTATGACCATACTGATGGTCTATAAAGGTCTCTACAATGCCCCTCATCTAGAATAAACTTGGTCAATTGCCTTGATCTAGGGCCCGGGGTTGAGTAATTAGTAGCTAAGAGGATTGGGGACAACTATGTTAAATCATAATTGATAGTGTGCTTCCAATGCGAAGACACTGTCTGGTATCCTCCTAGGTTCTTTATGATCTAATTGGCTAGTCTGATTTCAAAAGAAGCGTAAGCAGCCGCGCATAATAAGTATAAGTGGCCGAGGTCTACGATATGTCTATAACCTGTAGACACGACATTAGGCACCGCGCCATTTATACCGATTTTCGCGGAGTGGTGTTTTCGGGTATATGGGGTGGGGTAACGTATTAGCGCTGATACCTGATCAGCGGTACTTTCAACAAGCTGAGAAACAATCCAAGACATAGAACTGGGTGAATAAGACATGAAGTCATTGGCGGTATAACTAGTGTAATTATAACGTGCACAGCGAGTCTTTCTTCGACGGTAAAAGTACCTGAGTACGTAATTCACCTGCGCTACGAGGCGTTGTGATCTGCGTTTTATAGACGTCATGCGGCAGGGATACCGCCTAGTTTCGTACTTTTTCTACTCTGGTATAAGTTGGGTTGCATTGCTAAATGTCAAGGTGAGACTTTGCGAGGCGCCCAGACTAGCGAAGCTGTTGATGTGTTGTATATAATGAGGAGACAACATGTAATTATTGAACAATTTCAAACGTCCCCAGACCAAGCAACGATTTCATTTATTACACCATGGGATTTTCTCGATTTGTATTTGCATCAAGCCTTCTTCTGCTCTCGGCTCGGCACGGGAATTCGGAGTCTATGCGTCACACAGTTGAGTCAGCCACATATGGCTCGATCCCGCAAGGATGCTCCGAATTGGCATCGTTGTTGCCATCGAAGGTCTTCTTCCCCCGTGACACCGTATATGACTATGAAGTCGAGAATTTTTGGTCCAATACCGAAATCCTCAAGCCAGCATGCATCGCCCGTCCGACGTCACCCGAGGATGTCTCTATAGTAATCCAAACCAGCCGGTCTTCCGAAACTGAATTTGCTGTCCGAGCTGGTGGGCACATGCCGGTGCGAGGAGCGAATAGCGTTGACGATGGCATATTGGTAGTCATGTCCAATCTAACCAAGATGGAAATCGCCTCTGTTGGTAGGTACGTACGTAAAGGAAAGAGATAATAACAGAATGAAAGGTGGTAAAACTGGTGTTATATTCTGGTTTAAGGTTTATTTTTTATCTGGAAGGGATACGGGCGAAGCCCGTATCTTTATATAAACGGGAGATAGGTACATAAGTATTTTTTATTAATATATGGGTCCATACTAATAACTATTAATAATTAATATTTATTTTAGTTTTTTTTATAATTAATTAATTACGAAATGCTATTAAAAAAAATAAAAATAAATAAATAAATAATTAAGTAATAAACGTTAATATTATTACTTCCGTTTTATTTAACCTTTTAATTTTAAAATAATCTGGTTATTTTCGATAAATATTTTTATAACCTTATTAAAAATGGCTTTTATTATAATATCGGTAAAATTATAAATGTTATGGATTTATCGAATATTGTTAATTTCTTTATTTTTATAAGATTATCGTAATATTATTAAATCGATTATTAATTTTTTTATTAATATTATTTATTTACATTAAGCATTAATATAAAAAAAAGGAATTAATACATAAAATTAATAAGGCCCGGGAAAACGATAAACGTGTTAAAATAATATTAAACGTATAATATAAAATATATTTTACGTTAAAACCTTAAATTATACCGTATATCTTATTAGTTAAAATATTACGGGTAATACGTTTATATTTAATAAATAACTAATAAATAATATTATTTTTAATATTTAATTTATTATTATAATCTTTTAACTCCTTATTATTTAAAATAATAAAATATCCGATTTATAAGCTTATATCTTTATTATTAATAAATAACCTGTTAACAAATATATATAGCTTTAGTTTTATAAAATTTAATTCGATATAATTAAATTTACGGTTTTTATTATTTATTTATTACTTAATTTTAACGTTTAATATTTTAATTTTTTTAAAGCCGGGTTTAATATATTATGTTATTATGGAATAATCGAAAACAGCTTTTAATTAATAAATAAAAACGATATAAGCTCCGCATGCTTATTATTCGATATATTTTTTTATTAATTTTAAAAAGGATATTTTTATATTTAAAAGTTTTAATTTTTCGGCTTATCCTTTTTATATAGTAATTATTTTATATTTATATATAATAATTCGTAAACCGTTAAAATTTTCGGTCGATCCGTTTTTTAATATTTTTTATAAACGTATTTTAATTTTTACCTTAGTAAATGCTTTATTTTTTAAAATTAAAAAATCCGTAATACCGATATTAAATATGTTATTTATTTAAAATCCTATAATCCCGAATAATTTTAAATCCGATATTAATAAATTAGGGTTAAAAGTTAATAATTTTATATATAATTTTTATTAATAATATTATAAATAGGTTTTAAATTAATAAATACCTAATTTTATAAATCCGTATAATGGTTTAATAATATATAATAACATCTTTTTAAAGTATTTATTTTTTAATTCGGCAGGCAGTTATATAAAAATGGTCCGTTATATTAATATTTTAAATTAAATATAAGTTATAATAATATTTTATATTATAATTTTTATTCCTTTAAGCCGTAAAATAAAGGTTATCGTTAAAATAAAGCGTTAACTGGTTTATTAAATAA